>PVKB01003015.1:149418-229485 GCA_004027205.1 Ctenodactylus gundi
GAGGGGAGGGAGGGGAGGGTATGGGGAGGGACAAAAGGAGAGTGGGAAAATCCTTGTCACCTTGACAAGATACATAGGTGCACAAAATGCTCAACTTCATTGTAAACCTTAAAGTTTGTGCTTATACATATCAATAAAGTAAAGATAGTTTATAGGTTATTTATAGATTAGTTTATAGATTATGAGGTCTAATCCTTTCATAGGAGAAATCCTGTCATTTTACAAATAAAAGTGAAACCTAGACAGGGAGCACTAGTTTGTGGGACACTCAGTATCAGAACACTTTTGATTTCCTCTTGGTGCTTTTCTTTTCTTACAGAACATTATGAAACACAAAAATAAGATTATAAGATATTCACTCAGTTTTTAAAGTAGATTCTCAATAAAAAACCATAAATGTCACATCATGTGAAATCTGGTGAGATCTGTTAGTCTTGAATACTATTTCATAAAGAACAGGTCGAGGTTGAAAATTGACTCATATTTTTGAGGGGGACTGTTTTGAAGGAGTATTCAGATGGTTCAGCACGGCATGGTGCATCCTAAGCTTAATTTCTGGAATATCAAGAAGAAAACATACAGTGGCCCAAATTACCAGATCCTCAGCCTTACTGCAGTGTAGCAACGTGCACGAATAGGCAGAGAGAAAGACAAAGTTCTTATAAAAGACTTTCTCACCTGCTGGGATGCAACTGCCTTCAGCTTCTCCTCCTGGTAACTAAAAGTCTTCCCGATAACTAAAGGTAGACCAGAGTAAGTAACCGTCAGCCAGTTGAGGATGTAGCTGAGGTGGGGATGGTACAGTGAGCGCTTCCTGGAATACTGGAACTAAGGCTTCCTTCTGGCCCAGCTAGTTAAATAAATATGATTTTTGTAGATTGCCCTCATTCTCCAAATGTTAATACAACCATTTAACTCCAGTGACTGAAAACTTGGTCTTAATTTTTCAAACCACAAATTACTCATAATTGTGGTTATACTTTTTTTTTTAGTTGGCTAATGTTTCTTCCTGCTTCATCATCCCAATATAGTGTCCTGCATTTAGTAAGTGCCTGGTTTAATTGAACTAATCTCTTCCTTTAATTCAGAATGTGAATAGACTCCATACCAGATAATTTGTTTCTGTCATTAAAAAACAATGCGTTAAAACCAGCTAGTAGATCTGATTTTCTGTATATGTTACGTGCAGAAATTTTGAAAAAGCTGGCAATATTAATGACATGTTATGAGCCTTAGGGACCTCAAAGTCATTAAGGTCCCTGAAAACGACTACAATAAAATTTAAAGGCAGGAACATTTTTATGTGACATTGTGAAAACTTATACCATAACTTATGTTAAGACATGGTGAGACTAAAATATTAATAAATTGCATGTAATTTTTTTAAAAAAATAAAAACAATGAGTTAGGCAACATACAAGCTTCCAGAGAGGAGAGGAAAACAAAGCTTAAATGTAAAATCACCCATAAGCGTGTAATGTGGCTGTGATCTTTGTTGTAGTAGACTTTTTTGGTTGGCAATATTGCTAATCATTTTCAGAAATTATAGATATATGCTTAGCTGTTTTCTATTCAAATTTAAGGATAATAATGCTGACATTTGGTCACAGTAGTAAAAGGAAATGGATATTAAAGTTAAAAATACCTCAAAGTTCTATGTAGTTTTCATGGGTACTCAATTTCTTCTTTTCTTCTGTAAGAACCCTATTATATATTAACTGAGGTAAGCTAGACAAAAATAGGAGCAGATACACTACATAGGTAGGAATCCTATCCCATTGATCGTCTGCAAATAGGTTTATACAAACCTATCACATATTTCATGTAAGTCATTCAGGTTTGGTGTATTTCTTGATTAAATAAATTAGATGCATTTAGTTGATCACTATTCACATTAGGTTGAAGCAAATATCAATTAAACTTCTCTAAATTTTTACACAAAAAGACACAATGGTAGCTCATGCTACTTAAAGTTAATTTTACCTCTACATCTACTGGAAAGATTCTGGTATTCAAGCGTGGGATGAACTACACAGACTTGACCTTGCACATACAGGCAATCTGCAATGATTGAAGTTAAATGCAAAAACTGAAACTACCTAGATCAGAAAGTATTTTTACAAGACATTTAATGACAAAATCATAACTACTAGATGCTCTGTTTCAATTGGTGTAAGATCACTGTTGAGTTTACGTGAACTCTGAGGTAGGCTACAAAGCCTTTGTGTATATTCTGATTAGGGTAAATTTGTATGCTTGAAGGAGAAGTGGAGACTGGACAACATTATTTCACCTCCGGTAATGATTCCTTTGATTAAAAATACTGACTGAATCAAAAGAGGTGCAATATATTTGTTTTATTTGGTTAGCGGCTATATAGTTGTCCACTTGATTTTTTTTTTCTGGGACAGAGTTTCACTCTATAGTCCAAGCTGGACCTCAACTCACTGTGTAGCCCAGGCTGGCCTTAGACTCATGGCAATCCTCCTGTCTTAGCCTCCCACCTGCTGGAATTTTTATTATGTATTTAAACTATTTTCTTATCAAAATTTTAAAAATGAAATTGTCATGGTTTTGCCTTAAATTTTTAGAGATGCATACTGAAATACATTAAAAGAAAATTATGTGATATCTGGGATTCTTTAAAAATACATTAGAATTTAAAAAATAAGAGCATAAATAAAATAAATGTCAAAGTAGAACTTTAATATATGCTTAAGTAAGGTAGTAAATGCATAAAATATTTTATAATAGAATTTTTCAATGCTGTTGGAAAAAGGATGCTTAGATAAGTATTAAAAAGAATTAATGACAGATCAATTAATGAGATTGGCATGTATTTTGACATATTCTTTTATATTGCTCATTTTTAAAAGTTTCAACTAATTTTACTTTTGTCAGTGTTCAAAAGTTTGGTTGATGTATTTTTGAAGATCAGATAATAGAAGTAGTGACAAGTAAGACTCCTGGAAAATTCTAGCTCTTTGCTTTTGAAATCCTCATTGGTTTATGATATAATTCTGTAACTATTGAAAGCGGCCATACCTTAAAGCTATTTTCTAGGGATAGAATAAATAAGAGTTGCAGCGTTAGGTATCAGGTGAGGAACTTTCTGAATGCATATTTAAAATCCCAAGGAAATGGATATGCTCCCAGCAAGTCCTGGGAGTGATGACCATTTGTCTACCACACCAACATCTCAGGTTCATAGTTACTTTAAATTTATTTATCAGAATTCCTCCAAATGCTTTTTTTTTTCACTTATGTACTATTTCCTTGGTTCCTCCTGAAAACACACTTCATATAAGAGGTCACTTTAATTGTGCGTAGTTAGTTTAGTTCTTGGAATTTTTTGTTAAGAAAATATTTGCACATGAAACAAAAAGACCCTGTTATTTGGAAATTAGCACACATCTTTTATCCTGCCCCAAAGGCAGGATAAATTCTTTATTGTGTTTCCTTAATTTTTCCTATGTCTTGTATATTTTGGACCTGACAGCATTGTGTTGTATCCTGTGTTGGTGTTTCTGGTTTGGTTAACCTGACTATGCTCAGGATTCAGGACTCTTAGCACCCCTCTCAACGCATGTTAAATCAATTATGGAAGCACAGGGTTGTAGTGGAAGCATTTTTACCCAAAGGCACTGCTAAAGCTGTTGTATTCAATTAAATACAAATTCAGTGTCCAGGATTAAAGTTTTCTATTCCAAATCAAAGCTCAAGTCTGTTTATTGATCCTTAAATTTGCACATGCATGCTACCACTGAGGCTATGTGTCTCCGCCATGCTGTCTGGCCTTAAAAACACACAGTGATTTGCAGCCCTCCTCCTGAGAAGCTTATTACAATCACCAGTTGCATTTGGAAGAATTTTGATGACTTCTCGAGGGGGGGGGGTTCATTTTTTTGTTGGTTACTACAGAAGGAAATTGGGTTTGGATTTTATTTTCATACGGGGTTGGGTTGCTGAGCCGGAAATCGAATTAAAACTGGCATGTCTCTGTGGTTTCATTTGCTTTTTTTCCCGCCATGGGACAAGCTGGCACCAACGACTTGTTTTGAAATCCTGAAACTGAAGCCTGAGAAAATCGGTGCCAATAATGTGAGTTGAAAATGCTTGGTTTGAATTTCCATAGGATTGTGGGGACCCAAAAAGAAAGGTTGAATTAAAGTTTGTCGTTGCCACCAGTGTCTTCCTTATGCAGGTTTAAGAAATTTATATATTGTCTTATAAAATGTCTAAGGTTAAATTTTCAATAGCTCCTTCCTAACTGTGTAAAGCATCCAGATTATTACAGAAATATTTGTCTGTAGATAAAAAAGGGGAAGGAAGGGAGAAGAAAGGCAAGCTTGTGTTGTGCTTTGAAGAAAAGTTTGAGGATATTTAGGATATTTTGTAGAAGGGAACGAGAAATTTAGGGACGGTGAATTTGTTCAACTTGGGCATTGGAAGGAAAATGGATGATGATTTTAAAGAAGTGTTTTGCTGTATGTTATAAATAGAATTCTCTTTAGAAGTGCTTTGAGAAGACTCAGTAAAGACTTAAATTGCTTTTAAATCCTTTTTGTGCTTTTTTAAAGCTTATGCCTCTTTGAAGAAGCACTCTACGGATTAAAATCTGGTGTCAGCTTGGACTTGTCTTTGTGCTAAGCAGCACAGATCACCTCACATCCTAGCTTAATATTCAGAAAGCTTTAAATATACCTTTTTTGTCAGTTTTTCTTCAATATTAGATTTTAAAATTGGAAGTGAATCTCCAATTCCTGTCAATGTAATGGTAGATTTAATTATCTCTTCATTACTTTCTATCCAATATTAGATTTTGTGACTATAAATATTTCTAACTTCAGGCAGTATAACACGTCATTGGCTCATATGGAATCCAGAGTCATGCTCACTGCAAATGCAGTGCAATGAACGGCACCAAGACAGAACAGTAGGAGGCAGCGTGTTGACATCGCCACCCACGAGCCTGCTTGTACCTGCATGTTCCTTGATTTTTCTAAGCAACATAATATATTAACATATTTTCCAAAATAATTATAGACTATGAAATACAGAACATAAAAATAAGATGAAAGGAATAGTACTGTATCTACTACATGGAAGTGATGATGACCAACTGGTTTGTTGAAAATGTCTTGGTCAGGTTCAATAGGAAAATGAAATGTGAAAGTGGCTGGTATATTTTGAATGATGCCTTTTTAGATAAATTGCCTCTAGGTTTGGTGCTTTCAGATTGGTGCAGGTATAAATTTTAGAAGAAGAAAATTGATCTTTTTATCTTTTTCTATGGATTAATGACTTTTTTCCTTGGGTATGTATAGACTTATCTCCAGAGAAGCATGGGTATTGCAAGTTAGAAGTATGTGAGAAGCCCATTTTCTTCTCAAAAAAAAAAGGAAAGAAAAGGAAAGAAAAAGAAAAGCTTAGATTATTAACTAGACAATAAAACAATAAAACCAGTTTGAAAAGCTTTCCTGGAAGATGGTTTGATGTGAAACGTGAAGCTTCTATTTATAGCCTTCAGTCTCCATACTCTTTATCCTCAACTCTCAGACAAATATTTGAAGACATGTAGGCCGGCAGGGACATATATAGGAGTGTGAGCTTTGAACCAATCACAGTCACATTATTTAACAATGAATGATGCCAGCAAAATCCCTTGCCTTAGAAAAGATGAAAAGAAACATACCATGATTTTCCAGGTCTGAGGAACAGAAATATTTGTTATCACACATCTGCACCTAATTTCATTAACTTTCCCTGGATATTCTAGTCTGACTCAGTGTACGTTCTAGCCCTGCTTCCATGCAAAACATACAGTTGGTTTGCGCCAGACTGGCTGTTTGCTTTTGGAGGAAAAAAGCTTAACTAGGAATCGGAGAATGTTATTTTATTTGGGGTAAAGTTAAAAACATCACTTTAAGTATGATTAAAATATGTTTTTAATCAATACATTATAAAAACTACAATGTTTGAAAGTGGAATAGAAGAAGAAAGCTTCTGTTTACTTAGGCATTCATGTGGTCTTGCTTTCCACATCAGTCCTCAGAGGGGAAGTGGGAAAGGGTGGAAGTCACATTAATAATGTCTCCAGCAGGAGTTCCTAGCTAGGTCCAAATTGAAGTGTGTGCTTGATAGATAATATCATGGCCAAACTAGGCATTTTTAGGTTACTGCAGACTTTAATGAATTTAAGCATGAAACGAAAAAGATGGTTGAGAAGTTTTAAGACTGAAAATAAGGCTGTGCTATTTAACTGAAGGAGCAGAAATCCTGACTTCCAAGATAGGAAGGGACCTTTTAAGCTCCAGATGGTCTCACCCCCAATTCTAAAAAAGACTGTGTGTCTTACTAATAGGTGACTAGACTGTTCTCAAGTCTATATATCATCTATCCTAGGTAATTTGGAGATAGAACAAAAATAAAAACTTAGAGTCTTTGGGCATTGTTGTAAATAAACTGACAAATTTGAATCGAGAAAAAGTTTTTAAATTCTTTTTACCTCCTGAGTGATATGTTTTTTTTCTTGAAAAGTGTCAGAAATATGAGAAGCAATCCATTGATTAGTGTCTGCCACCATGGCTGTCAATGCTACTCAAGAATCAATTAAGTCAAAACAACACATAACAGAGGTACAGGTATACCAAGGTTCATATAGCAGCACAACTAAACATAGCTAAAATATAGAAGTCACCAAAATACCCATCAACAGACCAATGGATACACAAACTGTGGTATTGATACACAATAGAATGCATCTGTAAAGTCCAACAGCATGGAGGCTTAAAATATACAGGCAAATGGAAGAAACTTGAGAACATCAAACTTAGTGAAGTGAGTCAGAAGCAGAAGGTGAAACATTGAATGGTCTCTCTGATATGAGAAACACAGATCGCAACCCTTATGGAACTTAAAAAAGAAAAACAAAGTGAACCAGGGGGTTTGGGTAGAGGAGAAGGGAGGGGTAGGGAGGGGGAGGGACAACAGGAGAGTGGGAAAGTCCTTGTCACCTAGACAAGGTACGTAGGTGCACCAAATGCTCAACTTCATTGTAAAACTTAAACTTTGCACTTACACATATCAATAAAATGAGGGAAAAAGAATCAATTAAGCCATCAGATAAAAAAAAGTGTTGGAGAATCTCAAGGTTCTATTTAAAAAGAAGATTTTTTTTTCCAGTGGCTCTGATCTTGAGGTGTTTCGTGTTTAGGAAGTCATCAAGCCACATGTGATTTCATTGGCTTTGTAAGAAAATAAGGTAGTTGGGATAAATGACCTCGAAGCCTGCCTGTGGTGCTAACATTTTAGAATAGACTCTTTAGTCAAATCAAATCTGTTCATAAAAAGTCATCCTAAAGACAGTTATTCCTGAAATTGTGTCTTGAAGTAATGGATTTGAGAAGTTTCTTTTTTCTTTTCTTTCTTTTTTTTTGTTAGTAGGTCTTTTAAAAATAATTTCCATTGTCCTAAACTGAATTCTCAAGGGTAAAACTGAGGAGTTTTGTGTTCCTTTCTACTTCCAAAGATCCAAAGAGGACCAAACTTTTCTAGTGAAGAATTCTCAATTACAGACCAAATATAATCGAAGGATCTGGCAGAAGATATTGCCCACAGTGTCCGGGATTTTTGAATTCTCCACTGGTTTGGGAGGTTGGTTTTTACCAAGTATTTTCCAACATATCATTGTTCTTAATTAAACCCTGGAGGCCTTTCCTGGCACCCAATTTCTGACCTCACTAAGTCTGGAAAGGCCCTTGAATGTGGCCAGAAGCTGTGTGCCGCTGGGGTCTTTTCCTTCAGGTTACCTCCGATTTTTCTGTCAAGCCTCTGTTGGGGCAAAAAGAGACCACCTCCTGCTGCTTGACTGATGCTCAGCAGGATTTTCCAAGATAGACATTGCTGGTGCATAAGGTTTAAAACAAACCCTGTAATGGCTGCCGAGGAATGTGGTTTTTGAGACCGAGGTTATACATTCACATCTCTCTGCTCCTCTTGGAGTTCCTTCTGTTTTCTAGAGTGTGAAAGGCATCGGCTAATAGAATTAAGCAACGTAATGATTGGTAATGGCTTGTCTTTCATAAAACTCATTGGTATTTCTCAATATTTGCAGGATTTACACGTTCTTCAAAGACTGAATGGTGACAAAGCTCAGTTTCTACTGTCTGTTTTTCTCTCGTGAGGTCAGAAATAGATTTTAAAAAATGAAAATGAGTTTATAGAAAAATGAGCAAATTTTACTTTATAATTTGTTCACGTAGAGGCATCGTGTGTCACTAATGATTCAGATTATGTTGTTAAGTAGAGATGAGGATATAGCCTAGATTCTCACATGGAGAAAATGTTCTCAAAACTCTTCAGTAGCAAAAATAGTGTGTAGTATCTATTAGTTAGACTTCTGCAGAGAAACAGAACCCATATATATTATAATGTATTGGTGCATCTAATTATTTTTTTCTGGGTCCAGAAGAGCCCTTTATTGGAATGATTTGGTGAAAGTTCTCTCTCTCTCTCTCTCTCTCTCTCTCTCTCTCTCTGTATCTTAGTATATCCTTGCTGAGATTCTTTACATGGCCTTATCCACCAGACCAAATAAGAAGAGAGCTAAAACAAGGAATTTCTTGGGCTAGAAATGTGAGAAATAAAAAGAAAGAAGTTAAATTTCAAACTCCCTAGCTGAATACTAAAAAAAAATAAATAAATAAAATAAGTGTTTGTACATTTAAATGACGTTCAGGTTATCAACTACATCAATCACTTTTCTTAGGATAAATTTACATCAAAGACTAAATAAGTGCTGTATTAAAAGAACAGAAATCTATTCACAAAAGTATGTTACACGTAAGGCAATATACTTAGTTATTTCAAAATTTATTTTAATTTTCATAAATCACTCACATTTCACTAGTTATTAACAGTTTTCCAGGTTTTATCATTTTGTCTACCTATTCATTCATAAATTCATGCATACATATTTTTTAAAAGATGTAATACAATTTCCCCATATTGAATATGTTTTGAAAACTAATAAACTATTAAAATATTAATTATGGGAGGGAAGTTTCACACATTTTATGAGAAAGCTGGTACTGTTTTAGCAGGATGCCAATCAAATAATTCAAATATTATTCTATTTTGTGTTTGTTTTTGTTACACTTTCTCTTTAGATGTTTCCTGTCCTCCGTGTTTTCTGATGCTGCTTGTCTCTCTGCTTCTTCTCTCAAGTATTTCAAGTATTTTCTGCAATGCTGGGCTATTGATCACAAATTTCTTAAGGGATCATTGGTTATGAGAAATGTTTACTTCTCCTTCAATTTTCAGGGATAATTTTTCTGGACCCAACAACCTGGATGACGTTTGCTGTCTTTTAAAGCTTGAAAGAATTTGCTTTCCTGGTCTTTAAATTTTGCGTTGAGAAATCTGCAGTAATTTGAATGAGTTTGCCTTTGTAAAATAATGTCTGTTTTTCTCTTGCTGCTTTTAGTATCTTCTCTTTATGCTGTATTTCTGAGGCTTTGATTATGTTATGTTGTGGCTAGTCTCATTGCTGGTTGAAGCTATTTGGTGTTCTATAAGTTTTTTGTATCTGAAAATTAATTGATTTTTTTAAAAATTAGGAAAATTTTCTTGTATTATTCCAGTGTATAAATTCTTTAGACCTTCAATGCTTTCTTCTGCTCTTTCTCCCACACCCATCATAGTGAGATCGGTTCTTCTCTAATCACCCATCAGCTGTTGTATCCACTTACTTTTCTCATTTCTAATTTTGGAGTCATGCATAATTATGGCATTTGTTTCCTTAGCCTTGTCTTCAAGGTCTGAAGTTCTATCCTTCCAATGTTCAAGTCAACTCTCCTTGCTTAAAAACAAATTTTTAATATGCTGAATTTCATTTACATTTCTTTCCATATTTCCACTTCTCTATCAAAACTTTTTTCTTATCTTGCATTTTTTTATTTACCTCAGCCAACTTTTTATTTCTTTGCTCTATATGCTTAGTAAGCTTTGTGGTCCACGAGGACTGCTATTTGTTTAATTAGTTCCTCTTTAAGCCCACCGAACATTGCTGGCATTTCTTTGCAGATATCTTGTTTGAACTGGTTTTTCGATTCATTTGTCTGCTGTTTAACTTCCTTCCCTATCTGTTCCACTATGTCAGGGCCCATTACGTTAATTTCTGGGGTCTCAGGCCTCTCTGTGGGTGTCCTGTTACCTTGTCTCCTTCCCACGTTTCTGTTGTTGAGGGACTTCATTTCAAAGGCCTAGCTGAGACGTTTCTTCGAATGGCTGTGGGTGTGGGGGTTGGGGGGTGGGATCCCTCTGAGTTTTGTGCTGGGAGTAGGCAGTATGGGGGGCCCAAATAGGCTAATGGCCTCTGAGGTGTCTTGATCACACTCAGCCCCCTCAACAAAGCTTTCCCACCTGTTCTGGCTCTCCTCCCCTTGAGGCAGGGCTCTACACCCTTGGAGGTGCTCCCACCATACCCAAGCCATTCTAGGAGTCAGCAGCCTTTTTCTCCTCTGCCCATCGGTCTCTGTGCCATTTCTTCCTAGGCACTATTTAAGCAACCCCAGATGCCCCTGATGTGTTCTTCCGAGTTTTCTTTTGCATTAAACAGTTCAGTCTCAGACTCTTTTTAAAAAATGGCTCCTGCTCGTGCCACTGCCTGTTATGGCTACTGAGCGCTGCTTCTGATCCAGGCTTTAGGAGGTGTTTTCTAGGGGAGCTCACATTGTGTAGTGTACACTACCCACAGGCGTGTTTTTGGAGGCTGGGGCTACCAGCTGCTGTCAATTCCCACTTCTCCCGGATCTGTGGTTACCTTGGTCTGACTCCTGGCTCCATGCTTTTCTCTGTGTGTGGATGACAGCAGCTTAGAGACATGCTGGATTGACCTGGAGCTGCTTCCTGGGCTGCTGTTTTTCTCTACTTCTGATATATCTTCAGGATTTCTAGCCTTCCTGTGGCCTCCTTTCGGTTGTTGGGGTGTCCCTTCCTCTCTTAGCTAAGTCAGAGGTTCTAGACTCTGGGCAGGTTTTCCTCTGTCTGCAGATGCCAGCAGCTCACAGCCATTTGCAGTCAGCCAGGGGTGGCTTCTTAGATTGCTGTTTTCTTCCATTTTTCATGTGTTTTGGGGTTTCTGACCTGCCAGTGGCTTCCTGTCCATTATTGGGTGCTCCTCCCTGTTCTAACTACATTGAACTGGTGGTCTTGACTATATTCTTAACTTTAAAGTGTGTTCACGAGGAGACATTGGGCAGCTCTGCTGTTTGACTGCCATCTCGGCTGAACGTCTTGGTGCATCTGATTATGGAGGCTAAGAAATTCTACACTCTGCTGTGTGCGACTTGAAGTTTATATGAACAGTGGTGTAGTTGTGAGGACTGAGAGCTACAGACTCAGTGGCATAGATTTCAGTCTGAGTCTGAAGGCCTGAGAATCAAGAGTGCCAAGGACAGTAGGAGATCAATGTCCCAGTTCAGGCAACCAAGAAGAGATCTAACGAGCTCTTCTTTTTGTTCTACTCATACCATTAACAGATTGGATGATGCCTATCTAAATTGACAAGGACAATATCGTTTATTGAGTCTACTGATTTGAATGTTGGTCCTCTTGAGAAATGCTCTCAGGCCTAGAAGTAACATTTAATTGATATCAAAGTATCCCATGATCCAGTTGGGGTGATACATAAAATTATCATACTGGTAAAGTGTCAATAAGAATCTTACCACTAAGAGAGAATTAAGGCTTGGAGTTCTCTGGATCTTTTATTGCAGAGAAGCTGATATGTATCTTTAGTGGGACACAACTATGGTCAAACAATCAGCTTACTAGGCAAGCTCTCTGTTCTGGGCACATCTTGTGGACCTGGCCCAATGCCTGCTTCTCTTCTGTTCTGGAGTTCCAAATGCAATACATATGCAATATATACAAATTTAAACACTGGGGAGAATAAAATCTCAAATATCTAAATATATTTATTTATGTATTTGTTTGTTTATTTATTTGAGACACAGTCTCGCTCTGTATCTCAGGGTGGTCCTGAACTCACTATGTAGCCCAGGCTAGACTTGGACTCACAACAATCCTCCTGCCTCAGCCTCCTGAGTGCTAGGATTACAGGAGTGTGCCACCACGCCCACCTTTATGCTGTTCTAAGGAATTAAGTCAGAGACTTGCACTTGTTAGATGAGCACTTTGCCACTATGCCATTCCTGCAGCCATTTAAATATATAAATGCTAACTAGTCTTTTTTTATACAATTTTAGTCATGGTCATGGTTGCGATCATACTGTGAATAAAATTTCATATTTGGCATTCTCAGTTGATATTATAATTCAATAGTTTGTCCATATTATCTGATTTCCTCATAACCATTATTAAAGTTTTGAATAATGATGATCTGAGATAGTACAATATGGATATATTCTAGAGTGTTAAACAATTTTTGATGTTTCAGTTAGTAGCAAATTTTCACTAATACAAGTTACATTGCCGCATACATCTTTGTAGCATACATATGTTTTCTAAGAATATACTGTAGTGTGCGTCTTTGGAGTGTGACTATAGTTTCTAGGAAATTTCTTTTTCTTTACATAGAGATACCCAAAAAGTCTATGGTTCTTGAGATTGTCATTGGAAGACAAAACCACACCAAATCCCAAGAGTTATCTCACGTAATTTGCCTATTTTGCTGATAAAACATGTGAGTGTCACGGCTGCCATGGTTAGAACTTAAAAGCATATTTGTCTTTGTTCCTTTTAGTTTCTTTTGAGATGACTGTATCTGAGCACTGGAAGTGAAACTGGAGACTTGAATACTACCCTACATCATAAAGGACGCCTGCCTCGTGACTGTGCTTGACTCCTGCTACCATGGGCATTCGCGTAGCAAACTTGTCCAAATCCAGGTTGGATGTCACTTCTCCAATGCGCAGACCTTGTAGGTGAGTCCTTAACACCCACTTTTTGTTTCTTTCCAACAGGACCTGCACCTCCCTCAAATACTTTTTAATCACTCTGGCTCTTTGAACAAAGACTTCACTATGATCTACTGGCATACAGCAGGAACAAGGACCACATGTTCTCATTCCTAATTCTACGATGAACTGAATAGGGCACTGGGACTATTGTCTCTGTTGGCTTATACAGCCAGCAAAAGTAATTTTGCAAGTCTGGGTTGCATTGTTTTTGTTATTGTTTGTTTTCAACTGTTAAAGCCCCTGATTTTGTGCCACTTTTAGTTTTTATCTTCCTAATGCCAAGGAAGAGTTTCCAAAATTGTGGCTAATATTGGGGACTTTTAAAATCCACCACCACTTTTTCTTTACTGCTTGCTTGACAACGCTTTTTGGCTTTCCTATCTCCGTATTAGCTTTTCTTCCTTGAAACATTCTTATGTGGTCACCACTTATTGATTCTGGGGTGGAATATTGCTGCTCCACGTTTTTCATTTATTTGAGGTGTGGTAACATAGAAAGGAGATAAAAGGAAGGTCAAATTTTTCTTAATTTACATTGGAGCAAGTGGCTTTCTTCTGAGTCTGTGCTCTAGTACTTGTTAAGTGTATAACTTTAGCAATTTACCCCACCTGTTCGTACCTCAGTTTCTTATCTGTAAAATAATATATCCTTTTACATTTTTAATTTATTTGTATTTTGGTAAAAGATCACATGACATAGAATTTTTTTTTTTTTGTAAATACATGAATTCCAAATTCTGTAACACATTAGAACCATGGAGTTTGGGGAATTAGTGAGTGTCTGTGTCCACCCCTTTTTCAAAGGTTCACTTCTTTCCTATTTGACCTTTGTCTCTCTTTCTATACTGTCATTCATGTTGGGGCCTTTTTATGTTTTTATTTTTGTGTATTTCATAAGAAGCACACCCATCTATAGTCAGTCTTTTGTGCTTGGTCCATTTCATTGTGCATGATTGACTCTTAGTGGCCCCATTTTCATTCAAGTGTTTCATATCTGTCTTTCTTTATCGCTGCATGTATTTCCATTGTATATAGGTACCATGTCTTCTTTAACTATTCTTGGATGAATGAGCAGGTAGGTTGCTTATGAATTGTGCACATGCATATGCATGTGTCTTTTTGGTATATTGACTTTATTTTTTTTTTTTTTGGGGGGGGGAGGAATACGCCCAGAAGGGCAGTAGCTGGATCAGACAAAATTTCTATTCTCAGCTTTCTAAGGAACCTTTAGACTGCTTTCCATAATGGTTATACCAGCTTGCATCCCCCCCAACAGTGGAATAGAGTTCCTTTTTTTCCCCACACCCTCATCAACAATTATTCTTTTTTGAGTTCTTGATGTAGGCCATCTCACAGGAGTGAGGTGAAACCTCAATGTTGTCTTTACTTGTGTTTCCCTGATGGCCAATGGTGAACAACACTTTCCATGTGTGTGCTGGCCATTGTGCTTCTTCTTCTTACAAGTTTCTTTCATTTCAGCTCCTTACTTCTTGATGGCATCGTTTACTTTAGGGGTTTTATGTTCTTCAGTTTCGTGTGTATTCTAGATATTAATCCTTTGTCTGAAGTGTTACTGATGAAAACCTATCCCCACTCTGTGGATTGCCTCTTCACCTTTCTGATTATTTCTTTTTACTGAATTGCATGAGGGTAGAATGAGACCCTATAAGTAATTAATGTATGACACATAGAAATCACATCAAAACTGATAACTAATGTTTTATTTCCTTAATAAAAAACAAATTAGCTATAGACTAATTTTGTAGTGCAGGAATGTTCAGAATGCTTAAAATTGGTCAGTCCTTTTTTATTTTTATTTTTCCCCATTTTATTGATATGTGTAAGTGCAAAACTTAAGGTTTGCAATGAAGTTTAGCATTTTGTGCACCTAGGTATCTTGTCAAGGTGACAGGGACTTCCCACTCTCCTTTTGTTTCTCTCCCTACCTATCCTTCCCTCACTCCCTCCCCACCCTACCCCCCTGTTTCACTTTGTTTTTCATTTTAAGTTCCATAAGAGTTCAACTCTTATGGTCAGTCCTTCTTAATTAAACTTCAGTTGAATTATTTTAAACAATGTACTTAAATATTTTTGGGAACTTTTGTGTACTTTTCTTGAACTGTCCTCAATATATGCACTCTCGTCCTCATAACAACTTCACAAAATTCTGATAAATTGTTCTACTATGTGGATGAAAAAAGTGAATCTTACAGAAGTTCTATATTTAGTTCAAAGCCATTAAAATAACCAAGAAGTACTGGGGTGGGATTCCTAACTATACTGGCAGTGCTTCATCTCAAATAGCCCACAGCTATTATGTTGATGAAAAAGTAATATTACTGAGACATCAGAATGAAAGAGAAATTAAGAGTCAAAAATAATGGGAAATAAAATTATGAACACCTTGGGTTTTTAAGAATTGAGAGGAAGGCACTTAGAATGCTGGGAACAAACTTCTTATTTTGCCATTGTGACTAAGGCTATAAGGTTATCCAAACAGTGAGGACACCAAAATTATGCTCCTGTAGTAGATCTTCTCAGAGTAGCTTTTGGGTCTCATTTTAGTGCTTCTAGGCATCTTAAAAGGGTAAGTTTTGTTAATGACAATGAGTGATAATAATTTAATAATGTAACTGGGAATTAAACAATTAGAGATGCATCATATAATTTAATTTTTCAAATATTTCTCAAATATTATTTTAATATTTGAAAACAGTAAACATTTTTTTCTCAGATAAATTGAAAAAAGTTCTGCTTTTTTAGATCTTACTTTTAAGCTTTGATCGAAATTCATCTAACATACCTTCAAGAAATTGAAACCTACTTATATTCTCTATAATATATTTCCTAGAAGTGCTTTTTGATTCCTTATTATGAACAAGACTTGAGATATATATGCATGTGCTTTATGTCTTTTTACTATTGTCATTCTTTTTTTCCTGGTGCATCGCTTTCTCCTAAAAAGAGTATAAGTAAAGCCACTGTGAAATTTTGCCAGAACTTTGTAGTCTCTGGGTCAAATTTTTCCTCAGCTCATATTCTTTCACTACCACATCATATGAGCCCAGGAAAATTTTGAAGATGTTCCAATGAGTCCTTATATCCTTTGAGTCTAAATACCCAATTAAAGATCAAAATAAATTCATGTTAAATTGTGACAATGCTCAGAGTTTAACCATTTTTTGTCTAAACCATTGAAGTAGGCTTTTGGTTCCTTATTTAAATGTCTAGACTTACTTGTTTTCAAATATTGACAGAGCATGCGTGGATATTATTGATAGTCTATTTAAAACCCAGAAATAGCACACTCAGCAAAAGATAACTAGGATTTCAAGTTCATTGTTTTCAAGTTATTAGCTTATTGTACAAGCACATTTTCTCAGTAGTTCTGAATAGAATTTTTTTCTATGTTAAAAGTACAAAGCTAACTACTAATGCTTGAAAATTTGTTTATCTCTACCTAGTATCTTATGAGGACAAACACTGGTTTTAAAATCACTCTCTGTCAGTTCTAGAGCCAGATATTCATTGCTGGACTAAGCTGACCAGCTGCTGGATGTCTTAGTATGCTTTGGATTGACTCGTATTTGTCCTGACTTTTCTGACCTTCCATGTGACTTCCTCTTTTTATTAATCCACCCCCTTTTCTCATTTCTCAAGCAAGGCACCATGGGTTCACTTTTGCTTCTGTCATTTGCTTCTTTTTTTCTGGATGTAGCCATTTAATTCCATCAGTTATATTTCAGACATATCTCTCATCTGTGTCTTTTCTTCTTCATAATCTAAGCTACAACCTTGATGTAGGCCCTCAATTCACTGTTTGTAGTTCTGCAAATATCCTCTAAACTGTCTTCTTAACTCTTTCTTTCTTTCTTTCTTTCTTTCTTTCTTTCTTTCTTTCTTTCTTTTTGAGACAGGGTCTCACTCTGGTCCAGGCTGGTCCTGAACTCACTTCCGAGCCCAGGCTGGCCTTGGACTCACGGCAATCCTCCTGTCTCAGCCTCCTGAGTGCTGGGATTACAGGCGTGCGCCACCACGCCCAGCTTATGTGGTGCCGGGGAATCGAACTAGGGTACTTAGCGCTTGCTAGGCAAGCGCTTTAACCGCTGAGCCATTCCTCCAGCCCCTTGACTCTTTCTTTTGTAAAGTGTGCTCCACTAATGCCCCCCACCCAATTATCATATTTCTATTTTAAAAATCTGTTCCATTACCCAGAAAATAAACCCAGAATCCACAAAAAATACATAAAGACTTTATTCATGGTCTCAACTTGCTTCCTTTCCGGATCATTTTGATCTATACGTCTTTAGTATATGAAGTTCCCACTCTTGTGGGTCAATTTCCTTAACAGGCACAGCTCAGTTCTATGAAATCTATCTGATTTCTTCTCATTTTTGAGGACTAGATCATTGTCACTAATTTTTAGCTTTTCCTCCAGCCATAATTAATCATCCTTTTTCATTATACAGTTTTATTCATGCATATACCCAGCTAATCACTTGTTTCATCCATCTGGTCATTCACCCAACAGATTTTTGTTGAGTACCTACCATGTCACTGAGTCACCCGTGATACAGTAAAGAATAATGAAAAGTTCTTACCCTCGTAAAGTTTTGTACGTTTTGTTATGAAATATGTAATAAGCAAATAAATCTTAAAATAATACACTGTGACATGGTAATAAATATCATGAGAAAATGAAGCATTTTAAGAGGTTAGAAGTTGACAAAGATTGGAACATATTTTAGTCAGTTTACGATACTATAACAAACTAGTACAGACTGTAATTCACAAAGAACAGAATTGCGTTTCTCACAGTTCTGGAAGCTAGAAAGTCCAAGATCAAAATGCCAGTAGGTCTGATATTCTAGTGAAGACTGGTCTGTGTCCTACAAGGTGCCTTGTTGATGTGTCCTCTGGGAGGAGAGAAATACTATGTCCTCGCATAATGGTGGATGGAATGGCGAGCTAACCTCACACTCTGAGAAGCCTCTCTGATGGGCCTGTCCGTAGCATACATAAAAAAGGAGCTCACATGGCCCAATCACTTCTTTAAAGATGCTACCTCTTTATACTAACATAGGGACAACATCTGAATGTTAGAAATATCATTCTAATCAGCAGGGAGAGTGGCTTCACTAAGTCAAGAGATTTGTAAGGTCTTTTTAACAAGGTGAAATTGAGTGGAGATACAAATTAACCATGTTTTCCATTAGTCAATGAGTTCCTCATATGCTAGAGATAGGTTTTCTCTATTTTTTGTACTAAATAAAATATTAAAAACAATGAAGGGAAGACCTTCGAGGAAATAGGTGCATAATGAGGGCACCGGATGGACAAAGGACCACTTCACTACATTATTTCAAAAATAATTGCTAGTTATGTATCTAAATTTAAAATTTTTATTGAGGCATACATGTGCATATTTACGGGGTAAAGTGTGATAATTTATTATACGTATATGGTGTATGATGATCAAGTCAAAGCAATTAACATTTTTTCTTAAGCATTTATTATTTCTTTGTGTTTTCAGCTTCCAAGATCTTCTATTAGTGTTTTTTGTAAATTATATAATAAACTATAGCAAATATTAGGTACCCTCCTCTTCTATAGAACACTGTATCTTGTTCCTCCTACTTTGCTTCCTGTATTACCCAGCTTGCCTTTCTTCTCCCTTCTTTCTGCTCTCTCTAGCCTCTGAGGACTACTACTGTAATCTCTAACGTGATGAAATCAACCTTTTTAGCTTCCACAAAGGAGTTAGAACATGTGGTATTTGTCTTTCTTTGCCTGGATTATTTCACTTAACGTAATGTCAATTTCAAAATTTAAGATGGGAAAATTTCCAGTAGTTGATAATAAAGTGCTTATATCAACAGTTATTCAGAATACCATTTCTCATGTACAGAGAAAATTATATTCTTTATAAAATTCATTCAAAATAAGAATAGCAAATTAGAATTAAGAACAACAAAAAAATCAAAAAAATACAACTTAGATATAGGTAATAATAGACATGTTCTGAAGTAATACTTCATTATGGTTTGGATCTGGATTATCCCCTAAAAGCCTCTTCAGGTATTTGGTATTATGGAATAACCATGGAACCATGTGCTATTTAAAGGTGGGACCTGGTAAGCAGGGGTGGATTATAGGCACGTGGTGGATTAGAGGTGCATAGTGGATTATGGGTGTGTGGTTTGTTACTGGGCTTGTGACCTCAGAGAGTTGGATCCCTGGGGTAGGATCTGGAAGAATCTTCTCTAGCTCCACACTTCCTCCCTGACTTGGCTTCATATCTACCGTGTTGTGAAAAGCTTTCTTTCAGCCCAACTCTGCCGTATACTTTCATCATTGCAATCTGCCCACAAATAGAGTTAGACCTTCTGAAACTGTGAGCCAAAATAAATCTTTTCTTTCTTAATTTGTGGATGTCAAATATTAAGTCACAGAAACAAAAAATAACACATACTTTAAGCTCAATCACATTTTAAAAAATAAACTCTGCATGATCTCTGTCTTTACTAAACATAATAATGTGTATATAATTTACCACATTCTTAGGAGAAGGTTCATGTGAAGAACAGAGAGCTTTGAGAAGAAAGAGTC
Organism: Ctenodactylus gundi; assembly: GCA_004027205.1. NCBI lineage: Eukaryota > Metazoa > Chordata > Mammalia > Rodentia > Ctenodactylidae > Ctenodactylus > Ctenodactylus gundi. The sequence continues at coordinate 169,013 of PVKB01003015.1, forward strand.
TCGCCCCCCTTTGCCGCTTATCTTGGAAAACCAATGTGATGACTCTGAACTTCATTTTTATTGACTGAAATAGATGAAATCATACAGAACCTGCCCATCCCACAGGGTTATGATGGCTTTCAACCATGTGTCTTTACGGGATTAAAAGTTTTTTCATAAAGTTAAAGCTTCATTCATGGAAAAGTATCCTATGTTTGCATTTTCCAGGCACAGAATTTCAAAGATCAGTAAAATATAGTCGATATTCCCCAAGAAGTTATGCTGTAACAGTAGAGATACTAGAATACCCAATGAATTTTAAATCAGAGCCTACGAGAGATGCACAGTTAGATGCAGAAATATTACCACTAATGCCATCCGGCATTCTGTCATTGGTATACTCATTTGTTTCCCAAAAAGACAATAAATTCCTAAGCAGCAGAAACCAGGCCTTGTAAAATATTCTCATATTCCTTCTATTGGCATAAGTTATGAGCTCCATAAAGATTAGTTACGTGAATGAAACTATGTAGGGAAGTGTGCTGAAGAACTATATCACTACATATATAAACACACTATAAATCTTCTGGTCTGTATGTACAGTTCTCTTGCTTTCCTGTGTCTCCCCTTACATTTGGACTTCAGAATGCTCACTTTATGAAACTAAATTAATTTTCTTGCATGATACTTCTTTTCTCTGGTGTCATGCTTGTCCTCCTGTAAATATTTCTAAAGACATTCTTGAAAGATAGGCATAGCTTAATTTTCCCAAGAAAAGTATATTTCTCATAAAGGTTTTGGCATAGTTCTACTTCTTGAAGTTGTGAAAAGATATTTTAGAATTATAGTTTTTTTATTTACTTATCATAGGACTTTTACAATACCTTATTATATGTATTTTAGAAACTGTTTGCACTAAATTCTCCAGCATCTTAGGGTTTCTGACCTTTTTGGCAGCAGGGGCCAGTGTTGTAGAAGACAATGTTTTCATACATCAAGGTTGGGTCATCACATTGGCTACGTTGATTGTATCCTTCATTATACAGAAACTTCTTAATTTGATATAATCCCATTGGTTGATTCTTGGTGATTTAGTAATTGTTTGCACTAAATTCTTAAGCGCCTTGGAGTCTCTGACCTTTTTGGCAGTAGGGACCAGTTTTGTAGAAGACAATGTTTTCATGGATCAAGGTTGGGTCATAGTGCTGACATCACCACCCCAACTCCACCTCAGATCATCGGGCTTCAGATTCTTGGGAGCACACAACGCAGATCCCTCATCTGCAAAGTTTGCAGTAGGATTTGTGCTCCTGTGGCGTCTCATTCTGCAGTATCTGCCATGATGAGGTACGCGGAAGGTGGCCCAAGCAACAGACAGCTGCTGTACGCACAGACAGCACATCACACACTGGCTCGCCGCTCATCTTCTGTAGCACGGTCTGTCCGCAGCGTGTTCAGGACAGCGGCTCAGAGCCCATCAAGATGCATGCTCTTGCAGGACATCGGGGGTAGCTGTCTTTGAGATTGTCACAGATGCAGGAAGCAGGTATAAAATGATTAACTTTCCATGGAAACTCTGTTTCTATGGTTCAGTCAAACTTGCTGTCTCTTTTAAAGAAACAGTTTTTGTGCAGCAGTGTCTTTTCCAATTAAATTCCAAATACATTCTGCCCATTTTATATGACTCAGCATGAGTATTACAATTTCCTGATCTCATGGAACACGCGACTCAGTGTCATGACAGGGCATAAAATATAGAGAGGTAATTTATAGTATGTCATGACCTTTTCATGCCACTTTGATAACATGATGCCATGTAGATAAAGCATCAAATAAAGTTAAGTAGCTGGATTTTTTCAGTTCACACGAGCTTTATTGTTGGTTGCACTGATTTGTACTTGAGATACATAAACTACTGTGATAGCTCTCATAAGCCAAGAGGACAGAATTCTGGTTCCATCTTGCCCTCTAATTAACCTAAAAATTTGAATAAATCACTTTACCTTCTGAAATCCAGTGTTCTTATAAGTTAATGAAGGGAACTGAATTGAGTTCATGATAATTTTTCCCAGCCAGAATATTTTCTAGTGTTAATCAGTTTTAGTATCAAATAGCATAAAGTTGATTAACTCCTTAACACGTGTGAAGTGTTTTGAGAAAGTTTTGGTGGTGGAAGGCAGATTACTTGGTGACCTAAATAAAGAAGAGAACATTTTCATGCATTAAGGCAAAATCCAAGACTAGAAGTTTTAACATAGAGTACAATCGCAAGTACTTGTCAAGTGAGACTTTTGCTGTTCTAGAATTGAGGCAAGTCTCCAGAGCTAGAACCAGAGACACAGAACATGTGTATTCTAATTCTAGTTACTTTGTGAATCCCATTCTGGCCAGTCTTCTTCAGGTTTTATAAAAATGTGAAGAAATTGACTCCTTTGCTCCAAATACCACTGTGAACACTTGTCTAAATGAACAGGAGGTTATGGAAAATTGACAATGGCTAGAGTCTCAGTAGAAAAGGCCAGAACTTTTGCTTTCTTTTCATGGACAAAGTACATAGTGCTTCCTTGTGAAATCACTTCTTCAGTCAAGGGATTCCAAGAAATCACTTTTAGAGACTGGGACATCCAGCCATGAGAAGATGTTGACATCTCATTATCTGTGGAATTTAGTTCAAGGCAGAGGACTTGCTAAACAGCTCTGAGCAAAGGAAAAGGAACTGGAAATGTAGGAGAGGACTGAGAGTGCAGGAAACAGATGCATCTCACTCAAACTTTTTTCTGGGGCACGATCAAGGCAACACTTTCTTCCAGGCCAGGGTAACCCAGAAGCAAGAGGCTGTGGGGTGCATGACCTAAAGAAAGTTCATGCAGACTGAGAAAGGGACTCAGGAAGGGGAGAAGTCAGTGGAGCATTCTAGGCCCCTTCCTCATTCCACATTCTTCTGACCAAAGCTAATGTAGGAAAGGAAAGAGAGGATATTAAATAAGAGTTTGAAATACTAACTCAGATGTATCCATTTTTTTTATTGATTGAACTTTCTGGTAATTCAGTGTGACTGAAAAAGCCACAGAAACTGAGATTTCAGAAAGAGATAATAAAGTGACTCCTCCTGACAGTGAAAGCAGTATTAAAAATGAAAAAATAACTTTATATACTACTGACTGTAGAATGTTAAGCCATTTAGTGGCCAAAAACGAGCATGTTTGGATACCTTGATCCAGAGTCTTAATTATGAAACACCCGAGTTAGCTGTCACTATTGGTAGATACAAGCCTACTTCCAGTTTATCTTTAGAACTTGTAAAAGTTTGTAAAATATGAGCCTCCACAGAAAAAAAATAATGCTGATTTTCCCCAATTATCTGTAGAAAATATCTGCGAATATTTATTGGAAGATAATGCTCGTTGAATAGTCTCATTTTTCGCATAGCTCAGGCTTTGTGATTGCACAGCAAACGTGTGCTAGAAAGGTAGAAATGGTGCACTGCTCCAGAGCTTACTTCCTGAAGCCATTTGCATACCTTTTAGGGTAATTTCTTTCTTTCCAGTCCACGGAGGGGATAGAATGTAGAATAGGATCCAGCTGACCTACGTAAGTTTAGAGTTATAATTTTATAGTCCCGGGTTGGAGGAAAGGCTCAGCGGTTAAAGCACTTGTCTAGCAAGTGTGAAGTACCCGAGTTCGATTCCGCAGCGCCACATAAGCCTGGTGTGGTGGTGCATGCCTGTAATCCCAGCACTCGGGAGGCTGAGACAGGGGATCTGCCGTGAATCTAAGTCCAGACTGGGCTCCATAGTGAGTTCAGTACCAGCCTGGGCTACAGAGCAAGACCCTGTCTCAAAAAAAAAAAATTATGATTTTACAGTCCCGTTGTAAGTTAAACACCACAGCAATTCTCAGTCCAAGAACTGACCCTCATCATGGTGAGCTGTGGGGTACCTGGTGCTAAATGTTCACAGAAAATAATCTGATACAGGAATTGGGGTGTGTGTCTGTAATTCCAAAACTCTAGGCTTAGGCAGGAGGATTACAAATTTTATCTCAGTTTAGTAAACAAAGAAACTTTACAAAAGAAGAAGTGGGGAGAGCCTGAAGATGTAGTTTAATGTAAAGGTCCTGGGTTCAGTCTGTAGTACCACAGAAACGGCTAGTCTCTGATTCAGAGATCTTAAATTTTGTGTTAGTATAAGTGAAATAAACTATATATATATATATATATATATATATATATATATATATATATATGTGTGTGTGTGTGTGTGTGTGTGTGTGTGTGTATACACACACACACACACACACACACATTGATGCATATGTTATCAATGGACATAGACTGTACATATGTGTATATGTGTATAGCATATCTCCATTGTTTTAAATGCAAATAGAACAAAGTTATTAAATATTATGTTGTTAACTGCTTGGTCCTGCTGACATTTAAAAGAGTTGATATACAAAACAAAAAAAACAATAAAATTTGAACCCAGAAACAATTGTAAAATATTCTATTTTTTATCTCACCATGCTATTCATTTTTAGCAATTATTGTAGTTGATACTGATTGCAGGGTAAAAGTATTTTATTTGGTATTTCTTGGGAAGGTTGTTACATATTTGAACATTAATCTTATGAGAAAGATGCACTGTAGTGATCGGTTGCTGAGGCAAACATTTCCCAAGTATTAGGTAGAAGTTATTAGATTTCACAGTTAAAGTGTAAGTATTGAAAACCAGAACAAGCAAAAGACTACTGTGTTATCTTTCTGTTGCTGTGACAAAATACCTGAGGAAAAAAGAAAAAAAAACCTGTTTTATATAGTTTCAAAGGTTTCATTTCATGGTTGCTTGCAGTCCCATTGCCTTGGGTCTCAGATGAGGCCTAACATGGTGGAAAACACATGGTGGAGCAAAGCTGCCTTCTTCATATATGCTGGGAAATGGAGAGGTGGGAGAAGAAGAGAGAGAGGAAAGAGAAAGATGGAGAGAGGGGAGAGAGAGAGAGAACAGTATGTCCTTCAAATGCATAACCCTAGAGAACTACTTCTTTTGACTTGGTCCCACCTTTTAAAGTTTCCACCATGTTCCAGTAGGCCAAGAGTATTTCCATGGAAGATCAGGCCTTCATTTTGGGTGGCCATTCCAGCTCTAAACCATAATGAATGTAAGGAGTATAGGTATAAAGGAGTAGAAATTCAGACTGAAAGTAGTGTGGTAATTCAGAACCACAATCAGTTCAGACCTCAAGGTTTGAACTGAGCTATGTTCTTAGCCACTTATTTATTATTTATTTATTTAGATGCAGGACTTCATTAAGTCACTAAGCTTTCCAGGCTGGGCTTGAACTTATAATATACCTGCCCCAACCTCACAAAGTGCTAGGATTACAAGTGTGGACCACCATACCTGGCTCATGATATTTAAACATTCCTATTACCAGACACCACCTAAGACTGTGAAAAACGAAATTTCTGGATGTAAGACATAGGCACTGGTCAATTTTTAAAGCTTCCCTAATAATACCCTTTGCATTCATCTGAAGCTCAACGCAATATTCTTTGAGGGTGAACTAATAGTTAGGGGTAGTTTTTCCTCTTGTACAGCAGTACTAACAACACCTATCTCGTGTAACTAGGGTGTTACAAAGACATTTGAAAGTAAGTGTATATTTCAACATATTTTATAAATTTTAACCCCCCCCAATCACAATAATATTCACTTTTCTACCAAGCCAAGAGCCCTGTGAGCATACAGTTCATATCGTATTCATTTTTCTATCTCTGCAATTTCCAGGAGACGATTTGTCATGTGGTAGATGTCCAATATATTTTTGCCAAAAGGATAAATGAATGAATAAATGTGCAATGCAAATAAACATGATCTGAGCTCTTGAAATAGCAATGAAACAGAAAAAGAGATTAAAGCAAAAGTATATCCTTATGATTTATATTCAAAGGGAAAGTTTATAGGAACACATGAGCTTATGGAGTGATTCAAATTAAATTGATTTATTGCAACTTTCAAACAAAATGTGAATAAATCTTGCAAATATGTACAGAAACATGTCTTTGATTTTGAGTGTTTCAGAAGAAAACACAACTTGGTGCACAGACAATTTAAATAACGGGAGATTTTCAGAAAAAGGTCAGTGTTTAAAGTTAGTGAAATTCTTGGAAGTAATGACATTTTCTTTGGAGTCTCTCACTTTTATTTTTCAGAAAGTCTGACTTTGAATAAAAGTGTGTGTGTGTGTGTGTGTGTGTGTGTGTGTGTGTGTGTGTGTGTGTGTTAGTGCGGGCATGTGTGTAATTTACATGTGGATTCAGATATTGTTGAGATGTTCAGATGAAATAAGTATTCAGACTAAACAAGGTTGTCCAAAAGTGACAAACAAATTTTAAGTTTAATTAAAATTTTTTCTTGCTAGTTCAACAGGAAAGATAGAGAACACTATAATATTTCCTTTTCAGTCTGCCTTTTGCAATTTCAAAGAAATCTTATAAGAAAATATGATGTCACTTCGAGTTCAAGGAAAATGATTCTGCTTGTGGTCTTTTGCTTGTTTTGTTTTTGAGACAAGGTCTCACTCTGCAGTCTGGCCTGGTCCTGATCTCACTACATAGCCCAGGCTGGAGCTCATGGAAGTTTTCCTGCCTCTGCTTCCTGAATGCTGATATTACAGGAATGTTCCACTATGCCCAGCTTATGTGGTGGTGGAGAATCGAACCGAGGGTCTTGTATTGTCTAGTCAAACTCCCTAACAACTGAGCTATATCCCTAGTCCTTTTTTTTTTTTTTTTTCAGCTGGGATTTGACTCCTTAGCTATCATTAACTCAATTCATTCTGCCTGATAGAGCTCCATTTGTCATTTCCCAGCGGGGGTTAATCCCTGTGCTATGCCAGAGCAAGAGAGACAGTAATGACCGGAAACAGCGGAGAAGAAACAGATCCTTCAGAGAGATGTTGCTCACAACAGTAAAGTTTTCTCTGATCAACATCAAGCAGGTTTGAGAATCACTGGTGCTAGCTCCTCTCTGAAGTACTGGTTCTGTAGACTGACACATGGTGGTTACTATGAAAAACAATATGAATGTTTCTCAAAAGGCTGAAAACAAATATTCCATTCGATCCAGTGTTGCCTCTTTTAGGTATCTAGTCAAGGAATTAAAAGTAACGTATAATAGTGATACACATACACCCATTTCTCTAGCAACACAACTAACAAAATTTAAATTGGAAGACATGGAACTACCCATCAGCAGACCAACGGATACAAAAATGTGGTATATGTACACAATGGAGTACTACTTTTCTACAAAGGCAGATAAATATCAGGCTTTTGTAGGTAAATGGATGCCACTCGAGACCATCATGCTTAGTGAAGTGAGTCAAACTCAGTTAAATATTGGATGAATTCTCTACTATGATAAACTCAGCATACAGGGATTTTAGAGACCCAATTGGGTGCAATCGTGGGTGTTGGAGGGATAAGGGAGGAAGTGGGTGGGCCGAAAAGGGGGAGGAGAAGGGATTATAATGTTGATGCAATATCTATGTGTACACAATACTCAAAATCAATGTAGTGATTGTGTTACCATATATGTATACTAATAAAATTGGGAAAAGAAATCCAAACAGATTTCAGATCTAACTAGAACTCTGTTCTAGAAACACAACATAAGTAACATGAAGCTTCAAGATGAAGAAAAGATTATTCTGAGTGACGCATGTCTAAGAAGGACGAATTGGAAATTCAGGAGTATGAGCATGCCAGAGCACACAGTAGCGCTCAGAGGGTCTCTGGTCCTCTGGTAGAGCAATGCCAGTATAGGGAAATGCAAATATTACAGGAAATTAAGCAGAAGAGGAGGCTTACCCCAGTGGCTGGAAAGTTCAGATTGTCTACCACTTGATAACCACACAAAACTTCGTTCTACAGACACCAAAGTGATAGTCACCTAGACTATCTTTAAGAGCTGCTGTTTTATAAGAAAAAAGGTTTTGTTTCAGTGTCAGATGGGAGTTTCATGGTCCATGCCAGCTGCTGTGCAGATGCCTGGCGGTTTGCTTACACACTAGGTTGAACTAAAAGAGAGAGGTTGACATTTTGATGATTCACCTTGGTCATATACTTACCTTCTCTTGCCAGTTTATCCAAAATTCATTTCTACCCTTTATTCTGTTTTAATAATAATCTTCCTAAAATAAAAGACTAATAACATCATTTGTGAGTATCACTGTTTACAAAACCTTCAGTGTGACCCATTTTCATTTAGTCAATTTCAAAACTCCACGTAGGGTGTAATAAGGTACTTGCTTCTGAGAACTTGTCCAGGTCCTGCCCAAGGTATTTCTAGGAATTGAGGTATGATCTTTCTTCTCTGTTCGCGTACCCTCCTTCCATTCTTTCCTCATCCATGCCTTCATCTTTTGTTTTCTACGTCTGCAATACTCTCACATCTAACTGCTGGAACTCTGAGCATCCTCCAATGACAGATTCAGATCTCAGCAGCAGGTAGTGTTGCCCATTTGGGTTAAGTTTTCTTTGAGCACTTTGTTTACCCTCTTCTATTGACCCTTATATCACCCTGAAAATGTGAATTGCATGTTCAAATTTGTCTCCTGCATTAACTTGTGAATGCATCAGAAGCAGGGAACGTTTCTGATTTGTCATGTTAGCATCAGTGCTCACGGCTCAGCATGGTACCCAGAATACAGCACATTCTCAAGATTTTTTGTTAGATGACTAGATGAATATATATATTATGTCACATGGGATTATGCTTGATTCATAACAAATGAAACTCTAAAAATACTACTTCCAGAAGGATAGAGGATTTATTTTCCGCATATAAAGTAGATTAAGAAACAGCCCAGAGATACTTCGTGGCTAAGTGTTGGCATCATTCTCACAAGAGAAGTGTTGATATTCTCTTGGGAATTGAATTGTTCCTGTGAAAGTTCACATGTTGAAGCCCTTGTTCTCAATGAAATGGCGTTTGGAGACAGGGACTGTACAAAAATAGGTAAAGTTTAAAGAAAGTCATATAGATGAGTTGTGCTGTGAGTTGTATCTCTGTATCTTGAAAAAATTGTGCCCTGGAACTCTGAGCTCCAATGCAATGGCATTTGGAGATTGGGCCTTCGGGGCCTACTAAGGTCAATGAGGGTAGAAACCATAAGGAATGGGATTGGTGTCATAAGAAGACAGAAGACAGTGCTCTGTGTTTCTTCCTCTGTCTCTCTGCTCTCAAACGCTTGAAGAAGAACTCATGTGAGCACACAGGGAGATGACAGGCATGTACAAGTCAAGAGAAGCCTCCCTAGAAATTCAAGCTAACAGCCTCCAGAGCTATAAATAAGCTTTCTCGTATTTAAGCCACTTAGTTTATGATATTCAGTTATGTCAATGTGAATGAACTAAAACAACAATCTTAGCTTCAATATAACCCTTCTGGTTAAAAATAACTCCACTCTTCTTGGTAGTGCAATCTGGTACAACCATTATGGAAAGGAGTCTGGAGATTCCTTAGAAAGCTGAGAATAAAAATTCCATTTAATCTAGCTACAGCTTTACTGGGAATTTTCCTAAAAGAAATAAAGTCAATATACCAAATAGACACAAGTATGTCCATGTTTATAGAAGCCCAATTCATGACAGCCAAATCCTAGAAACAGAGGAATGGTTAAAGAAGATGTGGTACCTATACCCAATGGAATGCTGTGCAGCCATACAGAAACACAAGTACGAAGCTTCTGAATGAAAATGGGGCCAACTTGAGTTAGTAATGCTCAGTAAAATGGACCACGCACAAATGACGGACTATAGATGGGTGTCCCTCTTATGAGATGCACAAAAATAATGACATAGAAATGTCCTAACATGAATGACAGGGTAGGAAGAGAAACCATAATCAAGTAGGAAAGGGACAAATCTCTGAGAAAATGATGGGCATAGATGCTCACCTGTTCCCCAAACTCCATGTCTCTAATGTGTCATAGAATTAGAAATTCATGTATCTACAAGATAGATAAATAAAAATTTTAAATAAAAAGTGGCTGTTAGAGTACCAGTGATAACCTGAGTTTCAGATAAAGGGAGCGAGAAAGAGGAGCAGGACAAGAGCAAGGAGCCCCCCCCCCCCCACCAGAGTGGTATTCTTTTAAGATTTCCCAGTTATTCACATAAGTGCTTCTGACACCCCTGGCTTCAAAGGAAACTGCTAAGTACAGATTATAAACGGAGTGCATTGCCACCTAAAATGAAAGCAAGGCTCTCTTTGTGAAGAAAATAGATCTTAATAGTCTGGCCCTGATGTTCCCTGCTACGTGCATCTTCATGATCCTTGCTGACAGTTGTGGCTTTGGGATAGGAAGTCTGAGTGCTGGCTGAGTGGGCAATATGTGCTAGTCTAAGTTTATAAAGGGAACCGTCACTTGATTACTGTAGACAAAGACCTAGCACTGAACAGGTTGTTTTAAGGGCCTCTGTCCCGTCACCAAGGACTTATATATTTTATAACATTTCTGAAGAGTATTGAGAGGATTGTCTCTTTTGCTTCCATCCAGGGAAATCTCAGCTAAATATTCCTATAGAAGATGTGAATTCATTGCGGGCCTATCATTTAGAAAGGTTAATTATACTGTACTTGTCATGATCTATTTACACAAAAGTATTGGACTATCACATCATGATCTCAAAGTAAGGTGCACCAAAAACTGTAATCTTCTAAAAGAAAGAAAGCAGGGTGAGTAGTAGAAAACCAGACTGTCTGTGTGGTATCAGGAGAATCAATCATCAGAACTTCACTCCAGGGCTATTCTGCCCTGGGTGTTTTATTAAGAAAGTCACTGCCTACACCAATATCTTTTAGATTTTTACTGGATTTGTCTTACAGAAGGTTCAGTGTTTCAGTTTTAATATCTAGGTCTTTGATTTAATTTTGGTGCACAGTGAGAGGTGTGTGGCTACATTCATTCTTCTGCATGTGGATGTCCAATTTTCCTAGCACCGTTTGTTGAAGAGGCTATCTTGTTTTCAGTATGTACTTTTGGTTCCTTTATCAAAGATCAAGTAGCGGAGGGTACTTGTCTCTACACCCTCAGTTCTGTTCCATTGGTTGACCTGTCTACTTTTGTGCCAGTACTGTATAGCTTTTATAACTGTTGTTTTGTAATATAACTTTATGTCTGGAACTGTAATACCTCCTACCTAACAATAGGTAAAATGTGGAAGACACCAAAATACCCATCAAAGGACCAATGGATACATAAATTGTGGTATGTAAACACAATAAAGTACTACTCTTCTATGAAGACAGACAGCTTTGAGGCTTTAGTATGTAAACAGATGCAACTTGAAACCATCATGCTTAGTGAAGTGAGTCATATGCAGAAGTTGAAACGTCTCATGGTTTCTCTAATATAAGAAATCCAGAAATCCAGTCATTTGTAGAATTAAATGAGGGGTATAGTGGGAACTAATGGGTAGGGGGCGGGTTTGGGAGAGCCAGAAAGGGAGAGGGGAGGGATTTATGATTTTGACACAATTTATATGTGCACAAAACACTCAAATTCAATGTAAACCTTATGGATCACATATACACATAACGATAACATGGAGAAAATAAAAGGCCTACACTCTGGTATTCTCCTGTAGCAGTTTTCAGGGATCAACAGTTTTACAAAATTGAAACCAACTAATTGGGAAATTCCTCAAATGTTGCCATTATACTCAAATTCCTACATAACCACAAAGATCTGAATTGCTTTCTGTGTTTTGGCACGTGGACAGATTTGGATCGAGAGGCCTGTCCTCTGTACTCCACACTGACAAGCTGTCCTCTCAGGAATCTCATAGTGCTACTAGTATTAGTCAGCTGATACATTTCCACATTTCACCCAATTGAATTTTTGTATGTCACTTCCACCAGTTTTTACTATTTTCACATTTTTATCTGAAAGAGGACATAAATAGTATCTATTAATTCCTGTTTTTAAAAGTAAAGAGATTAATTAATTAATAGTATCTAATGTTGCTTCAAGACTAAAGACAGAAATGGAAGCATATCCACTTGGTGTAGAAACAAGCGTATTTGTGAGATTGGTGGTGACAGAGACTTATGTGGTATTGGAAGAATGAAGAATTGACATGATCCAGCTCTTCTAGAGAGCCCAAGGAGAGAGATGAATGCTCAAAGGGGAAGTTTTGTTTTTCAAGTAAAATTGAGAGAACTGCTAGGAGAAAACAGCCAGGGCCAAAACAGAATATTTGTTGAAACAATGGATTGCAAGGAAGAAGCTACAGGTATGATATATGCTACTGTTCTACAAAGCACAGATGGATTCACCAAGGTGCAAGGAGAATGTGAAACGCTAGGTTAAGTTTTTCTAAATTTATAATTATATTTTAACATAAATTTACGATGCACATAATATTATAAAGGCAGCACAGTTGTATAATTTATAAATGAATGATAAGTGCCTGTAAAGGGTGGGTACTCATAACTTAATTGACAAGGCTGTGGAGTCAAAAGTTAGAGGTCATGATACTGAAGTATCAAGCAATAAAATGTTCACCCCAAAAGCTGGTGTTACAATATGTATCCCGATGTCAGCCACATGAAACCTAAATATTTTGGCAAAGTGGGTAGGGGGAGGGACAAAAGGAGAGAGGCAAAGTCCTTGTCACCTTGACAAGATACGTATGTGCACAAAATGCTCAACTTCATTGTAACCTTAAAATTTGCGCTTATACGTACCAATAAAATGGGAAAAAATAAAATTAAATTAACATTCTAAAAAATAAAATAAAATAGTGGAAATAGGTATGTTCTAAAACGAAAGAACTTTTGCTTTTTTATTCCATTTTCTTGGTACTTTCTTGAAACATTTACTTTTTTTCTTAATGAGGTGAGCTTTATGAAACTGGGAAAAGAGTAGAACACAAAAAGCATTTTTTTAATTTGATTGCTTTTCCAGATCAAACACTCTTGGTCATCAATGACTGATCACAATATACCAAAAACGTCAGGTATGAAACAAAACATTTCTGTAAGGCAAATGTCAGAAGAATTCATTTTTTTCTTAATCTAGTGGTTCCAATATCTCATTTCTATTCTCCAAAAAAACCCCTAATACCACGTCAGCCACTCTTTATCTTTCCTTCCCTCCTTCGTTTCTTCCTTCCTTCCTTCCTTCTTTCTTTTCTTTTCTTTCCTTCTTTTAATTTTATTCGTATTTCAGAAATAAAAACAATATATAAGACAGGAAAATATCTTGTTCCAAATATTGAGAAACTCTTTGTGGGGTAAGAGCTTAACTATAACAGGAATATTAATATCCCAATCAAATAATAGCAACAGAGTCATCTTCAAGGTCTCCACCTTTAGGCCACTGGAAGACAGCATTTATAGCTCACGTGAAAGGTTAAATTTTTCTCTTTTGTCCTTCTATTCACATAAGAGCTGAAGTGTTTAGTTAAAAATCTAAGGATACAAAGCTATTTTTGTCATGGTGGCATATATGAGAAGTGTAACTCATTAGCAGGGAAAGGTCTGCATTCGAGATTCTCCTCTAGAAGACTGAGTCACATTTGGGAAGGAGGTCAGGTGGGCAGAAATGATTAAAAGAACTGGGCTGAGAGTGGAAAGCACAGGTGGAAATCATAGTCTAATAAAACTGCTAGCTGGTCATCTGCAGTGAGTTCTTTATGAATTCAGTGTGAGTAATTGGGAAAAGGTTAAAAAGTTTTGCACTTGCATCATATTTTAAATTCTATGTCCATGAACAATTGCATGCCATGAAACTCTTTCTGGCAAAATACTTCCTAGCAGTTATGTTGTCACTAAGAAGTTATTTAAAAATGCATTACCATCTGGTTGCAGTGTTTGGCCATTACTAATTATCAAGGTGGAGTTGACAGATTCTGCTCACCAGGTATGTCACCTTTTACTTTAAAAATTACTACTGTATCGAGAAACTTTCCATCAGTCAAAGGTCTCGCCCTTCCAGAGAGAGGCCAATGCTACACCCAGAATTGGGAATTGAGTTTTCACTGAGCATCAAAACCACTTTCATCAGTTCTAGTGGAAATTTTAGTTCTTTATTTCTTTGGTATATTATTATAAAGAATTATGTAGACCGTTGACTCAGGTTCCAAGTAATTCTGCCCCACTTTGGCACATGTATAGTTCTACATATAATAACTTCCAGATACCAAGGTTTTCTAAGCAAAATCTAGATAAGAGGCCAAATGACAGCTACAGGTATGAGGCTGAGATAATTTGTGACAGCCTGTAGTCTTATTTCTGTGAATTTACAGTTTTTCATAGGCTAATTTGATAATTTGAAGTGATAAAGTATAATTTATAAATAAAACAGGTAAGTAGGTAAGAAAAATAATATTTTTTCTCATCCAGTGGAGAGCTCATGGCTGATCCTCACATTACAAAAGACAAAATAATAACATAACAGCATGGCACATTATATTTAACCAAAACTTTTATGTGATACTTAAGTCTTCTGAAACAAAGACCCAAAGGCCCAAGGAAAGCTGTGGATTTTTATGTTATAAGGAAAATAAATAGTTGTGGAAAACAAAAATGAGCAAAAGGGAGCATAACCTGATGGCAATAAACTGGAAAGTGGAACTGGCAAGGCTGACTTGTTCAGGTCGCTTTCTGTGCCACTGCGACAGTTTCTTCCTCTCCTGTATGAAACAAGATACTTGTCATATGAGAGTCTTCTGACTTTTCAGAGGAGGTAGGCCAAATAATTACTTTGTAGACAGGTCTCATGTAGAAAAGTTAAAGAGCCAGAAAGTGACATACAAGGTCACTTTTATTTTTATACTTTTATTTTATTTAATTTTGGGGGGACAGGGTCTCATTCTGCAGTTCTTGCAGGTCCTGAATCTACTATTTCACTCAACTGGCCTTGAACTCACAGCAATTCTCCAGACTCAGCCTCCTGAGTGCTGGCATTATAGGCATGTACCAACACACCTGGCTTATGTGATGCTAGGAAATCAAACTCAGTACTTTGCACTTACTACGAAAGTGCTTTAACCTCTATGCTATTCCTTCAGAAACAAGGTTCCATATTTTAGAGTATGGTATCCTGTACCTTATTAATTTTATATGTTAACTTGATTAGGCGAAGGTGCTGACGTGTTTGGTCAAATAGCAATGTAAATGTTGCTATGAAGTTGTATTTTAGTATGATTAAATTTTAAATGAGTAAGTACACTTTAAGTATAGCTTACATCCCACAGTGTAAGGCTCAACTAATCAGTTGAAGGTCTTAAGAGAAGAAACTGATATCTCCTTTAAAAAAAGTAACTCTGTCTCTAGATTTTCTTTGAATCAAGATTAGAATATCATCCTTTGCTGGAATTTTGAGGTAGCTGGAGATCTGACTTGCAGAATTCAGACTTGTCATAATCTCTTCCTCCTTTGTAGAAGTGTGTGCATGGGATGTATGTGTCTGAGTGGTGAACGTGCTCACACACATCCACACACACACTTTTTATTCATTATTTCTTTGGAGATTTGCAATATAGGTAAGTCAAAAAAGAAAACTTGGTTGCTCAAATCCATTAAATAACTTCATTGACATTATTTGAAGAACAATAAAAGTTTATAAGCATAAATTCACATATCCAAAATTTTAACAAGATAATAAAATCTGGAAAAAGTCGTGTGTATTCGGGACTAGACATGTTGAAAGACACACCGACAGGAACAGTGGAGCTCTGCTGGCTTCACATGTAAATGTACTGCTGCTTAGTACTGGCTTGGTTTTGTTGTCAGTTTCAACACCTGCTTGTGAGGAGAAGCACTGCCAGGTCTGAAAAGAAGTCCTGACGACACTGGCCTTACTTCACCCAGAACACACTCTGCGGACGTGTCATCCAAGCACTCCCATGACTGTGATTAGTCTACCACTAAAAATTGTACCAAGATTGAAGACTTAGAAATTTTCCAGATACTGAGTCTAACTACGCATTCTATTCGAAAGTTAGTTTGTGTAGATATGCAGAGCTCCATCTAGTAATAATGAAATGTTTTAACTTGGCTGCTACCCAGTGTAAGTAACTATGAGACATTTCCTGTCATATTCTTTCTTGATGGGCTGATATTTAATAAGTTAGAGGTATCTCAGCCAACAGATTTCATGCCTCATCTTTTAACTCTAATACATCTATACAGTGAAATTGGAATTATGAAATAACAAAAGGCTGATTGACTCAACGTGCTTCATTTACACCTTCCGTTCCTAGATTTTGTCTGAGGTCCATGATAAAGTTTCATCTTCTGAGATTGTTGTCTTTCTTTGACAGAATGAACGCAAATGCTCAGAATGAGTCATATGGAATCTCTATATCGAAATATATCTTCCTACTTTCCAACTCTGCTGTAGAGGCAGCTGGGGAAAATATTGGGTTAATTTTAGAGTTCATTTTTACTTTCCCTAGTCCTAGAACAAATCATTTATAGTTTGAAAGGAAAGTCATCCACTAGAAGGGAACAAGCCATGGAAGTCTTCTGACCAGCTGCAGGTATTTCTTCATTTATCCTTTCCATGGAGTTGCCTGCTTTCTGTTCAGAAGCTAGAATGGAAAAGCTAAGATTTGAGTGCCCTGGGGCATTAGAATAAGTTGTGTAATTATGCACGCTTTGTTCCAGTCTTTTCCCATGATTACTTTTAATGGATTGCTTATCTTTTTAAAAGATTGAATCATTTTACCAATTTCAGCTGTGCTAGGTTTCTTATAACATATCAGAAAGGAATCTTTCTCTATTGCAGGGACAAAAATGATAGTTTATATCTTATTTTGTCAGGACCAAGTTGGACCACAAGCCCAGGATGATGTGTCAGCTGGCAAAAGAGACACACTAACAAGAACAACAACAACAAACTCAGACTAAACCTTTACACTTTGTATACTTAGATTAATTTGGTCGGTCCATTTTAAAATCCTGACAATATGTAGCAAGGAGTAGGGTCAGGGGTCCTGAAGACTGCTAGCTTCACGCTCAGGGACCCTGGTGGCCACAAACATCTGCCTACCATTGCCAAAATTCAAAAAGTCTGAATAAACATCAACATTTTCATAAGGAAGCTGAGGAATTCCAGATGCACCAACCTGGGGGGGGAGAGAGTCTCTGGAAAGGAAGTGGCGGCAGACCTCCCGCGCCTCTGGGACAGGCATTCACATTTACTCTCAGTGCAATCGCTTGTCCCCAAATATGGAAACTACACAAACATCACAGCCCAGCCCAGCAAAGGCATATTCCAGACATTTAGCAAGCTGACCAAAGGAGTCTAGCTATGAAATTCTTGCATACTTTGCTCCAATCTTTTTTTTTTTCTTGACTATTGGAACTTTCCTCCAACATTATTCATTTTATTAGTATATATCTGTAATGCATAATAGCTATTGTAAACTTAGATTGGAGCATATAATATGTATGGCATCTTGATCATTTCTACTTCACTTCCCCCCCCCCCCACCTTCAATATCCTATTTTCCACACACTCTATCTCCCTCTCTTACTGTGCTCTTTTACTTATTTTTGTATTGCATTTCTTTTTTTCTTTTTTGGCTTCTATTCCCCCCACTTTATTGGTATATATGCACTACACAATGGTTACATTAACCTTGAGAATTTTGTTCACATTTATATTGTGACTTCATTACAGTCCCTTCCTTTCCCAGTTTTTGACCCTCCGGTCCCTGTTATGGGTTTCTTATATTAGAAAAACCATGTAATATTTAACCTTTTGTTTCTGATGTATTTCATTAACTATAATGGTCTCAAGGTGTGCTAGTTTTTCCTACCAATGAATTCAATTTGTCTTTCTTTATGGTCCAGTTGCACTCATGTATACATACATATATCTCACATTGTTAGATCCATTCATCCATTGATGGACATACTGGCTGCTTCCAAGATCTAGCTGTTCTGAGTTGTGCTACTACTGTGAACACGGTATGCAGGTATTACTCAGTTGTAATATTTTTAGTTCTTTCAGAAAGATATCTAGAAGAAGAATAGCTGAGTCAAAAGAAACTTCTGTTTTCAGTTTTTTGAGGAATTGCATGCAGATTTCCACAGTGGCAGAACTGGTTTGAACCCTTACCTACAATGCAGAAGTTTCTTTCTTCTCTAGGGTTGCAACAGCTGTTGTTGTTTTGGGGTTCTTACTCATAACTGTTTTCATGAATGTAAGGCAGAATCTCAGTGTTGTTTTGATTTGCATTTCTTGACGGCTAAATGTGCTAAACATTTTTTATGTATTAACTTGTCATTTGTATTTCTTTTTTGATAAGTGTGTATTCAATTGCACCCCCTTTTATGATCGGGCCTTTGATTTTCAGAATTCTCATTTTTTCCCATTTCTTTGTATATTCCAGATAGTAGTCCTCTGCCCAAGAAATAACTGGCCATAATTTTTTTCTCATTCTGTTGGTCCTCTCTTCACTATGTTGATTGTATCCTTCACTGTACAGAAGCTTCATAATTTGATATAATCCCATTGGTTGATTCTTGATGATTTAGTAATTGTTTGCACTAAATTCTTAAGCACCTTGGAGTCTCTGACCTTTTTGGCAGTAGGGGCCAGTTTTGTAGAAGACAATGTTTTCATGGATCAAGGTTGGGTCATAGTGCTGACATCACCACCCCAAGTCCACCTCAGACCATCGGGCTTCAGATTCTTGGGAGCACACAACGCAGATCCCTCATCTGCACAGCTTGCAGTGGGGTTCATGCTCCTGTGGCATCTCATTCTGCAGCTCATCTGCCATGATGAGGCCCACAGAAGACAGCAGCTGTGAACACAGACACTGCTTGTGCAATAATTGTTCTACTGAGAAAGTGCAAGCCTTTGTCTATGTCTTGAAAGGTTTTACCTAATTTATCTTTTAGAAGATTCAGTTTATCCCAATTTTGAAACAGAATAATAATTATTTTAATCTCAAAAAGAGATCCCACTGAAATGGTAATTCTGTAGTATTGACAGGTCTGACTTCTACAAGAGGATAGTCAGTTTAAAAATTGTGTATAGTAAAGTCAAACATACAGAGAAGTGTTATGAATACTTTCGAGTATTGTCATGTGATATTTTAAAAAGGAAGAGAAATATATTTTTGTAGAAAATAGAAGGCAAAATATTTTTCAACTACACTCCTCTAGGGTAACTGTGCTTCTTTATCTAAATTTGTTAAATGAAGAAATGTCTTATGTAAATACGGTAAAGGAGAAATTAACTGCAAAATTTTAATACAAGAAGTGGAAGTTATTATTTTTGGAAGCTGGAACTTTTTAGCTCTTGTGATTGGTGGTGTCAGGTAGATTTCAGAACCAAGTTTCCACTCATTCAATCTTCACTACACCACAAGGTTTTCCTTATGGAGATAGGTTTCCACACTGTCTTATTCCATTCCAACAAATATAGGCATTTATTTACCATCCTTGGAAAACACCTTTAAAAACAGTGACAGTATTTGTTCAGATTTTTCTGGTGCAAAATATTCAAACGGCTACCTTTGATTTCTAATGCAGTAAAATTGAATAGTTTTAGCAAATAAACTACAAATCAGTTAAGTGGAAATTTTTTTCTCTTAGAAGTGCTGTTCACGTAATGTTTATTGAACATTTGGCGTGCTTGTGTGTATTTTAAACTTTTAGTCCCTACTCGAGGAAAGAAAAATTTTGTGTCTTTATGGATGTTCATACATCTGAAAGTAATTGGCGACATCGAAAAATTAAGCAGAAAGAGGCCCCGTCTTTTAATTAATGTTTTTCTTGATAGGTATATGGGAGAAAGTAGATGTGAATGAAGAAGTTCTACCTGAAAAATGCATCTTTTCAAGTTTAAATGAGGACCTAGACGTTCTACATGATAAAAGCACCAATTTGATGACATCCTGGCCTAATGGCTTGGTTCCGTTCTGGCCTTAACTGCTACTCAGGACTCCTCTTTCTTCTTCCCCTTTGTGCCTGCATGTCTGCAATGCTATCAATTAATCTCTTGCAATCTAACTGAAGCATAGACTGTGGCAGAAGAGCATTTAGAATGGAAGAGGCTGAAAGTCTCCAGGAATGCTCCTTATAACTGAAAATTTATGACCCACACGTGGAGTAATTTAAACTAGAGTCATCTGAAAAATAAATTAGGAACGGTTTATGAGTTCAGTAGATTCTAGCGGTTGTTTTTTCTCATTCCTCTCTACATTGAGAGGAGCATGACCCATTAACTTCAGGGGAATTCTTTCTAACACTGAACTGTGAGGTTGATCCAGTCATTATATTATAAGTGGGACTGCGGTGCACTTGGACTGCATGAGCTACGAACCGCCAGCCATTGTTGGTTAGTAGCTAAATTGCAGAGTCTTGGCAATGAGGACTTAAAAATATGCTTTGGCGCGTCCCAAAGAATTACTTTTGGAGTACTTTGAAAACACACTGAGTTCTACAGCAAGGCCAAATTTGTGTTTGGCACAGGCTTATCTACTATATTCATGTGTATATTTTAATGGAATCTATCAGTACATCTAAAATTTTGTACAGAAATGCAATATCCTTGAATGGAAGTAACTGGAAAAAAATCAATTTTCTCTGTACACTAGGGCTACAATAATGAAATGCATAAAAAGCGTAGGGGTTGGCCAAACTGTAGAGTGACTTGTGTATTGTTTATCTTTTATACTTCACATCTAGGCCAAACAGTAGTGAGGCATGGGTGCTTGGTCTACATCATAGTGAATTTTATCTGTCTGTCTACTTGTAAGCTACTTATATCATTAACATAATGTATATGATGAGGTATTTCTTATAAAACAGTAAATGGTGTGTCAAGATAGAATAACTAGGAATGGGGGGAACATGATCTCGCCCAGTTCTAAACACT
This sequence comes from Ctenodactylus gundi, assembly GCA_004027205.1. NCBI lineage: Eukaryota > Metazoa > Chordata > Mammalia > Rodentia > Ctenodactylidae > Ctenodactylus > Ctenodactylus gundi. The sequence goes on from PVKB01003015.1 coordinate 189,908, forward strand.
TACTGTGTGAGCACAGAGCAGGTGCACTTGATGTAGGGCTCGGTGTCCTTCTTTGCATGCTGATGGAGCTTGCTTCTAAGATACATTTCATCCTATAACTCTTCATTTGCAGAAGATTATGAGAAGACAGTGGAAAAGGGGGAAATACAATTAATGAAACTATTTTTCAGACTTCGCTTCTTTCCAAAAGCCCCATGGGTGGAGCTTTTCTATTTTCGTCTGTTCTCCTAGCTCTCTTTGCTCAAGCTCGTCAATCCCCTCGATGTGCTAGGAACCAAAAGGAATGTACCAATTCTCCGGATTATAAATGAGTGTATTTTAAATATGCTAATTGATGTCTAGGGACAGAGATTTTGACTTAATCCAAGGACTTCAGTCTCTTCTCAGTCTCTGTGAAGCAAGGCAACTGGCTGGGGCCAGCGTTGCAACTTCGCACGGATGGCTAACTTGCTCTCGATTTCTCAATTACAAGATGAGATGTTATGTAAAGTCACTATCTTGATGTTCTATGGACTCTTAAATAGAGAATATATATATATATATATATATATATATATATATATATATATATATATAGTGTGTGTGTGTGTGTGGTGTGCGCACATTCAGTATTAGTAGTCAAATCTAGTATAATCTGGATGTTTGCTCAGAAATACACACATGCTCAGTGTTTAGCCATATCACTTAAAATGTTTTGGTAATATGTGTTATCTTCACTGATGTTGATTACCATTTCGTTAACATTTAATTTTACAACTCTTAAATTTTAGACCTTAAAAATGGAGTACTTAATGCTGTAGAGTGAGCTGGAGTACATTAGTTATATTCTCGAGATCCAAATAAGTACTTTCTTAGGATCTTAGATCTGGTATGATATTTATAAATAAATATTCAGTATTCAGCAATGAATTAAACATTTCAATGCTCTTTCTCATACATTTCAGACTCTGTGGCTGTGTATGGGAAGTATTTAGCAGTGTTCTCTCTCTTTTTTGAGACGGGGTCTTGCTCTGAAGTCCAGGCTGACCAGTAATCCTGTGGGGTAGATAATATTAACCACTCCATGTACAGATAAGGAATTGAGAGAGACGGGATAAAAGAGAGAATGAGAGAGAGCGAGAGAGAGAGAGAGAGAGAGAGAGAGAGAGAGCAAGAGAGAGAGAGAAACCATATGGTTTTCTGAAAGGTGTGTAGCAAACTCAAGACCTGAACCTTCAAAAGCAGATAGAAATCAATCTATTGTTTCCTAGGAAAAAAGAATCGAATCAATTTCTCTTCCATGATTTTAATATAAAAATTAAAAAATAAATTGCTGATCTTCAACAATAAGAGGTAAATGAATTCTGAAGGACTATTTTGTTAAAGCCAACTTTCTGTGAGTTGCTTTTCTAAGATCAGCTATTATCAACTGCCTCTTAATATGCAGATTTGACCTTGACCTCCATGGAACACATCTGGTTTACAGTGTTGCCAGAATCAGTACTTCTTTAGCTTATTCAAATGAAATATTACTTACATATTTTTTTCTATATCCAAAGTTTTAATGTTGCCAGGACACAATTGTAAGTGGTAAGATGTGCATAAAGGCAATTAAAAACTCTTTCTGAGTTTTCTCTACTCTTAAATTGCTGCTGGGGTTAAATAGATTTGTGGAAAGAAACCTTCTAATTTCGATGAGCTCTATATAAATTAAATTGCCAAATCAACCAACAAGAGGCCTATTTTAGGACTATCTGGAAGTTAACGCAGCCTAAGTACATACTCATCTCAAGATATATCTAAATCAAAACTGGATACGTAGATGATACAATCATGCAAAAATATTCAGAGTATTGATGCAAAATGATATATTTTAGATTAATAATAGGTAAATTTACATATTTATTGATCTTCTATATTCTTCCAATATTTAATTGAAAAGACAAAAATCCAGGCTGGAGGAATAGTGCAGTAGTTAGAGAGTTTGCCTACCTAGTAAAAGGTCCAGAGTGCAATTCCCTAGCACCACATAAACTGGATGGGGTGGCACACAGCTGTAATCCTGGAACTCAAGAGGCTGAGGCAGAAGGATTGCTATGAATCTGAGGCCAGCCTGGATTATACAGTGAGTTCAGGACCAGCCTGGACTATGGAATGAGTTCTTGCCTCCCTCCAAAAAGTCAAAAATCCTATACAAATGCGTATCATTTTAAAAATCCAGCTTTCTTTCAGTTATTTTTCTGTGAATAATCTGTTTGTCATCTTTATATAATCATCTATTGGGCAGTTTTATTTTTATTATTAATTTTTAAGTTCTTGGTCTGGGGCATAGCCCAGAGGTTAAAACACTTGCTTAGCATGCACAAGAACGTGGGTCTGATCCCTCTATGCCATATAAAGATTAGCTGGGCATTTTGGCACATGCTTATAATCTCAGCCATCAGGAGGATGAGACAGGAGAAATTGCCATGAGTTCATGGCCAGCCTGGAACTACACAGTAAATTCAGGACAAGTCTGAACTACAAAGTAAGCTCTTGTCTCAAAAATTGTAAGTTCTTGTATACTTGTATTTTGTATAGCAACTTGTTTTTGGTTCTAGTTATTATAAGTATTTTATAAGTTACTATAAGTATTTGGTTCTGGTTTGGGATTTCACTTTATTTATGGTGTATTTTGTCAAATGGAAAGATTAAACTTAGAAGTCTAATGAATGGATAAAAACCTTGATGTTTTGCATTATGAATCTTAATACTTTATTACTGGATTTGAAAGATATATGTTCCCATATTTTTTAAACAAAATTTTATTTATTTATTTATTTATTATTGATACAGGATTTCACTCTGTAGTCCAGGCTGCTCCTGAACTCTCTGCATAACCCAGGTTGGTCTAGAATTCATAAATTTCCCCCTGCTGCAGGCTTCTAAGTGCTGGGACCATATCAAACTATGATGTGGTGCAAGGAGATCAAACCTGGGGCCTAGTACTTTCTAGACAAGTGCTTTAATCACAGAGGGATGCCCCCAGACCCTCAAACAAAATTGGAATTTGGCCTTTTCATTTAATTTTAAAACATCTATCAACTAGTTGCCATCTGTCATCATATGGTTGTGTTAATCAGCTTTGTGTTATTATAACAAATACCAGAATACCTGAATTTTGATGCATTCATATCTTCTCTCTCTCTTTTTCCTTTTACTACCGTGGTCATAATTATTTTGGAATCTTTTTCTGATTGCTGTATTTTTTGCCAGTACTGGGAATAGAAATCTCCAAATTGAATCCTGTCTGAGTCAAGTTAGTTACATTGATTGCTTTTTACTTTTTTAAAACAATGCATTGTAAGCATATTTATTCTTATGGGTATTCTGTGTCCTTTAGGTTGCAAGTATTTGTGTTTTCATATTCCCTGACTTTTAGGGGTATTATAACTGTTACAAGAGAGCAATTTTTAGCGTGATTGCTAAATACCAAGAGATACTTCCTGGTACTTATCTCGCTACCTCTCAACTTTTTTTTTTTTAAATTTTAACCTTTCTATTGGGTGCCGGCCTTTGATGTCTCAACTCTGCAGTGGTGCCTTAGTTCCAGCTCCATCTTCTCTGAGGCTCAAGCTTTTCTCTTCCTGTTTCCTGGCCTTTCTTGTTTCACTGTGCATTTAAAGAATGACTGCTAGAACTCATTTTCTCCAACCTGAATACATGGCGCCTAGAGCGTGCCGCTACTTCGTTGCCACGGACGGGACTTCAGCGCCTATTCTGAGAGCTGACCTTTTCTCCTTCTTCTTACCAACCTGCCTTTACCAATTAGTTGAATTCAATGCTATTTTACATTTTTAACTGAAATTGCTTTTCCTAAAAATTCACCTAGTAGGATTGCCCCTCCTCCATTTTACATCTTTTAACGTTTAGTAGTTGTTCTAACCTAAGTGAAATTAGGAATCAAGATAAATGAATGTACAGGAAAATTCCTTTGCTCACCTGCTAGACCAGTGGGTCTCTATTTTCCCTCCGTGAGTCACAAAGATTGATGTTCATGTGCACTAATCCTCATGACCAGCGGGGTGTTTTATTCTCCAGTGAATACTGATATACTTGCTCATTTACATTATAGCATAGATGTATTAAATAGCAGTATTATTGTTGCTTTACATCTTTATTTAAATTGCTTAACATTTTATAATCTTAAATTTATTTTAAATCATCTAAGTAATTAAATATGTAATAAAATAAGATTAAAAAGAGAAAATATTATCAAAATGAAGTTCAACTCTTTTAAAGATAGATAAAAGCTTTTAAAATGAATCACATATTCTTTTAAAATTGAGGGTAAAATAAGGTTTAGATAATGAATTGGGAAAATAGGGCCAAAATTCTAAGGTTTCCGCAGCAACATTAATCTGTCAATGTGTTTAATTTCTCACTTTAAAGAAGCCAAATTTGAGAAAGTTAGACATCACACCACGGATGGTGTTCACATGGCACAGACTTCTCTATGACACTTCAGTAAATGCTATCCACTAGTTTTAAGTTGGAATATGATATTTAAACAGCATGTCATTGAAAAATGTTTCTCACATCAAATAACTTGATTAAATAACCAAATACTGGTGTACTTATTTAAGATATTCCCAAAAGAAGAGCTAGAAATCAATAAGCTAAACTGCTCAAGATTTAAATGAATTTAAATTGAAATATTTACAAGTAGTCAGAAATATCCGACGTGTAGATCTCTCACTTTCTGCTAGGTACTACCTGGCTACTTCATCACCTTCACATCAGGTGACCCCACAGCCCTGGGGAAATCTGATTGGATGAGGGCTGGCTTGGGAGACATGACCAAGAGCTTAGGCAATGGCTTGTAATTGTGGCAGAGGTCTCAGCAAGTCTGTCTTACACGCTAGCATGCCCCAGTTGCTTCTCTTAGGAAAGAGAAAATCAAAAGTAACGTGATTTGAAAGAATAAAGAGGGAAATACAAGAATGAAATAATAAGCAACCCTAAATAATAAAATATACCAGATAGAGAAAAGGCATCTAGAGACACGGTGATTGTTTCCCGGTACATTTAGAGTGACTGTCGTAACATCCAGTCATGTTTTCTCTCCCTGGATATGTGGTGAGCAAAAGCCAATGTACATATAAAGAGCTCCTAGAAAAAAAGCAAGGAAGGAAGGCGCAAGTTTTACACACTGGAGATGAGCTTTGTCCATGGCTTCCCAGAGATGCCCTCTGACTTCTCTGGTTTTTATCACCTCTGAACTAACACTAATTTTGGTCCTTCCTTCCTTCCTTCCTTCCTATATTCTCCCAACTATAAACCTACTCCTCGAATAAAAAGTAACAGTATGTACTCTTTGTGTGTTGAAAGAGCCTAAGAGATTTAAATGGAAAAGAAACCGATTTACAATTCTACTCTTTTTAACAACTATAGTTCTTAAAGGCAAGGACCATATGTCTGCCCTATTTTGGCATGCTTATAAGGAACGGAATAAAAACAGACTTCATTGAGTTTATCTGCACAGATATGCTTATTTAGAACCACATCTTAGCAAAGACATTCCAAAGTGTTGGCATAGCTTATCTCATATCTTTGCATGGGACATGGTGTGAAATGAAGGCAGTAAAACATTGGCTTGAAAGTCAGGAGACCTAGACGGTAATCAGAACTCAAATGTAACAAGAAACTGGTGATTTTGAAAAAGTCATCCAAAATCTCTAAGATGTGTTCATTTATTTATTTTTGTTTTGTGAAGTTCATGGCATCTCAGGGTTCAAAAGAACTTTGGAGCATCTGTGATAGTATTCTTATATGATAATTTGACATGAAGGGTCCTTCACATGTTTCAGAATCATTTTCAATGCAACTTATATTTGTATTCCCTCCTACACACCTGTTTGACTTCAATATGCATAATTTATAGTGTATCTTCTTCAATGTGACTTCCTAATATCCGTGAAACAACACTTGATACAAAGGCTAGGCTTAACTTTTTTCTTATGCTGACACCTACGTGTGAGAAAGGAGGAGAGAGATTCTCTCCCCAGCTCTACAAATATAATTTTTGATACAAAAACTAAAAATCAGTTGAGTCTATTAGACATTTTTGTGTCAAACTAGAGTACAATTGGTAGAGTCTGGTGGACATTCCTGCCTCCTTACTGACTTTCACACCCTGGTTCCCAGGGATTCTGCCTTTCTATGCTCTGTGGCAGCAACATGCATCTTAAGTCTGACCTTTCCTCCCTTTTTCAAAATTCATGTGCTCTCTGAGCTATCCCCATTACAACCAGTGTAATCCAAGAAAATCATGTGTGTTAAATGAAGAATGCATATCTCACCTTGATAATATTAGCATTTTAAAAGTTTCCTCCAATTATTGCAATAAGCACTTCAGTTGAAGGAATTTTCTGTCAGTTTTGTGTGATCCTTATAGGACCTCTGTATATCACTATGTGTAAATTTGATGTTTAGACCAAGATACAGCCTAGCTCTTTATACAAGATGAAGCTTTGCGTGTGTGTGTGTGTGTGTGTGTGTGTGTGTTTGTGTGTATGTATGTATATGTGTGTGAGAGAGACAGAGACAGAGATTTATGAAAAAAATTTCCATCTCATATGTACAATAAACCATGAATAGAATTCCTTTCCAAGGTGATTAAATCTGCCCCATTTATGACACACTACTGGCCAACAGGTGTCAGAGAATGATTTTTCTTATCACTGACAGGCCTTTTGTTAATGCAGCCAGCAATAACCAGGTTGGAGAAACATTGTTTTATGCACGATCCAAAAGTGTACTGCTATTTTGTTAGGTCCAGATGTTCATATTTCTAGATATAATCTTTCCACTAGGGCCCAAATCAACATTATGCTGGGAGACTAAATTCCTCAAATTCAGTCATTATTTTTACTTGATTGGGAAAATATTCATCTCAGTCCTCCCCCTTCCAATGTTTTTCAGATTTCAAAGAGAGAGCAATCTTTAAAAAAAACTCAAATTGAATGAGATTCTAGATGAAACAGTGAGATTTAGGATTTAGCAAGACCCTACGAGTCTAAAAATTTTAGCCCATGAAGACCTACATCTCAGGCATGGTGGTAATACAAAACAATAATTTCAGAAAAATTCAATTGGAAAAATTACAGAGTATTAATATTTGACAATAAGAATAATTTATGGGATGACAATTAGATCAGGGAAAAAAAAGAGTGATTGGATTATTTTTTGTTATTAGTGTTGTTACTTTTTTTGTTACCAGAAATAAGCTGGCTTAATATAATAATTGATTGTTGATCAATGTCATAATCTGATTTGCAGTACAGGAATGAGTAGTTCAACATCTTTAGCCTCAATATAATCTCAGGTAAAGTAGAGGACACTCAGGTGGAGCTAAGTACGGTCTGTTCCGCTTCAAGAAAGTTATTTCTTTAAATAAGATATCTGTTCTGTTGTCTTATGCTAAAACCCAAATATTACCAATTAAATTTCCTAAGGATGGAAAGTTGTTTGATTTAAAGATAGGTTCTTGATTCTACAAGAGATTGGTAGTATCCTAAGAGAGGTCAAGAGAGCGTGGAAGAAACTCTATTTCTAAAATATGTTTAAACAACACTAGGATTACATAGGTAAATACCTGCTGATAGCAGAATTAATAAAAAATAGGGGCTGAGAGCATAGTTCAGTGATTACGGTGCTTGCGTAGGAAGGGTGAAGCACCGAGTTCAATCCTCTGCTGCTGTGAGTTTGAGGTCAGTCTGGGTTACACAGTGAATTCAGGACAAGTCTCAACTACAGCGTGGGAGACACCTTATCTCAAAAAAAGATAAAAATGCTTTATGTTCCTTTTATACCTTTAGGTTGTTTTCATAATTTTTCTTTCCTAGTAAAATAGAAATTAGGGTAGAATAATTTAAATTGATAATAAAATAGTGAGTGGTTATAATATTATAGGCAAAATAATGACATTTGTATAATAGTTCTTGTAGACTGATTTTTTTTCCTGCTATGTATTTTAAAACTTTGTCATAGATTAGACTTCTAATGTAGATTGCCAAATGTATCGAATGTCAAATTTGAATAGTTTTTAAGCCACTATATATATTAATGTTGAAAGGCTTTGTGAGCAATTCTAAGAACGACGAAGCTTTGTAATATTTTACTGTAAAATTAAATTTAGGATCATATGCACAATTAGCCAACTCTCCTTTAGATTCAAATGTTAATGGCTCATTGTTATTCTATTTATTTATTTATTTATTTATTGAGACAGGGCCCTGCTCTATATAGCTCAGACTACCTGAGACTCCTGAGATATTCCTGTCTCAGCCTTCTGAATGCTGAGATCACAGGTATGCGCCATTACGCCCAAGTTAATTTATTTGTGGTGCTGCAGAATGACCTGGTAGGGAAGTGATTCGTGCACAGAAGTGTGCTCCCAACTCCCTTGTGACTCCAGATGTGACTCACCTAATATTGAGAAGTTGTCTAACTCATTTTAAATTATGTTACATACTGCACAAGAAAAATCATGATAAAATTGACTTAAAAACCTTTTAATTTTTTTCTCACTGCAAAAGTAATGAGTATTTGTTGTTGGATTTTCAAAACTTTAGATAAGCAAGAAAAATGAAAAAAAAAATCCACCCAAAATATGGTCAGCAGGAGAGGAGTACAGATCACAACTTAGTTTGCCTCTTTCTTTCACAGAAAAGAAAGACAGTTTTAGTATTTTGTTTTGTGCTTTTCCCCAAAGAGCAATTTATATGAACAAAGTTTTCATACTACTGAACATAGGCTGATTTCAAAATAAGCATAGTTTGAAAATCAATGGTTATGAGAAACCTTTTTTTTTTTTTTTTTGAGACCGGTATTCTTTCTGTAGTTCAGGCTGTTTCTGAACTCACTTTGTAGCCTGGACTGGCCTTAGACTCACGGCAATCCTGCCTCAGACTCCTGAGTGCTGGGATTACAGATGTGCACCACTATACCTTGCTTTGTGTGGTGCTGGAAAATCAAACTCAGGATCTTAAGCTTACAAGGTAAGTAAGCCCTTTAACCCTTGTGCCATTTCTCCAGCCCCTAAAAAAACCTATTTTGAACTCAGAATCAGCAAGGAATATCAAAAGTCAGTTATTTGAGACTTTCCAAGGAAAGTTTCACTTAGAGTGTTTTGGGTTAAGTCTGAATGACTGGGCTCAGTGTTGATATATTAGGTTTAGGAGACACATACATTTTGGTCCGATGCAACTTGACTTTGTAGAAATTGTATTAGTGCAAGAATCAAAAGGTCTCATGTTTAATTATGATTTTCCCCTGTTGACTCAGTGAGTACATGTCTGTCTAAACTGCTAGTCTCTGATCTTAATGCTACAAATAAAATAAACTCTATTTTATGTGGGCTATTTTTATTTTGTTCATTTTGTTAATTTTTCATTTTGTTAAAAATTACTGTATTTTGGTAGAAAAGACCACAACAAAATAAGATTTATGAATTTTTTAGTACCTATTTCAAAAATCTATTTAAGCAATCTATTTCTTGAACCTAAGAAAGAGATTTTTGGACCACTTAATACATGTACTTTCTTCTATAATACAAAATGCACAAAACTGGACCAAATTTTCTCTGCTTCATGGTGGCCACGAGGTAGGCATCTTTCCTTCACCACCACCACCTGCCAAGGTACTTTTGCCTTTTTACAAGCCTTAAAAGCAAGGGGGCAGGCCAACCAATAGACCAAAACCTCTGAAATAATAAGCCAAAATCCCTGGATTCTTTTAAATATACCTTCTCAGTTATTTTGTCAGAGGAAAGCTAACTACCAATGAATGTTTATCCTTCATCCTTTATGTTTAAAGACTTTTTTCATTAGGTCATTGATAAGAAACCAAATCTCATCTGCTTTGTTGCAAACCTTCCAGCTCACTGCAGGCTTCCAGTGCTGTAATAGTAACTTCTCACAGGTATAAGGCATGTGAAGGCATCTCTGGAGATGGGGAAAGTGGAAAGTTATCTAAGGAAGAAGAGTCAGCTTTTGAATGGCCTTACCTCTCAAAGTTCTGACAGTGTGATGTTGTCACTGAACACTGTGACACAGTTTACTGGGTCTTCCCTGGCAGGAGCACAGAATGCTACCTAAATCTAGAGAGTAGAGAGAAGAAAGTCATTTTCTTAGAGGAGATTTATTTAGTAACCTTGTTTATGAGAAACTATTTCAAACAAATTATATGTCCCTGGGCACGGTGGCTCCTACCTGTAATTCTAGCCGAGACAAATGGTCACAAGTTTGAAGCCCACCTGAACAACTTAGTGACACCTTGAATCAAAAAATAAAGTGTTGGTAGGGAGGCTAGAGGAATAGCACAGTGGTTAGAGTGTGTACCTAACTCACCTGGTATGCATGAGTTTGATTCGTGAGCACCACATGAGTTGGGGATGGGGTGCACTCATGTAATCCCAGAACTTGGGACACTGAGGCAGGAGGATTTCTGTATGAGGTCAACCTGGGCTTCGTAGTGATCACAGAACTAGCTCCAGCTGGACCGTGATACACAGTCTCAACATCAACAAAAGAAGTGTTGGGGAGGTAACTCACTGGTAGCATGTGCCTGGGCTCAATTCCAGGACCATCCCCCGTATATTTTTTATTATGTTCTGTGCACCTTAGAATTTAAAAACTGCTGGTAACCACTCACTGACAAAAGTCTCTTTGAGCTTTTAAAGCCTGGCATGAAATGACTCCTGGGCTTTCTGTTCAGCCAGTTGTACAGTTGCAGCTTTATTAACCTCTTCATATCAATCTTGGCTTCCAGGGCTTTAATCATTTTCTGGACCATCTTAAAGTGTTTCCTAGTCTTTCATGCGTCAGTCTACTTCCCTACGCCCTCCAACTGTCAGAAACATGTAGGGATTTGTGCTTGCTTGTCTCTTGATCTATATTTCTTTGTAGACTCTGGAAACAAGGACAAAGTAAATATGAAATTAATAGCTTTACTAGTGAGCCAGCTAGTCCTGTAACTGCATAATATAATTTAACTAGAAGTAAGGATAAAACTTTAGTTTTACTGAATTCCAGTGATTCCGCATAGCTAGATTTCTTTAAGTTGAGCGTATTCTTTCTTAATAATTTCACTTTATTGATTAACAATTTGTTGAAAAATTTCCAAAATATTATCTCATTCTTACATAATTTATTCTGGATGTAGTTTGGCTTTCTTGTTTAAGAACATAATCTGATTCAATATATACATGTTGAGAGCCTATAAGACACAAGAGCCATAGTTCCAGAAGATATGGCCAAGAGGTGGTGACATTTGCTGCAGACATTGGAATTTAATACAAGGAAAATAAATATGGGAATAATTCTCATACACATTAGTAAATGGTGGATAGTACAGATGATTGCAGGTCCCTGTCAAGGAGATCTTGGGGGAAATGGAGCTTCATGGAGTGCCATAAAGCTGCTGTTAGAGGAAAAGCTTTCTCTGCACAAGCAAAGGATGGATTGAAAGTCTGGGGCAGGCAATAAAGAAATTGGTAGAAATTCCATTTGACATATAAATCTAACACAGGGAAATCTGAAAATCTGAACTTTTGCAAGACTGGTGATTTGAAATGTGCAGGGAGGGAGGATCAAAATTTGGTGAGTATTTAAAAATCTAGCAAATTTGCCGTAAAAGACACATCGCCTCCAATTGCCCCTGCCCTGCTTCCAACGCGCTTATCACGTTATTCTTGTTCTCGCCACTTTCTACAGAAGTTCTGGAAGTCTTTCTTTACAACACCTAAAGGTACGTAGGTGTAGATATGCATTTTAGATGTCCTCGTTCCTCTGTGGCGGTTGCCTTGATGTCCTTAATAGAATCAAAATGTTAATCTTTCACGATCATTTTAACGTTAGAGAAAAGCCAGAAGTGGCATGGTGCCAGATCTGGTAAATCAAGTGGCTGGGGACACATGGCGATGGAAGTGTGAGCCTGCCTTTCTATCGGGTGGACGTCTGCAGGAGCATTTGCTGTTTTTTGTTTAATCTCCCCGTAAAGACACTCCCGACTGAGGACTTACAGAACTGCTGCGGCCAGCGGCACGATCCACGGGATAAGGACGCCCACAGCAGAGCAGAATATTTGAGAGGGATTAACAGCGACGTGGACCTTACCGTAGCACATTGTTCTTATTTAAACGTTCATCACTGTGCATTTGGATCATGCTTCGTGTCTAGTGGATTTATACTTTTTTGCAAACGGGGAAACCATTATTTTTGAAAGTATGAGTGGTATGAAAAGGGCTGAATTTCAATAAGATTGATTCGTTATCATAGATAAAAATGAATCCAAATAGTAAAATAGATTTTTAAAAACAAATAACTTTGAAGAGAAGATTTGAGAAAAAGGCAACTTAAGAATAATCACGCTGTTTGACAACACTCTGAGAACAAGGGGAGTCAGAGGTGACTGTACAGGTTAAAGTGTGAGTGGCAAGAGGACGAAGGAGACACGTTGGAATGGTAAGAGCCAGAGGTATGATTTTTTTCATAAAATTTGACAGCCATGAGAAAGAAATAAAGACTGGTATTTTGAGGTGTTAGAATTAATATGATTTTAAAATATGGGAGGTTTATTTTTAGGAAACGTGATCCTGTGACAAATGAGACATAGGAAGAAGCGGTGATGTAGGGGCTGCCGCCAAGAAAATTGAGGAAAAGCAGAATATTCCCTACAGGTGATGGAGGCAGCAGAAGTCACACAAGAGGGCTTTAAAATAGTCATTACAAACATGCTCAAATATTTGCAGAAAAATAAAACAAATGGAAAAATCTCAGCAAAGAAATAGAAGCCAGAAGATGGAACTTAATTTTAAAGCTGTAAAAGTAAACACATGAAATGAAATAATTGCAAATGATTAATTGCAGGATACGAATGACCTGAGATACCCAATTTTTGGTGTCTGATCCATCTCCCTGCGTATTATTGATTCAAAGTGACCCATTTTCTTTCAAACTCTTCATATCTGTCTTTATGTGTGCATAGAAGTCCATTGTACATAGCTACCACTTTTTAGAAATCCATTCCACTGTTGGTAAACATGTAGGTTGTTTCCAGAATTTAACTGTTGTGAATCATGCTACTGTAAACATAGATATACATGTGACTCTCTGATATGATGACTTTGGTGATTTGGGAAAATGCCCAGAAGAGCTGTAGCTGGGTCAAATAAAGGTTTCTATTCCCGGCTTCCTAAGGAATCTCCATACTGCTTTCCATAATAGTTGAACAAGATAGCCGTCTCACCAATAGTGTAGAAGCATTCCTTCTGCCCACAACCTCGCCAACAGTTGTTGTTTTTTGTGTTCTTAATATAAGCCACTCTCAGTGAAGAGAGATAGAATCTCAGTGTTGTTTTGATTTGCATTTCTCTGATGGCAAGGATGTTGAACACTTTTTCATGCACATGTTGGCCTTTTTTACATTCTCTTCTGAGAAGTTTCTTTTCATTTCAGTTGCCCATTTCTTATTGGGGTCATTTATTTTGAGGTATTTGAAAGAAAATTGGGCCATGTTGAGTCAATAATGTTCAGTGGAATAGACCAGACACAGAAGATTGGGTGTTGATTGATGCTTCTCATATGAAACTTCCATAAATAATACATGCACCAAATGATCCTACCACAAGAGTAAGGGACTGACAGGCTGCTAGGGAAGCAAAGTGACATTGAAAGTGGCTCTTCTTCTTAACAACACATGAAATCATCAATGGGTTAATCTACTGAAAAAATTAACCCCCACGACCTATCCCTTTCTAAATACATGTGCCTGTTAGGGGTACACTTCAGATCCAAACCATCACAATATACTTTGTCAAACATCTAAAAGTAGGAAGTATAGAAAGCACCATAAAAGTATTTGAAAAAAATGATGGTTAATTTTTAAATTTTTATGGGAAATATAGACATCATATCTAAAAAGCTCGGCAGATCTCAAGAAAGAAAAAATTTAAAAAGATAAACCAAAGAACATCATAGGTGAACCAAGAAAACCAAAAAATATAGAGGAATTCCTAGAGGCAATCAAAGAAAAATGATCACACCCTATGTGGGCAACCACAGTGAAGATAATCACTCACTTCTCAATAGACACAGTGTAATCCAGAATATAATAGGCTAATATTTTTCCAGTACAAAAAAACCCCATCAATTCATAAAACTATATTCAACAAGAGAAATATCCCTCAGAAATGAAAATAAAAGCATCTCAAAGTGCTAGAGATGGTTTATTAACAAGGCTATATTTCTTTTTAATTTTTACCAATTTCTCTGACTGACATTTGGCTGAAGCAAAATCAACAACAATGTGTTCTGAGATATACAGTATAATACATATGGTAAAATATTTGAAAACAATAGCCAAAAATAACAAATAAGATCATGGGAGGGACAAATTGAATTATAGATTGCTAAATTCCTTCCATTTTACTTTTAATTGTGTATTATTAATTCAAATTAAAGGCATATTGTAGTATCAGGTATCAGAATAATGTTCTACAAAAAATTCATATATCAAATATAGTAAAGGAGATAAAATAGAAGAACAAAAATCTCAGCCAAAACAATGCAAAAAAGCAGAGTCAACAAAACAACAGAAGGACTCATAAAATTTGTATGATAAATAAAATAAACAAAATCATAACTTTATTAAATATAAATATGCTAAAAAGGCAGAGATCACCAGAATTGATAATACATAAACACCCAATATAAGGCCGAGGTGATCAGAATTAGTTTTACAAAAACTAAAAGACAACGATATGCTTGTTATAAGAAAGAAACTTAAAATACAAAGATATAGCAAAGTTGGAGAAAAGGATATGCCACACTAACTTGAGAAAGCTCTGTGACTGAGTAAGTATGGAAAAATAGACTTCAAAATAATGAGTAGGCATAGAAGAACATGTCACAGTAGTGAAATAGTTGTCATTAAGACAAATATCTTTTTTTTTTGAGACAGGATCTCTCTGTAGTCCAAAATATTTTAGTTGTGTATCCACTTAACAGTAGACACGAGGGTGCTACAGCACTGGAGTGAGTGTTGTACAGTGTGGAGGAACCTTGGGATGGAGGAATGCTGTGGCTGCTGACTCCCAGAACAGGACACACCCTGGAAATGGCTGTGGCCTGAGGGTAGGGCTTTGCCACACCAGCCTGAGTCCTGGGCACCGTGGGTACAATGTGGGCTCCTTCTTCAGAGCAGCATGACCAGCACAATCAGAGACCACCAAAGGGAAGGAAGACAAACTCCTGGGTCCTTAACTGATTACTCATTAAAAGCACGACTTGTGTTTGCTTTATGGTAGTCAGGGACATCAGTTCAGTGTTTACTAAAACAGATAAACAAACAAAAACAAATGGATTCTGTTTGGCTCTATAGATGTCTAATAGGTAACTAAAAGCAGAATAAAACTGTAGTTTATTACCTTAAAACTTTAGGTAAGATTCTTGCTTAGCTCTGCACATAGACATCTTAATCATTTAAGAAATGTTTGTATAAATTTTGACAAATAAGATTGATTAGCTGTGAATTTCATTACTGAGAACATTAAGAGATTTACAGGGAGTTCAACTGTGCTCAGAAATCTCCCCTCAGTGCCATAAGCTCACGCCACTTTGGAGTCCAGCAGAGCCTCTGCAGGACTGAGACTGTTCCCAAGTAGAGACAGTTGCCTTATGGGCAGCCAATGACTTTCTCAAGGACTTCTTGAACAATCTTTCAAACCAGAACTGAAATCATCAATCAGAACCTCGCCAACCCTTACAGAGCCATAGAATCTGGGTTTGTTCTTTTGCAATGAGAATGTGACACTTTCTACCAGAGCTCTTTGGACAATTGAGTTTCTCCAGGTTTGTGAGAGTCAGCTTTGATATTAGGACTCTTGATTTTCTATTTGAATACCAAGAACCTGCAGAATTTTCTTGTTGAAAACATAGAATACATAGAACCTGTATCGTCTTTGCAAGTAATATCCACCCTAATACTAATAGTTGTAGACAGTGATTTATTTTAGGTAAATATTCAATTCTATTAATTTGATTTTACATACATTGAAAAATACTCATCTCTACTAAGACTAGGAATGAAATTCATCATAAGAAACATTATATTCTTAAAGTAAATCTCCACATTACTAGTTTAATATAAGGAATACTTTTTCAAGAACAAGCTTGCCTTGAAAATAGTTAATCTACTTTTACTAAAGGATGTTTGCATAGATAATATATAATTAATTTGTCTCACTAGCTGGCTGGAATCTAGGTAATAAAAAGGGAAACATCTGGGTACATGATGGAGCATCTCTCTGTATACTTCAGAAGAATGTATCTTATGTCATGAGGCATAAAAAATATGTTCTTATTCCCCAGAAAAGCTGATTTTAATCAAAGTTAAAGGGAATTGCAATCTCTGATCTAAACACATGGTTGGAACTCTCTCATATCTACTTGTTGGAGCTTAAGGAAAAGCCTAGGCAAGTGGATAGACAATTTTAAAAGATTAAAGGAATCGGGATTACTTTGTTTTGAAAAAGCACAACTGGGAATTGACAGACTTTAAAGATGGTATTATTATTTCAAGGATGTTAACCAGCTGTTCTCCAGCCCCAGTATGTCTTTCATATGAGATAATTATTTAAAATACCAACAAGAGAAATATGGACTAACTCAAATGAAGAACTTACAAACTCTAGTATAAAAGTATTGAGTTCTAAAAAGGATAATTTAAATGGCCATTATAAACATTTATTAATTGAGATTACTTATATTCAGCCATATGAATATCACAGCATAATGATCTCATGGACATCCTTCGTAATATATTCATACATTTATTCATTTGGACTAAGAAAAAATATCAATTAGTGTGAGTAATTAAATTATAAGATAATGATTTGTATATCACTCTAAAACACACATGTCCCATCTGCACCACACTGTTTCCCACAACTCTATTGGTATTTTATATTATATTAAAAACTTTAAGAGAAATTTTCTTACTTAGATCTATCTATCTATCTATCTATCTATCTATCTACCTATCTATCTGTATGTATAGTTGTACTTATGTACAACTATATTGTATAATTTATATATATACCTCAAGACAGTTCTTCAGCTGAAAGAGTAAAAAGCAAAACAACTGAAATCCACAGGTAATTTAACCTGCTCTTGATGAAAAATAAAATGGTAGCAGAGTGTCTGCTTTTTTTTTTTAAAGCATTGACTTCTACCTTAAGTTAAGCATGAACTTTTTCCAACCCAAATGTTATGGTTTGTTTCCAAAATGTCTTCCAGTCTCAGTTGTTATTTGTTGCTTGAACACAGCACCTGACATCCACAACTTCAGGGAGGAAATGTTTATTTTTGCTCACATTTTCGCTCAAGTGGCCAGCAATGGCAGTGAGAATCTTGTAGAGAGCAGTTATCACAGCATCACAAGAAGAAGACACAAGAGCTTCCGGAAGTAGCTGGGGCAGGAGCTCATATCCTTCCAGTTCACATGCCTATAGTGTAATCTACCAGATGCCTGTCTCTCACCACACACTTGCAATCCATGCCTCCTGACTAGCCCCTACTTGTTAATGGTGCATGGAATCCACAGATATTTCACATCAAAATAATAAGGCTTTTGGAGGACATTTGAGACCTAAACCACAACAACCTATTTAGGTATACTCTTCAAATTCAGCAAGCGTGTACACTTACGTAGCTATCCCCATGATGAGGATGCAGAAAGTGTCCAATAACCCCACAAGTTTTCTTGTTCCCTTTCCCAGAGACTATTCCTCACTATCAAGCTTCAGGCAACTGACCTCCAATTGGTCGCCACAGGTTAGAAGTTTTTTTAAAAAAATAAATGTTGTCATACAATATACTCTTCTATTTCACCTTTCACCTTGCTTAGTCTAAAGCTGTTGAGATTCTCCCGTGTTGATTCTCCCGTGTTGTGTGTGCATTCCTTTGTCATTTACCAGTGCTGTTGTTGGAAGACATTGCACTGTCCTCATGTCAGGGCTGTAACAAACAAAAGTACTACGATTCTTCTGTTTTGAATGAGTCTATGTGGACATATAATTTTAATTTTAGAGCCAAATCCTATGAATAAAATTAACTACAGGGTAAATAATTATTTAAGAAATAACTGTTTTGTGACACATTGCGTCATTTTATACTCCCATGAGAAGTTTCAATTGCTTCATACCCTTGATGCCACTTGCTGTGTGAGATTTATTGTAGCTATGCACTTATGGAATGCTACTGTGTTTTTAACTTGCATTTTTTGATGGCCAATTGTGTTAAACAAATTTTCATTTATTGTTTTGCAAATTTTATACCTTTTTGTGAAATATATACAGAATCTTTTGTATACTGTCAGAATATTCCAAATCTTTAATGAGAAAGCGTTCAGTTTTTCAGTCATACATGCAAGTATGATGTTACTTGCATCTATAAATGCTTGTTATTAGATTGAGAAAACCTAATTTGCTGAAATTTTTTTTAGAAATTTGTGTTGAATTGTTCAAATGTTTCTGAGGGTTACTATTTGCCAACATAATTATGTTTTTGTACATATATAATATGGGAGAGAGAGAGAGAGAGAGAGAGAGAGAGAGAGAGATACATTTATATTCTGTCTATAGATTTTGAGACCTTTACCATTCCAAGTTATATGTGCCTAATAACTTGCTCAAAGCTGTGGCTTGACTTTATTTATTAACAATGTATTTCAAAGATTAGAAGCCTTTAATTTGGTGAAGTTCAATTTATCAGTTTCTTCTTTTATAAAAGTTTATATATTTTGAGCCCAAAATTAGAAACTCGGGCCCATTTCCATGTGATGAAGGTCAGTGTCTCTTAGAAGCTGCGTAGGTTAAATTTCACAATTAAGTAAGTTCATAGTTCATTTTGAGTAAATTTTCCCATCAGGTAAGCATTAAGGATTATTTTTTGCATTTTTAAATTTTTAGTTTTTTATTTGCATATCATATAAATGAAAATGTCAGCGGGAGTAGCAAATATTCTAATAAGAACTTTGTAGGCTGATGTGGAGGAGGTTCCACATGAATAGCAGTTGGAAATGCTTCTGTGAGTTCTGAGAGATGGGCGGGCACCATCCGGAAAGCATTAGGCTGTATTCTTTTCTATATTGTTGGCTAAATTTTCCAATGGAATGTCTTGGAAAGGCAACATTTTCCCATAAATTACTTTGACATCTCTGTTGAAAATAATTTAATGTGTATATGTCTATTTATCTCTTTTTGGACTTTCTACATTATTCCACTAATCTGTATGTTTAATTTTATGTCAATATCACACTATTTTGAAACATAGTTCTAAAATAGTTTTAATTATTCAAGCTCATTTTTCAACATTCTATAATGTCATCAAGGTCAAGTTGTTTGACAATGTTGTTCAAATAGAATAGATTCTTACAGTATTTTTTGTCTACTTATAACCAAGAGGACTGTTGAAATTTTCAAGTACAGTTATGATTTTCTAGTCATCTTTTAAGCTTTAATTAGGTTCTGCCTCAGTATTTTGAAGTTCCTTTGTAGGATTGTATAAATTATAGCGTTGTGAGAAATATATCCTTTTGTCATTATTATAATACGTGTTTTCCCCAACTGTTTTTTTTTTTTTTTTTACTATTAATGACTCTATTTCTCTTTTCCTACAGCTAAGGAAGTTTTCTTGTATACATAGTTGCAATCTTTCTTGTATGCATAAGTTTCCTTATGTTTATAAACCGTGGTTTTTCGTTGTCTTTATGCCACTTTTATGTAATGAAATTGCTAATTCGTTCGTTGTGTTTAAATACTATTTTAACTCTATCTTTCTTAGGCCTTCTTTGTTTCCTTTCCCTCCTTTCCTTCCTCTGTTTGGATCAAGTTTTGGCTTGTTTGTTTCTTTTGTTTTTTTAATGTGTATTATCTCTAACTTTATTATTAGCTTATTAACTACACCTACTGTTTTTAACTTAGTGGTCGCTCTTGAGTCATTTTTAATATGTGGCTTGCAGTTATCACAGTTCATCTTGAAATAACATCACCATTTCACTTCCAAGGCAAGAATCTTACAACAGCTGGCTTCCATTTCTTCCCATACTTCTCTGTGTCATTACCATTGTTATTACTTCTGCTTTAAATAGTAAATTATGCTGTGGTTTTGCTTCTTCTCTCGTTTCATTTTTATGTGTTTTATACTTGATTGGCTTCAAGTGACTGATCACTTCTTTCTCAGTGTTGAATCTTTGGATGAAAACATTAAAGACACTTTCTTTTTCTAATATTATACTTTCCATCTCTAGATATTCTGTAGTCTGTTTTTTTCTAAAACCCACTTCTTTTTTCTCATTATGTTCATGTCTTCTTTTAAATACTTGAACACTATATATTAGGTTAACAGAGTTTTTGTGAGTTCTTTCAACTCTTCCTTTCTGCATTATTTTGTAAATTGACTTCTCTTTCTGGTTATGGACCACATATGATGTTTAGTAAATATTTTTATTGAATACTGAACAGAATGGATACTATGTATCTAAATGTATAGATTTGTTTGGCCTTAAAGAATATTGAGTTTTCCTTAGCAAAAGGAGTTAAATTACTTGTTGATAATTGGACTATTTTCTTTCTAGGATAGGTCTAAACTAACTAATCACAATTAATCCATGACCTTCACCCCAAACTCTAGGGCTAGTTCAGTTCTATTTCCAAAGTATTACACTACTGAGGTTTTCACTGAGCATCTGGTTTTGCGAATGGCTCAGTTTCTATTTCCCTGTGGTACTTCATCTGGTGTGGGACCCTGACTGGGCCAGAGATAATGGAAGGTAGCAGGGGGCTCTGACCCCTATAATCTCATCTCAAAACTGGCAGGAGTGGGGCCACTCCCTCCTGTCCCATGCCTAGGGCAACCCACAGCCCAGGTTTCACTCTACTCAAATTTCGAATTTTCCCCTACCCTAAGACATTTACCAGAAATCACGTGATCAGGTTTTGAAAGTTCCGCCATGCAAATGAGGTGACTTTCAGACCTCAAACTTCATCCAATCAGAGAAGGACCCACGCCCTACAACCCTGGCTAATCCTCCTTCCAACTGCTCATAAGCCTGGCCTGGCAGGCAATAAACAGATGTAACACTAATACTGTCTCTCTGTTGTTCTTCCACTGTCCTCATGGGCGCTTGAGACCCTGCTCCCCAGACTTTGCTGGTCCCTAGGCTGATCCCTGGTCGCAGTAGCCAACGACATGACCAGAGACCCCAGAGATGCTACAATCTGACACTATGAAATTTTATTATAATTGCATCTTGCTTGATAGGAGAGATTGAGACATTTATTGTGTACACTTCTGGAGCCCTTCTTATGTATATTTCTGTCTTCTGACGTTGATCTTATAACACCCACCATCTTCTCTTTCCAAACTCTGGTCCTTACCTCAGTTTAGTGAGGCCTCTGTGTTCTACTTGCTCACCGTCCTTGTATCTGATATGGTTAAGAAGTTGCCTCTAGGCAGAAGAATGGGTGACTTAGGCTTTGGCTTACATTTGCTTCATTATTGCATTGCATTTCTCTCTCAGTTGTTAGAATCCTGGCTACCTGTGGCCCACTGTGTGAAAAGATTTCTTTTCATTCATTTGTTAGTTTCTATTAGTATTAATATTAAATTCATGTTTATAAAGTGAATTTAAGTCTGCTGTTTGGAACACTGCATGATCCAAAACAGAAATGCAAAACTGATTTTTTTACATGCAAACCTAGGCACTACTTCAAGCAAAATTAAGCACTACTTCAGGGATCATATATACCTGCTCAGCCAGATTAAAGCTCTGGATACAAGAAATGCTGCAGATATAGTAGAAGCTTCATTTGACACCAATCCATGTCACTTCATTTTCATTACAAGCAATTACTGTTACATTTTTCCAGTTGTATTTAATATTTTTGTTATAAATCTATTTGTCCATCTGTAAAAAACCATGGTCAACTTAAAGCCTATTAGTTTTTTGGCCCTCATTTTTTGAGTGAAGAAGGTAAGTATGAAATGTATAATATAATTAGTAAATATACGTAAGACTTTTTTGAAATTTTTTTTCTATTGTAACATTATAGAAAAAACACAGGTCAAATAAAAGCTGGACCTCACGTTGAACATGCCCAATCTGGCTTTATTTAGACAACTCCTCACAGCTGCTGTTGACGACACACCTAGAGCTGTCTTCCGCAGCCACGACATTGACTCCCGCCCCGTTCTCTGCTCAGCCTTCTTTGACACCTTCATCACACAGTGTCTGCCACAGTGCTGAGCCTTCTGTGTCCTCCTCCTCATCTCGCCGAGTGCTGGCTGCACTGGGGCATCACTAGCTTCCTCTGCAATCATGCGCGTTCTCCTAGGACACACAGCAAGAAGCTCACGTTTTATGGCCCCCAGTTCTCAAGTGTCATGGTTCCACACTGCCTACCGACCACGTCAGGAATAAGTGCAGCCAAAGCTGCACAGGAGAGGAAGTCTGACACCCAATCATGGCCAAAGCAGAAGTTTCCTATATATATTAATCCCGTTTTTGGTTCTATCATGTAACAAGGCATTCTTAGCTCTTGTTCTAAACTAAACTAAAATTTCACTACTTCTGAAAATAAAATTCAGATATACAATTATCTCATACAGAGTTTCCCTTCTTATTGTTAAAGTAGTCTCAAAGTTTTTCTTCATCATTTACTAATAACTCAATAATTCTTTTTTTTCTCTTCTTTTCTTCTTTTTCTTCTTTTTTAAACTATCTGTTCCTTGAATATTTGTTCCTAGGTTCTCTGCTTACCTGGGCAGTGGCATTCACTCTGAAGAGAGGGATGTCACCTTCCTTTCTTTCCTCCTTTCTTTTCTTCTTTCTTTTTCTTTCTCCTTTTAGACAATTTTTCTCCGTAGTCCATGCTGGTTCTGAACTCACCATGTAGCCCAGATTGGCCTCAAACTCATGGAAATTCTCCTGCCTTTGCCTTCCAAGTGCTGAGATTATAGGCGTGTGTCACCACCCTCAGTTACACCTCTATTTCTGAAAATGAAAGTAAAAAACTGTAACAAAGAGACCTCCAAAACAGTCATTTAAAAACAAAGAATGCTTTACGATCATATTAATAAATATTATAGGACAGTAGAAGTGAACTTCAAGGTACCAGGTTTCCTCCAATGTTGCTCCATCATTCTGCAGGGCACTGGTGTGGTCTCCATGGTTAGTGTGGGGCTACCCCACCCCCGTGGTTCATATTTACTGGGAAAATGATACCAACTCATTTTGCCTCAGAGCAGGGTATTATCATTTTCATTTGCCTAATCATCATCCCAACATAATGATGTATCATTTTAATATTTCATATATTTTCCTAACAGCATCCAGAATGATCTTTCTAAACTAAGACTGATTATGTCATTGAAGCGAACCAGAATGATTAAAAGGATAAAGTTCAAGATGCTTAATTTGGTGAACATTCTTTACAATCTAACCCTTACCTGACACTGTCATCCATAGTCACAGTTGTATAACTCTATCATCTGGCACTATTGAACTAATCTCAATCTATTGATATAATATCTACTATTTTGCTTATGTTTTGATGTGCCATTCCCTCTGTTCCCTTAGTGTTGATATCCCTTTATTGACTTTTGCTTTTCTATCTCTCTCTTTTACACCTTTTGATTAGTTTTCAGGTTTCAGCTTGATTTTTATTTCTATCTGCCATAAAGACAGATCGATTTGAGTCATTTGAACGTGATTGGGCACAACTTGAGATTAATATCATTAGTGAAGTGAATAAGAGTGAGAAGATTATCTATGGTTTCTTTAATGTGAGAAATTCATAGTATTAATAATGAATAGAATCAAATAGCTGAGGTATTGGGATTTGCAGGGAGTGGGAGTGTTGGAAAAGGAGGAAAAGAATGTGAAGCTAATGCCAAATGTATGTGTGTAGAGTTTTCAAGTTTAATGCAACCACTGTGTATTGCAAGTATATATTAATAAAAAAGGAGAAAACGTTGTATGCCTATCAGTGAATTTGTGTAAGACTTCAATGTAGATATTCAAGAAGGTAAAAGAGGAAATATAGATTGACTAATTTAAAAATACTAATGTATTGGTCAGGCTTTCAGTTTCTGGGACAAGATCTCCAATTTTCAGAAGTTAAAGGAGGAGCAATTTAGTTTAGCCCATGGCTTCAGAGTTTTCAGTTCTTATAGGCTGATTCCAAGACACAAACATCGTGCTAGAAGGGTGAGGTGAGCAAAGCTCCGTTCATAGCAGCTTGCGAACAGACCCGATGGGAAGATCACCAGCGAGAGATCCACTTTCCCAAGTTGTGTTCCTGTGGTCTACACCTCACCTCACAGCAGTGCATCCAGCTTTGAAGGTAGGTGGGCTGGTCTACTGATGATTATAGTGCCCCATGATTGAATCAAGTTGACAAGTAATAAAATAACTAACCTAAAAGTCTGTTATTAACTCATTCATTGTGTAGTTTTAGCACAAGTTCTGTAGCAGATGGCAAATGCATTTAACCACAAACTCAGAAATATTAGCTAAGATTCACCAAAATTAGACAGAGCCCAGTTACAACAGAATTATATTACATCCCTGTAACTGATTGTAGTAATGCAGAGGAAGTGTCTAAGCATTTCCCCCAATTCATTGGCTATATTTTTTGAATTTTTGACAGTCTCAAACATATTTTTCACTACAAGACTTAGCTGATTAGGTATTCTGTAGTGTTAAAAATAAACATTTTTTAAAAATGAAATCTATTGTATGTACTAATTGTTCTCACATGGAAATGGGTAGTTTGGTTTGGGTGTCTTGGAACAAATTATTTATTTATTTTTAATATGACTCATCTCCAATTGAGCTTGAAAAGTTGCCTGCCATTGACACTGCCAAGGACATTTGGTCTAAGTCTCCACTTCATCAGGTTTCCAAGATAGGTGGGGGAGGAGTCTTATTTTTGTTAGTTGATCCCAGTAACTTCAAATCCAGGAGGATATCAAACCTGAAGAAAAGGTAGGTTTTTTTTAGACTGATATCTTTATTACAATGTAAATTTAAAAATCATCACAGTATCTCCTCCTAGCTACTTTGGCATTCACCATAGTATTTTATTACAGAAATTCTTTACAGTTTATTTATAAGATTAATTCTGTGATTTCTTATTTCTCATCTAATTACTCTTTGAAGCCGAGAGTGATATTACACCTAATGGTTAGGACAATGCGGAGCACACAGTAAGATCTCAATAAATAATGAAAACTAAGAAGTCTACAGACACACTGACTGATGAGAATCTTTCCCTACTTAAGGGAAAAAAGTGACAATATACAATACTATCATCTTTTAAAAATATATTTTAATTTCTTTCAAAGGAATTCATTTTCTATATTAATGCCTAAAGGTTTCCATTTGAAGTCAATAAAATAACTCACATGAAGGTGAACAATAGAGTGAAACTATTAACTGCTACCTGCAGTTAATATAAATAGATTCTATAAAAGAAATTCCTCATGAATCTGCATAATGGGGCATAAGAGATTTAATGACATGCTACTTGCTGATGAATGCAATAAACACTCCGAATTTCGGGAAGTAGGAACAAAAGTTTCAAGAGAAGTGCACGATTGCTGGGACACAACTTGACGCCCACAACTCAAGGGAGGTAAACCTTCTGTTAGCTTGCTCTTCAGAGGCCTCAGCCGATCCAGGGTCTGCTGGCAGTGGCAACATGGTGGACAGATCTGGCGGAGAGCAGCGGCTTGTGGCATCACCAGAGGAAAGAGAGGAGTTAACTGGGGAGGGGCGGGGAGCTGACGCCAGAGTAAGAGCGTGTCCTTCCACCCCACCCCTTCAGCCACCTCCACATCCTCCAGTCCACCCCTCCTGATCAGGCCCCACCCGTCAGGAGCACAGAAAACCAAGGGTTAATCCACGAATGCAACTGAGGGCCACAATTCAATCACCCTCCAAACAAGCGGCCTTTGGGTAGGTTCCAGATCTAAATCACAGAGATATTCTCAAGGAAAGATGTACACTGGCTGAGTGAGAAGACTCTCACAGAGATGGAAGGACGTCAAGTTAGTGACAAAAGTCACCAGCAGAAGCAAAATAGCAGTATGGAGGAAATCACTCGTCATTGTACGAGTCTTTCTAACTCCGCTTTCTTGTCATTGAACATATGCATCTATTTGGCACCAAATTACTTCATAGGGAGAATGGAAGCATAGAAAGTTTTTTTTTTAGTCCTATCACATGTCTAATGACTGTAATTAACTGAAGTGTAAAACTATTTAATGTTCTTTTTTTCCCTCCTTTCTTGGAAACTAGCAAGGAGAGAATTTGTTGTTTTCCCCACAATATATACTGTGGGAAAGTGTATTCTGGCCAAACTCTGCAAGTCTGCAAAAGAAAAAAAATTGACACACCAGTAACTGAGCATGAGATGAGTGTTTTCATCAGTAATAAGAAGCATATGAGAGACAAGCTGTCACAAGTGTGAACACCAACTTCATGGTTGGCGTGTCATTATTTTGTGTGCGAAGAAATGTCTGAAGTGCTTTCCAAAGGAATGAAAATAAAAAGGAAATGAAAAAAAATCTAGAATTATATAAGATCCAGATGAAGAGAATGCAATTCCTGTGATACTCATGAATTTATTTTCCCAGTACCATGATACTGTACAACAGTAACTGTGCAGACAAAGTTTATAACCATGTTTTTATGTTTATTTACATTTTATTTATTTAGAGGCAATGTCTCAGTGCAGTCCAGACAGCTCTTGAACTCACTATGTAGCTGAGGCTTGTCTTGAATTCACAACAATTTTTCTGCCTCAGCCTCTCGAATATTAGGATTACAAGCACGTGGCAGCATGGCTGGTTACTTTTTATGCGATTCTCAAGGATCAAACCAAGGGCCTTGTGCATGCCAGGGAAGTACTCTATCCACTGAGCTACACTTCCAGCCAGTGGGCATGACTTTAAATAAGCTTTTATTTAAACATGGACATTGTTAACCCTTGGTCCAAATATCAGAGAATAGTTTAGGAGTTGACCGTCAGAGTATTGAAAAAGAAGATTAATGTCACCTTCTCCCAATAATTTATTGTTCTAAATTAACTATAAAACTCATATTGTTTTAAGATGGCTTTATATTTAACTTTGAGTGTCTTAATGGCTGGGACAATGAGGGAGAGATACTAAGACAAAGTGTTGTTTTCAAGAGAAAGAATAAAAACTCTTCAAAACAACTAGAGACATCATGACCTGATTCCTCATAGCCCAGACTTTTAAAATTTACTTATAAGGGACTGTCTGTACTTCGTGACATGTAATTTCTGACATGAGTCTTCAGAAGTCAAATCTAGAGAATTTTGGAAGCCCCACATCCAGGAAGTTTCAAAGGATCCTGAAAAATAAGCAGCCATCTAAATTTCCTACAATTTTGTCTGGAAATCTCATTAGGAAAACAGAACAGGAAAATATTTTTCCCTCTATGTTGAAATAGTGTCCACTTTATGTAAATTGAAAAATTTGCAGTTACAGTTTTGCCACTGGATGATGCTCTTGCATTTTCAGTACAGCAAAACAAAGTTTAAAATATAGTTTTCTGTGTCCTTATGTTACCCAAAGTGTGACAATAATATTACAAGAACATCTTTTTTAAAAGTAGGCGTCTTTTAAAAGGAAGCACTGAAAGAATGAGGTAGCAGCATGTGAAGCAGTGAGGAGTGGACTATCTATTTAATTCTGGTGTCTAAGTCATATCATGGGATGATATTTTGATTTGACAACCATGTGGGTGTTTTGGTGTGGCATTTACCAATACTGCCTTTATTTATAGCTCTAAAAGTTCCTAACATGGACAGTAGATCACAAGGCAGCCATTATACTAAGGAAGTGATTTAGCACAATCAAAAATTTACATCTATGCTCTGAACTTTTTAAATTGCAAAAGATAAGGTCCATAAAAATGAGGCCAAAAGCGTACCGGTCTTACCGAACAGTAGGCAAATCGGAGCGAGGAAGGGACACACAACATTGAGACACCTGACTGTCCCCGAGAGGAAGCTCTGTGTCGGTCTCCTGGAGATAGAGCAGAAATGCTCCAGTGCTAGAAACATGCCCATTTGTCTTTTTTTTAATCAAAAAAAATAACAACTAAGTGTCACAGGCAGATAGGAAGAATGCAGTTATGAAGGAGAAAGAAGACAACAAAAGTCATGAAAAAAAAGGAGACCAAGAGGCAGGGAGGAAACCAGAGAATCCACAGAGGAATTGGCCCACGTGTGGAAGCTGGGGACTCCGGGCTCTGCAAGGTCTGACAGCAAGCAGGGGCTCGGGGAAGGAGCGGTGCTGCAGCTGCAGTCAGCATAGTGTTAAAAATTTCATCACAAGACAGAGAAATAAAGGTTAGAAAAACATACGTTTATATATTATATATTATTGTATTACATTTATGCTTGTGTATTTATCATATATTATATGAATACATATACATATATGTTTTGGGGACAAGATCTCACTCTGTACACTGCAGTTCAGAGCTGGTCCTGCACTCACTAGATAGCCCAGGGTGGCTTTGAAAACATGGCAATCCTCTTGCCTCAGCTTCCTGAGTGCTGAGATTATAGACATGTGCCTCCACACCTGGTATATGTGGTGCTGGGAAATTAATCCCAAAGCCTGTGTTTGCCAGGCAAGTACTGTAACTACTGAGCTATATCTTCAGTCTCCAAAAATCCAGAATATAAAGGGAAAGTGGCATATAAGATTTCACAGTAGTGTAGTTATCAAAATACAGAAAGATTGGTATCTAATCATGTCTTCTAAAATTTTGGACTCCAAAATAGAGCAAAAATTTAAAAGATACTTACACAGGAGAACAAATTTCCAAAAGGAATATGAACTATTATTGATATTGGAGCTATCATTTTCAACCACTTAACATTAAATATTGTATGTAATTCCTGCCAGATTTGAGAGAAAATGTTAATAATGAAGAAAGAACAACATGTGATGACTCCCATGAACTTTAGATTAGAGAGTTAACTAAGACATTTACTCCAGAAATTAAAGGAAGGAAAAAAAAAAAAAGGAAAACTAATTTTGCTAAAGCTTGAGACCTGAATACTCTTCAACTGACTATGTATTAAAGGCTTAGTCATTCAAGTGGCATTTTTAGGAGGTGGTGAAACTTTTAAGAGGTCAGATCTAGGGGGAGGAGGTCTTTAGGTTATTAAGGACACAACAATCTTAAATGGAATTGGACAATTCTGGCAGTTACTCGTCTACTTAATGGCTCATGAAGTAAATAGTTTTTTTCTCCCCACACTCTCACTTAGACATGCTGTTCTACAATAGGTCCAAAGTAACAAAGGGAATCAGTCATGAACTGGAAACTTCAAAATGGTGAGACAAAATAAATCCTCTTATTTTGTAAATTGATTATCTCAGGTATTTAATTATAGTGAGAGAAAGCTAACTATGTACATCTGAAGCAAAGAAGTTAATTTTGCTTACTTATTAAGCATGTGAGGACTGTGGATTTAGCATGTAGGCTTTAGACAAAGCAAAGAACAAATTTTAGATAGGCCCTGTGCAACAGAATTTAGGTACTTACTGACTGCTAGATACACCCAATAATGAAATAGTCTGAAACTTCTAAAACCATGAGTCAATGTACACCTAACCTCCTTTAAGCTGTGGGTGTCCGGTGTTTTATCCAAGCAATATGAAAGTGACTAATTATTCATATGTGTTTAATATGTGCTTTGAAGTATCTTCTTTGTAACTTTGATGTGGGCAAAATAAAAATTAGCATTTATTTTCTTGGTTTTGGAGAAAACAAAATTTTATTCTCAGAACTGATAATATGGGGGTCAGAAAAGGTGGACTCAAGCAAGAGGTAAAAGAAGTCCCAGTTGGAAATGACTCAAAGAATTTGGATAAGTAGCTAGCTTTATTCAATTAGGAGATTTGAAGTCTATAGGAGTAAGGAGTTTAATGCAAAAGGGGGTTGAGTAGAATAAAGCATGCTGGGAGTTCGAGAAGGAAATGCAATGTGGCATCATATCACAGTTGAGAGTACAAACTCTAATGCCTGACAAACTGTATTTGAGTCCTGTCTCCATTCATTTTCATTTGCACCATGTGATTATGAGCATGTCAGCTGAGGTCTTTTTGCCTCTTTGTCTGACCTTTAAAATGGCAATAGTAATAATATCTGTCTTACAGAAAATTTGAGTCATAGAATGGGCACTGGCTGTCGCCTTTTTTGTAAAATTTAATGACTTAAAACAAGGGTAACTATTATCTCTCGCAGTTTTATGGTGGGTTAAGAAGACAGGAGAAACTTGGCTGGGAGTCTTGATTCCAGGTCCCTGATGGAAACGTAGCCAAGTTATTTGGGCTGTCCTGGCTCATTTCCTGGCTGACAAGTTGGTACTGACTGTTGCTAAGAGACTCCTGTTTGTTGTCTATAGAAGTCTCTTCCAGAGATGCTTAAGTGTCCTGAAACATAGTGGCTGGCTTTCCCAGGGCAAGTGATCATTAAGAGAAGAAACCTGGCAGAAGTTATCATTTTTATGACTTAGTTTCAGAATTATGCAGAGTCATTCCTGCCTCATTCCACTCAGCAGCATGAATCTTTTATCAGGCTCCTCTTTGAGGAAAGGAATGCAAATGAAGGTATATGGCTGGAATTATAATGTAATCAAAAACTTTCATATAGGCAATATGTAGAACAATTCTTGGCACAAACTGTATTACACGTAAGTATTTGGAGTTATGTTTAGAAAAGTTATAAACTTAGATGGCTTGACTACTTGGCTGTTACTGTATAGGTTCATGTTTTACTTTATGTGCAGTAGTTCTTCAGTATCCAAGGAAGATGGATCCTAGGATCCCTGTAGATACTAAAATCTAGAGAAGCTCAAGTCTCTTACATAAAATTGTGTAATGTTAAGGTGTAATGTAAACACACCTTCTCATACTCTTTAACTCATCTCTAGGTTACTTATACTCCCTAGCACAAGCTCAATGTTACATAATAGTTCTACTTCACTATTTACTGAGTAAGGAAAAAGAAACAAAAGTCTGTACATGTTGAATGAAGATGTAATTTTTTAAAAAAATGTCAATCGATGTGATTAATTGAATCTATGTGTATGGAACCTCACAAGTATAGAGAGATGACTGTATTTCCTTTTTATTTGTAAAACTTTTTATTAATTCTAAGAATTTGTTGAGAGATGATTAGGCTTTGTACAGAGCCACACTCTCTGCATTGCAGTGTGTTTACTTTTTGATTTTGAATTCACACACATGGAATGTCTTTTGCTGGTTTTGTTGTGCTGATTAGGACAACCAATACAATATTGGAAAAATTGTAACGATGCTTATTCTTAGCTTGTCACTGATATTCAAGAGCGTTCTTTCAATTTTTCAAGTGAGGTGTTGACCAGAGGCTTTTACAAATGCTCCTTGTCAGTTATTCTTCTGAACCTAGTTTGGTAAGAGTTGCTGTTGAGAATAGGTTTTGAATTAAACTTTTCTTCCTGAAGTTGTTGAGATAAGCATATATTTTTTTCTTCTCTTACGATGTAAATGTGATAAGCCACAACGTCACCTTTCCTCTTCTTCATTGAGTTGTCCTGGAGGGAAGGATAAGGTCCTCTCCTGAGGCTTCTGAGCAGCCTAGATCAGGATTCAGGGCCATGTCAACTCTCAAACCAAAATGTGGTTATGTGTTATTATCAGTTGTGTTTCTAGTCAATCTTATATGTGGCAAATCTTGCTAAATTAATTTTAAATATTCTTTTCTAGGATAAAAATTTTGTAGGCCTAAAATTTAATTTTTTATATTTTTGTTTGAGCAGAAAGAACTATCATGATAAGTCTTTGCTAGTATATTTTCTAAGTAACTAAGTAGCTAAATTAGGTGTTCATGTTTAAATTACTGAGAAAGAATTGCAGTGGAAAGGTTATATTTCTTTTTTAACTTATTGGTAGTGATGCAGTAAAACAGATAGACACATATGCACACACAATCATGTTTACATATGGTCAAAGATTACATGTAAGTACAGTTGATCTATCTCATTATTATGAGATATTCTGCCATAAGTCTTCCTGCTTGGAGAGACATGAGTTCTACATTCTCTCAGGGTTCCCGTGAACAGAGCATTGCGGAGCTGAAGCCAGGTTATAATTTGAGTGTGCATTTGGTAAAGCAGAAACAAAGCTGTATTTTATATCTCCTCTTAAAATATTGTTGTTAAAGAAAGAAACTCACCCCTGTATTTTTCTTTGGAAGTGAGCCCTGTTGACCTTAATGATTTACCTTTCCCTCTGACATTTCAGGAGGTGAGCATTGGTGGTGATTAGCCAGCTGGAAAAGTGGATAGGTCCCCCTTGAAACACGCCTTTATTTCAGACAGTGCTGGAAGTGGTTCATTCTCTGACAAGCAATCAGTATTCTGCAACCACTGGGACTGCTGTCACAGGGAGCTAGCTGTTCAAGTCAAATGCTGAAGTGTCAAACAAGTTGCTGATTTTACCCGGTGTCTCTCTGAAGAGGATGAGGGTTGCTTCAAAGAAGATGGTGTGTGGAAAAAACTGGCAAAGATTTTGTGCATGTTGGCGGGGCATGAATAAAGGCAAAGCTGGCAAGAGACAGAGTAATAATTACTATGATTTCTGGAGTCCTTTAGATGTGCCAGGCATTTCTAAACATAGTTTTATTTATTCTTTTCCTACTCCAGGGGGCAAGCTTTATTATCTCTAGTTTACATGTAAGAAGCTGACAAGGGGAGAAGCTAAATAAATTTTACCTAGTGATATGCTAGGATATGAACCCAGCCCTTTCCAATTTTAAAGACAATGATACTTGCCTTAGTTATTCCCAATAATACATTTTAATTTACACATCCAATTGTTTGCATACATTGCCAATGTTATGGATTGCTTAAAAGCACACGTGAGTTTTAACAGGTAAATATGATGGTCACACTTGCTTTGATTAATGCTGCATTTATGACTCTGCTGGCAGGACACCCTTACTTTGGGAGTGTCGTGGTAAAACAGTGCCTTAATAAATGTTTTGAATTCAGTAGGTTGTAGATTTTAACAAAGTTCAGTTTAGGCAAAGAAACAGCACAAAGTATTTGGTATTGACCATTAAAAACAACATTTTAGTGTAATTTCAGATTTTATAAGTTTGATTGACTGTTTTTGATGTAATCACAAATTTCCAACCAACAATAAGCACGGCAGTTCTGACAATTATATTGACTTCAAAGGACACCATCTTTATTGACACTGCTAGAGAGACAAAAGACTTCTTTTCAATATGTACTTAGATAACTTGTTGCTATATTTCCAAACTTATTTTTTTCTGTTAACATCATTCTGCTTTTATTTCTGCAAGCAACTATGCTTCTTTGAAAAGCAGTAATACAGACTTTCTGAAATTCAAAGAACCACTTCTTTTTTTTCCAAATCAGAATATCTAAATAAAGGGGAATAACTTAACTTCAAAAACTTTTGAATTTTCTATAGGACAGTTATAAGAAGGAAATGAAAATCTTTGTATCCAGAGGTAGTCTCTCAAAATAGTGTATGGCTAAGGGTGAACCCATATTCCTACCTCAGTTCAGAGTTACAATGATCATCAGTTTAGAATAATTTAATAAATAACCAAATAAAAGAAGAAAACCGATTTTGTTTATCATAGTATCTTTGTTTCTATTTCATATGTTTATCCACTTATTAATGTATTATGTGCTCAGCAAATATTATCATCAAGTGATACTTTTACAAGATAAAGTATGAAAGGTTTTTTCTTCTTATGGGAGATATTATATTCAGGAAAGAGACGTATGCAATACACAGAACATTATAGAATGATGGTCTCATTATAGGATCTCATTATGAAATCTTACAACTGTCCAGTAACATTTCTTTCATCCTACAATGAGACTACAGTTTTCTGCCTATTCTGGTTGCAAGGCTCATTCAGTTTTGGAAAATTTGTCAACCGATACTTAATAAATACAGAGAAATCTTACAAAGAGTTAAAATTAACATAACATTGTGCTGATTTTTGGTCCACCCAAGCTATTTCCATTAAGTGACACTTCAGGCTTTTTCTGCGCTTATAAAAACATATATTCATAATGATTTTTATTAAGTAGCATTATATTACACATTTTCTAGCACCATTTCTCTTCCTACAACATGGTCTGCTTTTACCATTATTTCACCACATCCTCTTCCTCTTTCTTCATTTTTGTTTTCTTTTGTAGATGCCTAGAATTTCAGATTACAAATTTATTACAGTAAATTTAATTATTTTCGTATCTATGGATATTTATTCTGGGCTAATTGTGCCATGTATCCTATCCTTTTTGGAAAGAGCATCTTGTTCTTATCATATTGTAGTCATGGTGACTTTATATTAATAATAACCTTCTTCAAAGTTAACACTCAAGAATCTATACAAAGAAACGCAAGCCCAGGATATTTAACATGTGACAGAAGTTGGGGACAGTGAGAATTGTCTAGAATGATATAGAAAGAATGACTGTAGCATAGGTGAAAGGCAGACAAGGCAAGTAAGAGAATTTACACTCCTGAGAAATGGTTTGTAGACTTCTCTTTTTTATTTATCTGCTTTTGAATTGGGAGAGTTGGTGTTTATCTGTAGAACATTGAGGCTGTGGTCTCTATTAGCATAACATCCCATAAAGCAGCTCGGAAGTCTCAATGATGGAAGAGAGGGCACCAAGCAGTCTTTTCGATTGACTCTTCCACTTCTCTTTTTTAAATCTACAAATTGATAGATTTGCATCAAATAGTACATACTCCTCACAGTGATATTAGACTTCTAGATGTGAGTATAATGGTGTCATCATTGGCTAGAGCTTTGTGAGTCCTGGTATTCTCATCTTGAAGAGATCCCTAAGCTCCTCTTAGATGCACATTGCTAGCAAACAC
Organism: Ctenodactylus gundi; assembly: GCA_004027205.1. Classification (NCBI taxonomy): domain Eukaryota; kingdom Metazoa; phylum Chordata; class Mammalia; order Rodentia; family Ctenodactylidae; genus Ctenodactylus; species Ctenodactylus gundi. Next base: position 224,962 of record PVKB01003015.1, read on the forward strand.
TAGATAAAACTTACTGATCATCCTGCCACAAATTAGCAGATAGAGCAGCTAAAATCCTTCAAAGAATAGGAACTCAAAGGTGAAAATAATACACCTGAAAAGGTCAACTACCTTTAAAAAATAAATTTAAAAACATAAACCAACAAAAGCAGAAATAAAGAGTATGGATCACAAATTTGAAAGTAAGAATAGTAACTGCACTAAAATCAATAAGAAATAACATTAAATAAGAACAAAACATTACGAAAAAGAACCAATTAGGAATGTTAAACATAAAAATTGCTAAATTGGGAGCACAATAATCAAAATAAATAACATTAATGGAATAATACACAACATAAGACTATATTAGTGAGTTAAAAATCAGTTTGGAAAACTCTGAGTTGAAAGCCTGAAAAATTTTAATTAAAGTTAGAAGATATGGTTATAAAAGTAGAAATATTAACACCTAGGCAAGAGCATATTAGAAGATAAATAAAAATAAATCATTAAAAATATCATGCAAAGTTAAAAAAAATGACCTACATCAGGTTAAAAGTTTTCATAATGACCAAAGAGTAGCTACATGGGAAAAATTAATTCACAGGCAGATATTAATGAAATATAAAAATTCTTAAAAGTAAAAACAAGAAAAGAAAAAAAGCCTGACAATTCTAGAACAAAAAGAAGGCTACCTACAAAGAAATCAGAGTGACACTATTATCAGACTTCATTATAACAGTGACTATAAGATGATAATTGGGCTATATTTCAAAAAAATTGAAGAACTGTCAACCTATAAAACCTATGAAAGCCTCAACTTATAAAAATTGTTCCTTCAAATATGTCTAAAATGAATATTTTAGCACACAGTGCCACAAAACATTACCACAGAAGTACCAACATTGAAAACCTTCAAAAGTAGCTATCAAGCAGGAAAAGAAAGAAATATGAAAGGAGAATGGCTATTGAGGCATCATTATTCTTAGAAAAGTTTAAGTGTTTTTAAAAAATAGTTAAGGGAAAACAAAATTAAGATCATATTCTTAACAGTTTAATATTATGTGTTACACCAATAAAGTGGTGAATACATGCAGCAAAATGTTAGGAAAGCATGAGAAAGCTTCTCTCAAGGGGAACATGTCAATTCTACTCCATCCCAATCTAAGCAGTAAGAAATAAGGATGGAAAATCAAGAAGTGGAAGAAAACTGAAACTTTAATAAGAATGAAGATTAAGCCCCAGAATATCAGTAATCACAGCAAATATAAATGACCTGACCTTACTGCTTGAAAGAGATTGTCAAATATGAGAAGAAACATCCAAATCTATGGTCTGTATAAAAACACGAGTACATAAGAAAGACACATTAAACCTGTTAGAAAGGATATACCAGAAAAATATTACTTAGGTGAAATTTTGGGTTGCCATATTATTAAACAATTTAACAAAGAGATATATGGTTATGAAGCAGGTATTATGGCTTGGCTCTGGAATGTCCCCCAGAAGTCTCATGCATTTTAATGTTATGGGATTGTCTATGGAATCATGCTCTGCTGGTGGATTGGGGTCTACTCTGGAGGGGTGGATTACAGTTAAGTTAGGATTAAAGGCGTGTGAGTTAGGATTAATGGTATGCATCCACACCTGGATGCAGGAGGTGCTAATCACTGGGCGGAGGCCTGGAAGGATATATAAGCTGCATCCTGCCTTCCTTGGAGGACTAAGACTAGGACTACGACTAGTCTCAACTAGTCTCAACTTGCCTTTCTGTTTGTGATGTCATGAGAAGCTGCCTCCACCTCTGTCTCTGCCATGTACTTCGATTGCTGCGGGCTGCCCCTGAATGGACTGTGACATGATCCAATCACTTCCCAAAACTTCATCAGGTGACAATCAAGCTTTTAGAAAAATCAGCCCTTTGGAAGACATTCTATATTCCAAGCATAACACCTTGTCATAGTGAATAATTATTTTTAAATAGAAATCAGTTATCTAAAAGTATCATTAAACAACGTTTCTTTCCAAGTTAATTATTAATAAAATATGTTGGTTAAAAGGACAATAATATCACAAAAAGCACTTAAGCCACTATGCTGTAGTGCTTGATAGGTTTTAAATAATTAATGGCAAAAATATTTGGTTCTGACAAGAACTCTGGTATTATGTGAATATTAGCATATGTGGATTTTAGAAGACTGCCAAATAGTAAAGATGTGAAGCAAATTAGATATTTTCTGTTATTTCATTTATCTTAAGGCGAATAATCACAACTAACACAATTAAGGACTAGATTTTAATTGCCAAGAATAAATAAAATGTAAAAACTGAAAAATGTGATTGTATACATTAAGCGTGTCTTTATTTTTTGAGGCTGTAATTCCGCCATGAAAATAAAGCTTAATCTATGTGTCCAGTGTCTAAAGAAATCAGAGCACCAGATCTCAAGGAAATTTAATACATAGCGTGTCCCCTAGTTACTCCCTTTTTGTTTAAATTTCTTAGATATTTGTGTTTAAAGAACTCGGTCCATTTATTAAGGGCAAAAACTTATACTTTTTTTAGCCTACAAAAAGACAAACTCAAGAAAAAAATGAAGGAGAATATGAGAACAAGAGAAACCAGAAAATACGCTCAGATTTATTATAGCCAAATTAGCATGGTTATACTTATGGCTGTCTAAGACATCGCTATCTCCTGTCTACTTGCCATAGTCTCTTAACTTTCCCCCCAACTTCTACTCTTTCACCTATACATAGCAGCTAAAATAGTACTGTATAGTGTAAATCACATTAAATCTTTTACCCTCTATATTTCTCTGATGGCTTTGCCTTGTTCACAACATCAAGTGTTGGGCCAGTCATTAACTTACAACAGTTGGATCCTTACTGCTTCTGCTGGGCTGTTGTGTTCATCACATGGTACATCCTTCAGGTATCAAGTTTTCTGATGTGGCAGAGGAAAAACTGAACCTTTTTGCTAACAAGTTTTAAAGTTGTTTCTTATTCTGTTATGACAATTTTATATCATCTTTGCATGGTTGATTTCTTCAAGGGCTTCATGTATCAATTTAAATTCCTCAACAGAACTTTACTGATTGCACAAGGCAACACATCTCCTCCTTCTTCTCTTTATTTCTCCTTCAAATTTTATGTTTTTCATAGCAATAATCACTTTCTAAATTTAACTCATTTACATGTTTCTTTCTTTCCACCCTCTATCCCCACTAACAGTCCTATAAGAGCGAAAGCCTAGGTCAATGTTCGGCACATAGTAGGCACTCAACAACATTGAATATAGGCATTCATTGTGAATATGTGTGAATTCTGAATGAATTTTCTCAGATTAATTCTTCCTTATCCTCTGTACCTGTAGTTTTAAAGCATGCCTTGTGAATAGTTCATGTCTAAAAGTTATCTTTGAGGACTGCTGTTCTGAGTTTATCAATCAAATACTAAGTCGCATGAGTCCACAAAGTTTATACTATCAGGGAATCCACAGGATTATTACTTAAATTGGACTAGAACACATCCATCTGTTAGCCGTTATGAATAATTCTACTATGAACTTTCAATTACAAATTTTTATTTATATGCTTATTTTTAGTTCTCTTGGGTTCCACATAAACAGAATTGTTGGGCCATATGGTAATTCTGTGTTTCACATTCCAAGGAAGTAACAATTTTTTCTACAGTGGCTACTATATTTTACATCTAACAGACAGTAAAAACGTGTTCTGATTTCTCTATATTCTCACAAATTCTTGCTACTTTTTCTATAATATTTTTTGAGACAAGGTGTCATTCTGTAGCCCTGATAATTATATTATGTAATAATAATGATTATTCTCATTACTACTACTAGGCAGAAGATCACTGACTATCAATTGGTCAAGTCAAAATTTAATTGACCAAGAATGTATAAGTTTGTTTATGAAGTCCTGTTTTTATTTCATTGGCTTATATGCCTTTTTATGGTTAGAATTAAGAATGTCTCCTAAAAGCCTCATGTTTGGAAGGGGAGTCAATTATGGAGTGAATCCATGGATTTCTTGTGCTATAGACACATGAAAAGATGCCCAACATCTCTAGCCATAGGAGAAATGCAAATCAAAACAATGCTAAGATACCATCTCACTCCAGAGAAAATGGCCTATATCAACAGGTCAAATAGCAATCAGTGCTGGCTGTGGGGAGAAAGGAACCCTCCTGCACTGCTGGTGGAAATGTAAATTCGTACAACCACTTTGGAAAGCGGTGTGGAGATTTCTCAAAAGAATGAAAATAAATATCCCCTTTAATCCAGCGACACCCCTCCTAGGAATATTTCTAAAAGAGGTCTAAACAACATATAATAGAGATATATGTATACCCATGTTCATAGCACCACAACTAACAATAGCTAAAATATGGAAGTCACCAAAATACCCATCAACAGACCAGTGGGTACACAAACTGTGGTACTTATACACAATGGAATACTATGCATCTGTAAGGTCCAACAACGTGGAGGCTCTTACAGGCAAATGGAAGAAGCTTGAGAACA
>PVKB01003016.1:0-230741 GCA_004027205.1 Ctenodactylus gundi
ACACACACACACACACACACACACACACACACACACACACACGCACGCACACACACACACGCGCACACACACACACGCACGCACGCTCCCCTTTCTCCGTGTATCTTTCTCACCCCGCTCCCCCCCTGCCTGCTCCCGGCTCCCTGCTCCCGGCCTGCCCCCACCGCCGCCGGTTCAGGGGAACGTGTGCTGAGCGATTGTCCTGGGGGACATTTGATGGATTAGAGTGCTGAACAGTTCCATTGCTAGGGGACCACCTGATCTCCTCCAGCCTGCGTCCCATATAAAGCCGGCAGCCGGAGTGCTGAGCACAGCTCCCGCGAACGCCTGCCTGCCTGCGCGCCGCCGCCGCCGCCAAGCCCGAGCGGGAGCCGAGCCGAGCCCGAGCCGAGCCGGGCCGCCCGCCCGCCCTCCCGCGGGGAGCTGTCCAGTGCTGAAACCCCGAGCGGACAGCCAATCGCGCCCCGCCGGCCGCCTCCCCCACCGCGGCCCCGCGCAAGTGCCCCCGCCGGGCCCCCGCCGCTCGCACCATGCCGCGCTCCTTCCTGGTGAAGAAGATCAAAGGGGACGGCTTCCAGTGCAGTGGGGTGCCGGCACCCACCTACCACCCCTTGGAGACCGCCTACGTGCTGCCGGGCGTCCGGGGGCCCCCCGCGGACAACGGTGAGTGGGGCCGGGCGGAGGGCGGGGGGGCGGTCGGGCCCTCCTCAACTTGGGCCAGAAGGAGGGGAGCGCGCCACGGGGAGCCGCCGGGGAGCAGAGGGCTCCGGCCGGGCGCACCTCCCGGACTTCCTGGGGCCGGCGGGCGGGGCTGGCGGCGGGTCGTACAAAGGGAAAGTCTCAGGGTCGGCCCATCCCGCAGCCATGCGCCAGCCGGGACTTTGAAAGTTGTGGCCCTAGAACAGGGCTGGGGTGAGGGGGGCTGAGAAAACAGGGAGGGAGCCCAGGAGAGGCTGGTGCTGGGGATGGGGGTGCTGAGGCGCGCAGTTGGAGGGAACCCTCCTCTCCCTGGCTGAGGGACTGGGCTGGCTGGCTGGCTGAGTTTGTCCCCCTGGTGGGGAAGGCAAGGGGCCTGCCCTGCCAGTCCCTGGGGAGGAGGGGCTGGCTCCCTGCGGGCAGCTGGGGGCACCCTCTCTCCCCTCAAACCCGCTCTCCTTGGCAATGCCAGACAAGTGCTCTCAGAGCCCCCTTTCTCAACAACTCTTTTGTTACCCTCAGCCACATGCCTGCCAAAGGCTGGGCCTGTCCTGGGGACTGCAAGGAAGAGAGGATTTCCGGGAGGGGTCCCCTCAAGTGGCTCCAGATCCCCTGGGCCACACTTCCTCCCCACCCTCAGCTTCTCTCTCCCTCCAGAGCCAAACCTGCTGCTCTTGTCAGCTTCCCCATCTTCTGCCCCACCCCCACACTCCAGCTCTGCTCTGAGCAAGTTCCTGCGGGGACAAGAGAGGTCATTCAGGTCCCAAGCGGGGTGATCTCTGGAGGGCAGGCCAAGGAGACGGCAACTGGGGACCCCATCCTCCACCAGGGCATCACAAAAGGGCTTCCCCGTGATGGCCCCCACCAGGCAGGTGTCTGGAGAGGAGGAGCCCTTTGGTAGTGAGCAATCTGACATCACGTGTGGCATCAGCTTTAGTGGAGGGGAGAGAGAAAGAGAGACAGAGAGAAAGGGAAAGGGGGGAGGAGAGAAGAAAGAGCCAAGGATGGGGGGAGCTGAGACGGCAAGACAGGAGTGGGGGGGGGGCTGCCTCAGGGTTTTACGAGCTCTTCATCCACATTCCAGCACTCTGCACGCCAGGTAGACAGAGGGTGCTGGGCAGAGGGCTCTATGACCTCATCAAGGTCAAAGAAGTTAGGGAAGATCAAGGGTACATCTGCAGCCCCTGCCCCCACCCAGCTCCCCAGCTGAACCCCCTTTCTCTTCTCCCCACCTGTCCCTTACTCTGTTGTCCTCTGTTCTAGATCCCAGGCCTCTTGAGGTACATGGCTGGGATGAGGGTGGCAGGACACAGGGTGGACCTGGGTACATGACAGAGCTGGGAGCTGATAGGACGTGAAGTATCTGTGAGACCAGGATATCAGTCCCTCAGGGGACTGTCACAAAGCCCCCGGCTTCCACTCCCTGGTCCTGTCCCAGGCCAGCTGAGGAAACCCAGAGAAGCCCAGAGCTCCCCATGCATAGTCAAAACTGCCTGGGGAGGGAGACAGAGCGCTTGCATTTGGTCCAGAATGCCTGCAAAAGGAGCCCCTGAGCGAGCCATGGGAAATGGGGGCAGTGATGCTTCTGTGGAAGTTTACCAGCATTAACACCTGAGAATGATCCCTATCTTTGTCCATTTCCCCTAAAAGTTCCAGATCAGTTCTCTAGCCTCCAGGAAACACTGGGGCTATCCTGAAAGCCAGATGCCTGGGCAGGAACTCAGGAGACATGGTCTGGCAGTCTCTGATCTGCTGTGTGACCTTGGTCAAGTGCCTCCCTTCTCTGGTTCTGTCTCCATAGCAGTGTGTGAACTTGGGTGTTGTCACAAACTAAGTATCCTCCTGACTTTAACAGGCTTAGCTTCTGTGAAGGTCAAGTGTGGCACGGGAGGCACTGCAAACTCCCAGACAAGGGTCTAGTTAGGGGCCTCCACCAAGGTTTCCCTAGGGCTAGGCTGAACACATGCCCCTGACTGAAGGAGGTGGAGTTTGAGGCCTGACAGTGTTCTTGGCTTCAGTCTCTGCAGCCTGCCCTGTAGAGTGAGGACAGGCACTGACCTGGCCACCTTGGAAGCAGGCTTGGTGCTAGACACTGGGGTGGGGGTGGCCCTTCAAGCCTGGGTAGGCTAGAAAACACAGGGTCTGCTTATCCTGTTTCCAGGGGCCCTTCCTCCTCTAGGGGTGTGGCCAGACTGGGCAGTGAGGGCTCCCTCACTTCATGGTGGGTGGGGAGTTCTGGGGGGTCCTCAGAGAGCCCATTGGCTCCTGGTGGCCCGTTGTCTTCGCTCTGCCGGAAATAACCTTGCTGAGCGTTTGAGGGAAGTGTGAAAAATTGCTGAGCCGACGTTTTTTCTCTCCCAGCGTGTGTAAGTGTGCTGGGTAAACAAGGAGAAAGAGAGGAGGGGGAGATGAGGAGAGGGAGGAGAAGGAAAGGAGGGAGAGAGGAGGAGGGAGGAGGGAGGGGAGGGAAGAGAGGGAGGGAGGGCCTGGGGCTGGAGATAGTTCCAGTTATTAGAAAGATCCTCTTCCCCGCTGCTGCTCCAGCAGCGCAGGCAGCAGGTCAGCATGAGGCTGGTGGGAGGGCGCTGGGGTGGGGGGCAGCACAGGCTCCTAACTGATAAGAGATGCAGGACCACAAAGAGGTGCAACCCCAGATGAAGGAAAGCCACGGAATGCTAGAGAACTCCTGGAGACATCCTACACACACACACACACACACACACACACACACACACACACACACAAGCGCGCGCACACGCGCGCGCACACACACACGCAGCAACACCCCTCTGTGCCTTCCCACCCCTTCTTTGCAGTCCCTGTGCCTGCCTGCTGGGGATACAAGAGCAACAGATGTGTCTGGGCTCCAGGCCACCCCCAAACCCACAGAACCTCAAATTAGGAAAGGGATGCCCCCAATGCAGAAAGCTCTGGGTGTCCGCTCAGAGGTCCCAAAGCAGAGAGTCAGATCTCAATTCCCATCCTCTCCAGCAAAAGGCTTCTTTTTTTCCCTCTCCACCCCCATGGAGTGCATCCTTCCCTTCTTCCTCCAGTGCCTCTGAGTACTGACTCAGTCTCTGTGAGATGCCAACTCCCCCCTCCCCCCTCCCTCAGAGACATGCCCCCCATTCCATCAGGCCCACCCTCACAGACACAAGCCCCTGGCTGGGACTCTCAGCCATCCCAGAGAAGGTGGCTGCTCATGCAGCTGCATGTTAGGGGGCTCCACAGGCCCCAGCAAGGGCATCTTCTGTAGGGTCTACTCCCCTCATGCTTACCACTGACCTCTCTATCTGGGAGCCAGACCCTCTCCCTCTCCCCCCATCCCCACCCTGTTCTATCCTCAACGCCCTCGCAATGTGTCCGACCCGGCAGATGAGGGAATCAATGCCAATCCAATAACACCGTTGTCTGCCCTCTGCAGCTGCATTAAGCCTCCCCAGCAAGCCAAGGCGGGGCTCCCACTTCTACCCATGGGCTTCGCTAGTTGACCACATTATACCAGCGCCCGCTTCCTCTCGCTGCCTCCGATGGCGCCGGACAGTCGCTCAGGCCAGGCCTGGGGCCCAGCGGAACAGTCCCAGCTGCTGCAATTCCCGCCCCCCCCCACCCCGCCCCCAGAAAGCCCATCTGGGGCACAGGATGCAAACGGGCTATCCCAATCCCTCGGCAGAGGGAACCGGAGGAGGCTGGGACACACAGCCCATCTGAGCCTTCTGTGACCACCACATCTCCTGGTACACTGGCCTTGTTCTGGATCCAAAGCCCAGGCTAAAGACATGTCAGAGGTCCAGGTTCAAGTCTAAGAACTAGGTCCAATAATCAGTCCAGTGTCCTGGCACAATGTGAGTCCAGGTTTAATGTCTGTGTCCAGCCTTTGGTCTAGGATCAGGCCCAAAGTCCAGGTCCAAGGTCAACATCTGAAGTTACAGGTCCCAGTCAAACATCCAGGATAAATCCACAATCAAGTCTTAATGTCTAGGAACTGGTGATATAGGTCAGTCAGGATTGAGATCCACATCCAGTTCAAGGTCACATCCAGGTCCCTTCTCACACCTAGAGGAGTTCCAGTCTTAGATCCACCATAATCTTTTCAGTCTTCCCATCTCAGCCTCAGTTTCTCTCTCATGACCTCAAACAGATAAGAATGATCTCTTTTTTTTCTGACTTTTTGGGGACTCAGAAAACTGGTCTAACCATGAATTAACAGGACTCCACGGGAACGTGGAAAGGCAGGATCCATGTTAAGAGTGGGATCTGGTGGCCCTCGTATCCTTAAAGCCTCAAGACTCCATGCAACACGGGGGCCTAAGCTGAGCTTCTACATCTTGGACAGTCTCCATCACCTCCTGCAGGAGTTCAGGGAGATACACCAAGTCTCCTAAGTCAGCCAGCCAGCCAGGTACACAGCCCAGAGACTCTCAGGCCACACACTCACCGGCATGCTGAGGACAGAGGGTGCTACGGCCAGTGAGGGCACACAAGGCAGCACTGAGGGCACATGGAGCCCCCTGGTGGATGGGGAGATGCTGCTGAAAAGAACAAGGACCCCAGGCCAGTAGGCCTCCTTTCCAGCTGTGGCCTCTCCAGAAGTGAAAGATCTGTTTGGGGAGGGGCATGGAATGGGCCCCAAAGGGGACTAGAGCGGAGGTGGGCATTGGGCCACACTCCTGTCTCCAGAAGCAGGCCCAAGAGAGGCCCACCAAAGGGTCCAGTGGGCGTGGATGGGGGCCTGCTCCACTACCCAGGCCCTGGCAATCAAGGCCTTCTCCATGACTTGCTCCCACTCCATAGCCCCTTGCAGTCTTCCCTATTGATCCTGCAGAGCCGTGGGCTTCCCTGTGGGCATGGTAACTGGGCCAGTGAGGACACTCAGAACGTGGGGAGCTCCAGGAGGTAAAGATGGGGGTCAGGGGCTGTGGAATTCCTGATGCACCTGCCCCATACCCTACAGCCTAGGTCATGTCGGGCCTGACCTCGCTCTGTCCCTGGCTTCCCTGGACTCAGGGACCCCCTCCCCCGTGGGCAGATGTACCAGCTGCCAGGCCTTAGAAGGAGGTGGGTGTCGTTTCTGGTCCAGTGCCCAGGGAACTGCTAACAAAGATGCTATAATAAGGGGAGGGGGAGGTACCCAGCCCCTTTGCCCAGCTCTGCGCACAGACAGGAGAAACTATTTTTATCCTGCTTTGCTGCTGACAGACCTGGCTTTCTGCTCAGCTGGCTGGAGCTGATTCTCGAGGCCCGAGGCCCTGGCACAGCGAGCTATAGCTCTAAATATACCCACGCAAGGCCCCTGCAGTCCCCACCGCCCAGCGGGGCCATGGCCTCCTCAGGGGGCCGGGGAGCCAGATCTCACTGGGGCCCCCTTCTCTAGCTCATCTCCAGTCAGCGAGGTGGGACTGGGGCTAGAAAGCCCCTGGAGGCAGCTGGGCACCCTGGGCATTTGACAGACACTGGGGAAAAGAGCCTTGGAAAGACTCCAGGAAGAAAAGGAGGCTGCAAGGAGAACTTGTTCTGTGACCTGAGGAGGGTCACAGTCCCCCTGGGCCTCAGCTTCTGCAGACAAAGGGCACAAGAGGATGTGACCTTAGACTTGAGCTGCTGTGTAGCAAGTACACAGCAGGGTGCCTGGCACACAGGAAGTGCTCAAAAAGTGTCAGTCATTCCTCTTAAGAATTATTTACAGAAGTGTAAAGAGTGCTGAAGAATTCTCTAGAACAACCTTTTCCTAGCCCACAATCCCATAAGACACAAGCCAACAGAATGGCACTGTCTAAGGAAACCCACTCTAGTGTCCCACCAGCTGGGGACCCCTCCCCTGGCAGGCCTTCCTACTGTCTTGAGATCCTGGGCAAATTCAGGCTTGGAAGGGTCAAAACTGACCTCTCCTGTGACCCTGGATAAGCCTGCTCTGTCTCTTGGTCTCAGGTACAGGGCAGCACCTGACCCCCAGGGGGGCTTGAGGTTGGCTGGGGGGCTGGTTGTCACCACAGGACTCATTACAAGGCCCTGCTTGACTAACCCCAGTACCAGATAGTCAGGGATAGAGACAGAGTTTGTACATTTATTTTTTCAAAAGCATCCCTTTCCACAGTAGAGGAACAGAACAGCGGTTACAGTGCTTGCTAGCAAGTACAAGGCCCTGAGTATTCAATTCCCCAGCACCACATAAACTGGCATGAACCCCAGAAGTTGCTTTCTACCACTTCTTTGGCAGAATTTTTTTTTTTTTTTGAGTTAGGGTCTCACTCTATAGTCCAGGCTGGTCCTGAACTCACTATGGAGCCCAGGCTGGCCTCAAACTCACAGCAATCCTCCTGCCTCAGCCTCCCAAGTGCTAGGTTTATAGGCATGTGCCACCACACCTGGCTTATGTGGTGCTCGGGAGTCGAACTCAGGGCTTTGTACTTGCTAAGCAAATGCTCTAGCCACTGCACTATTCCTCCAGCCCCCTTCAGCAGAATTTAAAAAGAAAAACAGATTCTGAGTCTTCAGTCTAAAGCATCAAGATTCTGGGGTAGGGAAAGCCAAAGTAATTCTCAGGTGACATATGCCCTTCCTCATAGCCCTATGTGACAGAAGTGACTCTGGTCCTTGTACCTCAGATGGGGGATCTCAGCCCACAGAGGTGGTGTGCCTTGCCCAAGATCACACAGCTATGGTCTGTGTGCAAGGATCAGGTGCACGCCAGTTCTCTTTGTGTCCCGGCTCCTTTCTGCTTCTATGGGGACCCAAACAGAAGATACCAGACTCAGGGACTCCGGCCTCCAAGTTGCCCCCGGGGGCACTGAAAGCACCAAAGCTAGTCTGGCTTCCATGCACCAGGCGATGGTATGGTTTACAGGGCTCTAACAAAATGTCTAGGACTGAGGCCCAGAGAGGGGAAGTGGCTTATCCAAGGACAGAAAGCTGACACATCTGTAGTGTCCCCTCCTCCCTGCAGAAGGAGGTCACCAGTAAATGTGGGAATAACCGTCATAACAACACGTTCGCGAGGCAAGCTCCTATGCGCCTGCCTGCGGTTGTACTAAGCACTTCATATGAATGAACTCATGCAGCTCTAGCATGACCTCCCTTATTCAGAACTGGTGAGCAGATACTGAGTGACCCCCCAAGGTCATGTCGGAAGAGAATGGGGCACAAGAGGAGAGCAGGAGATGGGGGGATTGGAACGGACATGGAGCTTCACAGAGGGATTGATTCTGGCAAAGACCCCAGAGCATCCCAGTCAGCCTGCCTTCTTCCTTACAGAGCCCAGAGAGGCTAAGCAACCTAGCCAAGGATACAAAGAAATCAGAACCATCTCCTGACTTTCCCACAAGCGTTCTCTCTCTCCCATCTCCTTCTTTTGCTCTCTCTGTTGAAATGATGTTACTCTGTATTTCAGGCTTATCCTGAACTCACTATGGAGCCCAGGCTGGCCTTGAACTCGTGGCAATCCTCCTGCCTCAGCCTCCCAAGGACTGGGATTAAGGGCATGCACCACGATATTTGGCTCATTTTTATGTGGTTCTAGGGAATCAAACCCAGGGCTTTGGGCACCCTAGGCAAGCGTTCTAACCACCAAGCTAGACTCTAAGCCCTTCTACACATTTTTGTCCCCACTCACCCCAAACTCCAGTCACTGGGCATCAGGTCTGGGCCCACAGTTCCTGCAATTTCACATACAAGCAAATGTGCGCCTCTAATTCGTTACAAAGACTCGCTACCATCAGGAGTAAGGTACTGCAGGGCTCTGAGGAGCCTGCAGAGGGCGCTAGGGGAGCTGCCTAGTTCTCTGAGCTCCTATTTTGTATGAAGTTTTCCCCATGAAATCGGAGAGGAATGATGCACCTGGGTGAGAAGACAGAGGAGCAGGTGGTGCTGGGTTAGACACTGAGGAACTGTAGCACAGAAACCCACCCAGGAGATGGCAATCACTCCTCCCAGAAGCACACGTGCGCTGAGGGTCTAGAGGACGCCAGGTTCACAGGTATCCTGGCTATAACTTGCCGCTGCTCACTGTCATGTTACTCAAGTTTCTTAGGCCTTAGTGTCCTGTCTGTAAAATGGTACCGTCGTGGGAACAGAACGCACCCATGTGTGCAAAGCCCTCCACACACTGCCCGACACCAGTGTCCCAAGAGTGTTGGGTACTATTTACTGTTTATTGTCCCAGGTGGATCTCTAACTGCACAAGTCATATAATTTGTCCACAGTCACACATCTGGGAATGGCAAAGCTGAAACTCAATCCGGTCAGACTGACACCAAGATTGTATTCTGAACCAGAATATGCCATTCTTCCTTAATCATACAATGTGCAAAGCGCTAGTCACATGGTCAATTACCCCCTACAAATGGATCTGATATCATCCTCATTTCCAGAACAAGAGATAGGTGGTTTGCACAAGGTCACCCAGCTAGCATCTGTGTCGGGGAACAGTATTGTCTTCCCCTTTTCAGGCCCACGTAAGGCCATGTGAGATGCCGGCTGTCCTGCGGGCAGGTGGACAGGACTGTTGGCAGCAGACCCTCCTGACTGGTGAGCGAGGCTGCCTGGCAAATCATCACCATCCATTCCCCAATTACTCGCCAAGTGGCCGGTGTCTGGGGCCCTGGAGATGGGAGATGGCAGCCCCAGCTACAGCTCCTTCCTCAGGGACCTGCCAGGATACAGAGAACAGGAGAAGCGACGCAGTCACTTTCAATCCCTGTTCAACCCCCACGAACAAGTACCATCACTACTCTACCTCAGCTTCCTTATTTGTGGTGTGTGTGTGTGTGTGTGTGTGTGTGTGTGTGTGGCACTGTGAACCGAACCAGGGCCTCTGCACTCATCTCCATCTCCAGTCATATTTTATTCTGAGACAGGGTCTTACTAAGTCTCTACCAGTTACCCAGACTGGGATGGAAGTTGTGATCCTCCTGCCTCAGCCTCCCAGAGTGCTGGAGTATAAGCATATGGCACCATGTTCATGGGTAATGAGAGTTTCATGATGACCTGATAAGAGCACAGAGCCTGGCACAGACTAAGTGCTCAATAAATGCACTCATGATTAAAAATACATCATGTAATTCAGAGCAAAGCCAATTTATGACCACCATCAGCAGCAGTGCGAGGGGATGTAGAAGGAAGATCTGGGAGCACCCAATGAGTTTTGTTTTTGTGGGTTTTTTATAGTCCAGGCTGATCCTGAACTCATTATATAGCCCAGGCTGGCCTCAAGGTCATGGCAATCCTCCTGCCTCGGCCTCCCGAGTGCTGAGATTACAAGCATACACCAGCTCATGTAGCTATTATGTGGTGCTGGGGGATCAAATCCAGGGCTTCATGTTTTCTATGCAAGCACTCTAACCACTGAGCTATGTCCCTGGCACCCAAGAAGCATTTAACATTGGCAACACTGCCTGAACCGTTTGGGACTTGATTACCAGGCTGGCCGTGGCCTAGAAGGTAGGGAGATGGAAGGCAGGTGGGTGGAAAGCTGCAGTGCTGAGTGGCCAGACAACCCTCCCCCTCAGATTAGCAAACTGTCACCAGTACTGCCCTTCCTGCCGCCTCTGACCACAAAGTCCCTTGCTACTGAGTCACCCACCCCCACAATCCCCACTGTGCTGACTGCTGAAGGGACAGAGAAAGAAGTGTACAGCCTCGCCTTCGGTGTGGGGGACAGTCTGCAGAGACGTCACCTTGTGACCATTCCAAATGTCAGATGAGAGGCACGAGCCGGGAGGCTGAGTCAGCCAAGCGTTGGCGGACGGAAGCTGACCAACGTAGCCAGCTGAAGTATGACACCCCTGGGCTCCAGCTTCCGGCTTCATGGGGAGTGGTGAGGGGGTGGGGTGGGAGGGGCAGTCTCAGGGAGTAATGAAGAGGGTCAAGCAGAGATTTGCCCCTCCTCAGATGCGACCCTGGGAGGGGACCTCAGATCTATTGTTCCCCACAACCAAAGGACAATAGAACACTTGATAATTAAGTACCAGGATATTGAGTTTGCTCAAGGTCTGCCAGAAACTCTCCAGAGAACCCAGCCCCCAGGGTCCCCAGGGAAAGTATTGGGACTAGAGAGGAGGCCTTGGGAGACAGAGACACATCTGGGTGGCACTTGCCCTCCAGATACCCCTATGGACTCCCCTGGGGGAGCCCCAGCCTGCCCACCTGCCAATCACTGGAATGCCTCGTCTGCCCCAACCCACTGACAGAGGAGGGGTGGTCATTTCTCACCAAGGGTTCTAGAGGAGACAGCCAAGACAGCGTGGGGGCTTAAAGGATATTTCCTTTTCACGGCATCTATCTCCGGCCCCATGCTGGG
The DNA here is from genome assembly GCA_004027205.1 of Ctenodactylus gundi. NCBI lineage: Eukaryota > Metazoa > Chordata > Mammalia > Rodentia > Ctenodactylidae > Ctenodactylus > Ctenodactylus gundi. The sequence continues at coordinate 10,991 of PVKB01003016.1, forward strand.
CCCCTTTTCCCCTTTTAGTCCCCCAGCAACCCGAGAGGTGAGCCTAGCTGGACTGAGATTCACGCAGGCAACATCTACTCACTGCACCTCTGATGTGAGACACGCCCCGGCTGTGCACACAGACCCAGCTCTGGAGGTCAGGGGTAGGGGAAGGTGGGCAATTAAAGACTCTTCAGTGAAGACTCTTCACTTTTTCAAGCAAGTAAAAATTACAGTTATAATAGGTAGCATTTATATAGCAATTATTGTCTGCTCCCTCTCTTTCCCAACTTCCTTACACACAAGGGGACTGTAACAACCCTGCCGGCCTGTGATGACTCTGTGAGCTCATGTGTCAGGCACTGAAGCAGGCAGTGCATACAGAGCTTAATACCACACGCACTTACTACCATCATTGTTCTTGGTCCTTCCAATGAGTCTGGAAGGGCACATCCAGTTACAAACTTGCTATTAAAAGCAATTTTTTTTAGAGGCAGCGTCTCACTACCCAGGCTGCTGTTGAATTCCTGGGCACAGACAACCCTCTTGCTCCAGTTTTGAGGGTCGCTGGGAACTACAAATGCCCGCTTGCATAGCAACAACATGCTCCATTTTGTAGACGTGAAAACCGCATCTGTAGAGGGCCCAGGGCTGGAAAAGCAGGCAATACCTGGGGGAGGGTGGGGAGGAATAGAGGGCGGGCGCATCACCCGTCACGGCTCAAATCTGGAACCGTAGCTCCATCACTCGCTGCAATGAGCTTAAACTGCCTGTTTCCCTACGCCCTGCTTTCTCCATCTGCAAAGTGGGCACAATAATATGTTTGCTGTACGGTCGTGAGCACGTAAGGTAGTGAATGCAAAGACCATCGCTGGGCTCGGTGGTGTGCACCCCTGGAACACCGGCACTGGGGAGGCCGAGGCAGGAGGATCGCGAGTTTGAGGCCAGTATGAGCTACATAGTGAGTTAAAGGCTGTGTGGACCACGTAAGCGCGGTAGTATGTGGAGGAAGAACTGAGTAGTCCAGCGGCGGAACTCCAGAGCTGGGGGGCACCCCAGGGACTACTAAACAGCGCGCCGTCGCCTTCCACGCGCTGCCAAGCGTGGGCAGCAGCCTGCCCTGGGGAGGGGGGTATCCTCAGCGCCCCGCTCAACACCCGCCCCTTGTCGCCCTCCAGGTTACGTCCCGCACTGCCTGCCCCCCGGCAGCTACGATGCCGAGCAGAAGCCGGGCCTGGAGCTGGCGCCCGCCGAGCCCACGTACCCGCCGGCGGCGCCTGAAGAGTACAGCGACCCCGAGAGCCCGCAGTCCAGCCTGTCGGCGCGCTACTTCCGCGGGGAGGCGGCGGTGACCGACAGCTACTCCATGGACGCCTTCTTCATCTCCGACGGGCGCTCGCGGCGGCGGCGCGGCGCGGCGGGCGGAGACGCGGCGGGCGCGGGAGAGCCCGGGAACGGCGGGGAGCGCGCGGGGCGCTCGGGGGCGCCGGCGGGCGGCGCGCACCGGCACGCGTGCGCCGAGTGCGGCAAGACGTACGCCACGTCGTCGAACCTGAGCCGCCACAAGCAGACGCACCGCAGCCTGGACAGCCAGCTGGCGCGCAAGTGCCCGACTTGCGGCAAGGCGTACGTGTCCATGCCCGCGCTCGCCATGCACGTGCTCACGCACAACCTGCGCCACAAGTGCGGCGTGTGCGGCAAGGCGTTCTCGCGGCCCTGGCTGCTGCAGGGCCACATGCGCTCGCACACGGGCGAGAAGCCGTTCGGCTGCGCGCACTGCGGCAAGGCCTTCGCCGACCGCTCCAACCTGCGCGCGCACATGCAGACGCACTCGGCCTTCAAGCACTACCGCTGCCGCCAGTGCGACAAGAGCTTCGCGCTCAAGTCCTACCTCCACAAGCACTGCGAGGCCGCCTGCGTCAAGGCCGCCGAGCCGCCGCCGCCGCCCGCCGCGGGCCCGGCCAGCTGAGCTGCCCGCCGAGCCCCCTCCGCCGCGCCGCCCACAGCGCCGGGGGACCCCGATCGCGGCGCGGAAGTTCCTCCCCCAGCCCCTGGGTGCGGAGCTCCCTTGGGGGCACTGGCTCCTCCACCTCACCGCCCGCACAGCCCACTCGCGTTGTCCTTTCCGGCGGCCGCTCGGACCTTGACCCCCCCCCCCCCTCCGTCCACGCCTTCAAGGCTCCCAACTCAGGCACCAGGTCCGCACTTCTCCTGACCCTTGAGCCAGAAGTCCCTCCTTCCCTCCCAGGTCCTGCAGTGCTGACGTTTTTCTCAGTTCTCTGCAGAATCCAACCATCTCTGTGTTAGAGCCCCCAGACTAAAGCCCAAACGTACTGTCTCCACGCCCAGCCCGAGCCTGCCTCAGATCCTGCGCACCTGGATGCTGGCTCTGCAGACCACAGTCCCACCCCAGGCCATCCCTCAGACCTCTCTGCTGAGTGTACGATCTTAAGAGTCCCCAGTCTGTCCCCGAATCCCTCCAAGCCTGGGTCTTAGGTCCAGCTGGTCAATCGCCATTGCACACCCCACGTTTCGTGGTCCCTTCGGTCTGGGGGACACTCATCACCCATTCCCACTCCCCCTCTCCAGCCCTTCTCCCCCAGCACTCCCGTAGCTCTCATACCTCTGAGTTTACCTGGCCTAGAGAGGACTCTAGGGGCAGTTCAGGGCCCTTCTCCCTAATGTCACTCCTGTCACCCCAGGACACCCTTTGCTGGGCATCTAGCCTGACATTGCCCTCGCCCCAGATTCTCTGAGCACTTTTCCCTCCCCTACGACTACAGGTATTCCCCCCAACACACCCTGTTTGCTGGGGAGGAGGGATGCGTTGCCTCACCAACACCCGTCCTCTTATCCAGCTGGGCCTCTCCAGTTATTTATTTGTGTATTATTTATTTATTTATTTATTTATTTATCTATTTATTGTATTTAATTGCTTGGCCTAACCCATGGACAGTCTGGCTTCCCCAGCTGGACTGGGAGGTCAAGGAGCCAAGCAAGGAGAGGGACAGCATGGTCACCATGGGCTACCCCCACCCCACCCTAGTCTTGGGAGATGCCCTGCTGTAGTCAGAGCCTGAGCTCGCTACAGAAAAGGACCTGAGAATGGGAGGGGACCTGGCAGAACTTGATGGGCAGGGAGGGGACACCAGGAGGTCCTCTTGCGGGGCAGGCCCCGCCCTCCTGAGCCTTCCACTCCTGTTTCGGGGAGCCTGGAGACAGGAGCCTCCACGTTTGTTTCATATTTATTCCTCTTCTCAAGGGACCCCAGGTTCCAGGGACCGACTGAGCCCCGGACCCCGCTGGGGCCTCTGGCCTGCTTCTCCGGGAGGATTGCTCTCTCCCGGCCATGTCTATGCAACTCTCCCGGGCAGAGGGGCCGGGGATGCCAGCCACCCGCCCGTGGTCTGCCACTACCTCCTCCGCCTTGCTTTTGCATGTCTGGGCGAGGACCCCGAAGCACACACCTTCACGCGCAGGGCCCTGGCCCCCTCCGCTTTAAGCACACGCCTCTGCCCCCAGCTCGCGGGCAGCCCCTCTGCCCCCAGCTCAAGAGGCCAGAGGAGTCTGGACTCTCAACTGTCCTCCCCCTCCCCCTAGCCACAAGAGAGGGTGGAGGCTGGAGGGTCCCTGCAGCAAGGGTCCTTCTCTAGGGCTCAAGAGAGGCGCATGGAGCTGCATCCCACTCCAGGCCCACTGAGAAGGGAGGCTACAGGGACAGGTGGGGGAGAGGGGGGTGGCAGAAGCAATTATGGAGGGTGTCGACCCTGTAAATAGGAACTTCTGACAGCAATAATTTTCCATGCATGCTAAGCCTTTGGCCATATTTTGTATGAGCGCTTGGCGCTCCCCCTCCCAGCTCCTCCCCAAGTCACCCCCAGACTCCCGTCCTACCCAACCTTCAGCAGTATTACTTGTAATGCAATTCAGGGATATTAAAGGGACTTTGGCCACTCGCATCTGCCTCTAGACCTTGTGATTGGGGGCCCAGGATGAAAAGAAGGGGAGAGCTCTGAGCGACAGCTCGTTTTCCACTGTTTCCCTCTCCAGAGCCTAAAAAGCCTGTAGCCACCAAGGTCCCCTGGCACCCACAGTCCCAGGCATTCTCAATCCTAAATATTTCTCAAGGTTTAAGAGCCAGATTGAATATATAAGTTAATGAAGCCAGGTCCTATTTTCTCAAGGTTTAAGAGCCAGATTGAATATATAAGTTAATGAAGCCAGGTCCTTTAAGACATTCTAGGGAATGGCAGAGTTTGTGATTGAGAAGTGTGTCTTGCCTTAAGGAATCAGTCACAGCAACATACCTGTCAGAAAAGTGTACCTGTGGGCTGCACTGAGCCATTGACAGGCCATTTATCAGGCCTGTACCCTGCCCCACTGCATTTCCTACAGCAACGCCCACTTTCTGGCATGCGATTTACAGTGAGGCAGGTGGCAAATCCTAGCACGCACAAAGCCAGCTTTCGCTCCACAGGCAGTTCTCCCAAACCAGCAAGCTGTCCCTACAGCTTCTGCGCTACCTGTCACCAACTCGCCCGACCTCTTGCCATCTGCTTTGGTGACCTCTGCTAAAATCTTCACCAGGGACCATGAGTCCCAAGCCACTACCCTTCAACGCCAGCCAACACAGACTCACCAGGAAGTGGAGCCTGTTGCTCTGAGGAGTGGATGGCAGGCAGGGTCAGGGCATCTGTGGGCTGCAGCTCCATCCCGGGGCCTCTGCTGAGTTTCCTCCTGTTTAGGCAGAGCAAGTACTCAGTGAGAGCTTCTCTCCCTGGTGCCTCTCTGCTTCCTCCCTTGTCCCTCATCTCTGTGCAGGAGGCCACATCCGCAGCTAAATGCCAGGGTTTTCCATCCATGACAGTAGCTGTGGGGCCCCCTCCCCTCAAGTCTCCAGTGGGGCTCTGAAGGGTGCCAACGCTTCCTTAACTTAGTTCCACACACAGCTCCTACAGATAAGCACTGTCCTGATTGGCTCTTGAATTTATTGCTATCACGTCCATCTTCAGGGCACGAACTGACACTTCTCTAGACCTGTGGTGGCTTGGGGCTGAAATACAGCGACAGAGAAGCCTGGCAACTTCGTCTGCACAGTAGCAAGAGTGAAAAGCAGCACGAAGACGGTTCCTGCCTGCATCCGCCATCCAGGTTCCATGGAGGACCTGGAAGAACCAAGCTCACTGTCAGGGTGCCCAAGCAAAGTCAAGCTTTTATTTTTATTTTTGTTTTTGAAACAAGGTCTTGCTCTGTAGTCCATGCTGGTCCTGGACTCACTATGTAGTCCCAACCCAAGGCAATCCTCCTGCCTCAGTCTCCTGAGTGCTGGGATTACAGGTGTATGCCACCAGACCTGGTTTATGTGGTGCTGGGGAATCAAACGCAGGACCTTGTACTTGCTAGGCAAGCATTTTAACTGATGACTTATGTTCCCAGACCCCAAATTCAGTTTTAACTCTGTATCTTATCACTTTCTCATTACTGGGACAGAATACCTGACATCCACAACTTAACGGAGGAAAGATTTATTTTTAGCTCACAGTTTCAGAAGGTCTCAGTCCATTCACAGGTGGGAAGATGGAAAGGGGAGGCTCAGGGAGGTAGGAATGGCTGCTGGCACCAGTGGCCACATCAGCCCAGCCATTGGGTCCAGGGCCCATTCCACCGCCCTCCTTGGTTAGCACCCATGGCATCCAGGGCTGAGCACCAGCAGAAGGGACAGTCTGCACTGCTGTGACAGGGCCATCCCTGGGTCAGAGAGGGGAATGTGAGCCGGGGTGGCCCAGGAGACATAAGCAGAGGGCCGGGGAGCTCATGGCAAGCTTTGCCACACCCTCTGTTCTCACAGGAGGTTGGCCAGGTTTGCCTGCTCTGGAATGTGAACGAGGAGGCATGTCATCCTGGCACCAGGAGGGGTACCAGCCTTAGCATGATGCCCATGAGTGCAAAGTAGGGACACAGAAAAAGCCTGTGTCCTTGATGACATCAGGAACCAAAGAAAAAAGCCACCCTAAAACCTCATGATTGGTAACCTGAGTGTCTATTAAGCCAGCTGTTACCTGGGGCCCAAAACGCATATGTCCAGTCTGCCCTTTACCAGGCCCTCAAAGGCCCTCAAGAGCTCTCTGACATCACAGGCCGGTCATCCTACCTGTCCAGCGACTCCACCCAGCAGCAACACTGGCTCACCTTCTATACCCAGGGTAAGAAGCCACACCCTGTCCCTGACTGCTCTCCTGCTGCAGCCTCTTGCACCGGCAGCTCACAGATGATTCACAATTTTGCATGTTTAGTTCCCACCTCCTCTCTGAACTGCGAATCCGCGTCTCCCAGAAGTCCTCAAGTCCTGCTCCACGCAGCTTCCCTGAGGCACCAGAGACCAGCCCAAGCCTGAAGCCAGGACTCGGTCCTCCCCAGGGTGTCCTTTCTCCACAAGTGGCACCAACACCCATCTGTTCTTGCAAACACAAAGTCTGAAGTCACCCCTCCTACCTCTGCTTCCCACCTTACCACCCAATCCATCGTGAAGTTCAATCAGGTTTTTTTTTTTTTTTTTTTTTTTTTTTTGAGACAAGGTCTCACTCTGTAGCCCAGGCTGGTCCTGAACTCACTGTGGAGCCCAGGCTGGCCTTGGACTCATGGCAATCCTCCTGTCTCAGCTTCCTGAGTGCTGAGATTTATGGGAGTGTGCCACCATGCCCAGTTTATGTAATGCTGTGGTATCAAACTCAGGTAATTGGCTCTTGACTTGGCGCTTGCTAGGCAAACACTTTACCCACTGAGCCATTTCTCCAGCCTCTTAATCAGCTTTTCTACCTTAGTCCACAGCCACCATCATCTCCTACAAGGACAATGGGACCACACTTCCACTGACCTTCTAGGATCGACTCCTTGTGCTCACAAAGGCCACGGGGATCTATCCTCACGACCTAATCCTCTCCCAAAGGCTCCACCTCCCAACGCCATCACATCGGGAGTGAGGATTTCAATGTATATATTTTCTTCTTTTTTAAAATTGATACATATTTATTTTTTATTTTAAAAAACTTACATATCACATCCATTTCCCCTTCCCACCACCCACATTCCCATTCTCTCTCCACAAAGCCAATTTTCTGACTTTCTCTCACCTCTCTTACTTTTTTTCTTATAGTTTGGTTTTCTCACGTTAAAGAAACCATACCATATTCAGCCTTCTGCCAACACATAAATTTTGGAGGGACACAAAATAGCATTTTTGTCTCTGCCTCCCCTAAATGTAGACTTTTCACACACAAAATACTGTATCCCAATGGCCCCAAAGCCTTAACTCCTTCCAGCCCCAACTCTGAAGTCCACAATCCAAAGTCTCATCTATTATAAAGTCCTCTAATCAGATATGGGTAAGACTCAAGATACAACTTGTCCTGAGGTAAATTTCCTCCAGCTGTAAATTTGTGGAGATAAACAAGCTAAGAGCTTCCAAAATAGAAAAGTATGGGAGACAGGCCCAGGAGAGACACCCCATCTCAAAAGGGTCAAGGAGAGGGAGACAACAGGTCCCATAGGATCCAAGCTACAAGAAAAACCGAGAGCTCATCTCCCTCCAAGCTCCTTTTACCAAGGTTTCACATTATGTAGTGGAGGCTGGCCTTGAACTCACTGTAGCCCAGGCTGGTCTTGAACTCAAGATCCTCCTGCTTCAACCTTCCAAATGCTGCAATTACAGGCAAGTCTTTAAGGCTCAAGAATAATCCTCTTTGATTGGCCACAGTGGCATATACCTGTGAACTCAACTACTTGGGAGGTAGAGGCAAGAGGATTCCAAGTTCAAGGCCAGCCTGAGCAAGTTAACAAATTATTTCACTTAGAAATAGCAGCTAAGCCAGGGGTGGTGATACATGTCTGTCATCCCAACACTCTAGGCCGCTGAGGCAGGATGATCCCAAGTTTGAACCAGCCTGGGCAATTCACCAAATAAGCAAGTCCCTACCTCAGAGTAAAAAACTAAGGAATGGCTAGGAAGGTGAAGGCCAGGGCTCCATCCCCAGGACCAACAGCAAAACAAAACAAAACTCTCCCTGCAGCCTCCAGAGCCAGCACTGATTTACTGAGATGTGGGCATGACAGTAGAACCTGAAAACTTTCTCTTTCTTCTCTGTTACCAGCCTGAAACCTGAGAGCTGTGCTTGGACTGCAGGCTACCCCTCAGTATCGATTCTCTCCTTCCTCTGTATAATAAGAGACCTCCAACTGTAGCTGAGCGTTTTTGCCACAATGAATAAAGACTTCATGTCTTAGCTCCTCTTGCAGCCTGAAGTGGCCATGTGACCGAGTTCTGGCCAATGAGAGAAGAGGAGGATTATATGGAACTTCTGAGACAGCATGCACAAAAAAAAGGATAAGATGGTTGGGACTTCAGCAACCATCTTGAACCAGGAGATGACCCAGAAAACAAGAAACTTTGCTTTAACATGATGAAACAGGGAGGCGGAAAAGGCCTGTGCTCCCAGGGCCCACAGAGCAGCCACCCCAGCTCTGAACTCTCTACATCCAGATTCTCTTTTTCCCATGAGAGGAAACAAACACTGGAGGGGGTACCAGAGTATATCAGGCTTCTCTTGTCAGCTCTTTCCCTGGAAGCCAAACATCAACCCTGTTGACAGCCATGTTCCTGTCATGGTGAGGTAATTACTCTGCCCAGGGAAAGTCAGACAAAAATAACCCTCTCCACCCACACATCCTTGAGGCTCAGTCTTAGCCCATGGGGTGTGTGTGGGGGCGGGTAGCAGAGCACCCCCATTTCCCTTAAACTGATCCACTTTGGTTTTCTGCCGCTGGCAAGTGGGAGTCAGAAGTAATCCATCTAGACTAGTTTGGAGGTGCAGGCATGGAGAGATCTTTAATACCCACCATTAAGATGCAATCAAAAACAGTATGGAACACTTAGGTGTCGCCCTGGTGTATGGACTTTACCTAACAGCATCTCTTCCCATTCTTCCAACAACCTTACAGTTCAGGCAATGCTGGTATACCCACTTTACAGAAGAGGAAAATGAAGTACAGGTGACTGGCCCAAGATCACACATCTCGTGTGTGTGTGTGTGTGTGTGTGTGTGTGTGTGTGTGTGTGTGTGTGTGTGACTTTAACCCAGGCAAGGTGTATGGAAGTAAAGATGCATTAATCAATTTCCCATTGCTGGGACAAAAATACCTGACATGCACAGCTTAAGAGAGAAAAGGTTTACCTGGCTCATGATTTCAGAGGGTTCAGTTCATGGCTGATTGGCTCCAAGTCAGAGACATCACAGCAAAAGGATGTGGTAAATGGGGACTGCTCAAGGGGGCTGGACGAATGGCTCAGTAGTTAAAGCGCTTGCCTAGCAAGTGCTAAGTCAAGTGCTAAGTACCTGAGTTTGATTCCCTAGTACCACATAAGCTGGGCATGGTGGTGCATGCCTGCAATCCCAGCACTTCGGAGGCTGAGATAGAATGATTGCTGTGAGTCCAAGGCCATCCTGGGCTCCACAGTGAGTTCAGGACTAGCTCTGAGCTACAGAGCAAGACTTTGTCTTTAAAAAAAAAAAAAAAAGAAAGAAAGAAAGAAAAAGGAAAAAAAAAAAGAAAAAAACTTGCTCAACCCACAGAGGCCAGGCAGCAGAGAGGATGAAAAGAGTTGCAGAGAGAGGAAGGCTTTGGGCACAGAACACACTCTCCAAGGGCGTGTTCTGTCACCCACCTCCTCTAACAGGGCTCCGCCTCCTCATGGTCCATCAGCTCTGAATTCATCGATGGGTAGATCCACTGCAGAGTTTGGTGCCCTCATGATCCAGCTGTCCTCTGAAAGCCCAATCTCTGAATGAATGAGACTCTGGGGGACATTTAAACAAGCTAAGTGCTCCTAAACATGATATGAGATGACCCAGAGTCCCATTGTGCCTTGGTCTTGTTGTGGTCCCTTCGGAGCAAAGTCTGAGCCTTGGGTGTGCTTGTGGGAGGTGACCCCAGGAAGCAGATGTCAGGGGACAGGAAAAATGGGACAGAAGTGTGAGAGCAAAGCCACTGCAGGGACAATGCCCTGGCTATTACTGTCTTAAAGAAGGCTCCAGAAAGCGCCAAATGATCTACCTCAGCTCTCCAAATTGTCCCTTCATCAGAATGGGAGACTGGCACTTAAGAGAATAGCTCCTGTGCCCCGGATGAACATGCCAGCACCTTTGGCTTGAGTCTGGGTATGGACATGGGACATGAGACAGAGGGTGATCTGGTGGGAGCTGCCTGTACCAAGGAGTCTGAGCTGGGTCAGAGCTTTCCAGCATAACTACAGCTGACAAACAAAGGACCCAGGGGAGAGGCCCCAACAGTCAGACCTTTGCTACTGCCTGCCCTCGTCAACAGACTGCTCAGTCTCCTGCCATCCCTTAACCCATGTCCAAGGGACTCAGTGGAGGCAGACACCAGGAAGGTGGCTGGTTGGTCCCTTCCAGGCCAATCACAGTCATCCCAGTGGGCAACAGGCTCCATCCAGCCCTCACAGCACATGGCCTGTCCCTGGAGACTGTCAGTCACCTTGCACATCCTGTGACTCAAGCTAGGCTGAATGGAGAAAGGTCTTAATGTCATTCATTACTGCTGGGTACAGATTCTCCCTCTTCTCCTGGATGTCAACATGAAGGAAGCTGTCCCAGGTGACACCACCATGTTATGATGAGGAGGAAATGCAGCAGAAGCACCAATCTTCCTTAAGACCCCAAGGAGATGGTGGCTCAGTGGGCGCCAGAGGTCCAGAACCACGAGGAAACTCTCCTCGTGAAATAAAACTAGGAACTTAGTGAAATAAAACTAGGAACTTAATGGTCAGCGAGGGGAGTAAGAGATGAGAGGAAAGGACAAAGGGGTAAGGACCCAGCAGCATGGCAGGAGCCTGCCATCCAAGCTGCAGGAAGAGACAGGCCCAGATGCAGGGTGGAGACATGTGACAGAATGTTCCTTCTGTGGCACCGAATCCTTCTATCTTCCCACACATGCAGGGCAGGCCTCATGGAAGATTCCTTGTGGAAGAGGACTGGAATAGGGGTGCCACTTCCAGGTTTCCCTTCTAAGTAAGATGCACAGGGCCCCAGGAACGAACGCCAGAGACCGGGGAGCCATCACAAGTGGGTGCAAACAACAAACACAGACTCTGCCGGCTTGCCCAGAAAAGGAAATTACTTGTTCCCTTCCCTTGGTCCCCCGGGACCAAACACATCAGAGAAGTAATATCCTCAAGCCTCCTCCATCAGTGTGAGATAGGAGTCCATGAATAATTACCGAGGTCCCTCAAGTACACAGGTGCACACCTTTAATCAGCTACTTGGGAGGCTGAAGCAGGAGGATCAAGGGTGGAAGGCCAGCACGGGCAACAGAGTAAGACGTGTCTCAAAGTATGACAATTTTAGGTCTGGGATAGAGTTCAGACTGGCTTGAGGCCCTGAGCGCAAGAAAGAAATAAACTGCCTGGGTCCCCGTCCCTCAGAGAGAAAACGGGGACACGTGATGGTTCTCCAGGGTGACCCCGGCAGGCAGAAAAGGTCTCCACCTGCTCACTGTGTCCCCCTTCTCCTCGTCGGGCTCTCCAAGCATTTCTCCCTCCCTAGCACTTGCAGGTGTCACCTCCTACAGCAGGTGTGTCTTCCAAAGATGGTCACAACACTATCTCCCACGCCGTGAGACCTTTTAGGCCCTTGCTGCCCTCCTATCACCTATGTCCCCTTCCCTTGAGCCTGGAAGGGCTGTGACAGCTCCTGCAAAGAGACTGTTGCAGAAAGGAGGCTATGTGACCTCCCTGCCCAGTTGGGAAAAGGCATGACACTCCTGCCAGGTTCTGGGGTATCTGCACCTGGACACCAGCTGCCATGCTGCGAGGGGCCCAGCCACATTGAGAGGTCACGTGGGACTGTCCCAGGTGCCGGCCCAAGGTGAGGCTCCACTGACATGGCTGTGAAGGCACCTGCAAGTGGTTCCCATCCCGGCTGTCAGGAACTGGAGCCTGAAGGCCCATTTGCTGGAGAGAAGAGACCAGCGTCTCCACTGTGCCGTGTCAGTTGCTGATGCACAGGCCTGGGAGCAGAATAAAAAGGCTGTTCGATGTCACTGTTTCCTGACAAACCACTTGGTTTGCAGCAGTAATAATTAAAACCTGAGAGCTACCTGCACAGAGTACCCCCTCGGTTGGGGTCTGCTTCCAGGAGCATGAATCCAAGCTGGTGCGAAATCACAGGGATTCCAAGCTTCCAGTTCCAGGTGGACAGGAGGCAGCTTGCCTCATCCCAACTAGAGGCTCACTCCCGGAGCTCATCAGGTTGGATCAGGTGGATGAATACAGTGGGAGTGCTGACGGGGCAGGGTCCTCCCCAGGGACCGACGGTGCTGAGTGGGTAAGAGAGCAAGGGTACGGAGCAGGAGCAATGGAGGAGGACTGCAGTGGCCACCCAGTCTTATGCTGAGCCCTGGGCCACTGACCTGCCTTGGAGCCCAAAGGTGAGCAGCATCGATCAGGCTCAGCCAAGCACTCTCCTTGCCAGGGACTGGTTTAGGCACGGTCATTTGGCACAATTCTCATTCCTGGTGGGACAGGGGGTTAGGAATGGGATAATCAGGGAAAGATTTCTTTACTCTTAAAGAAACAAAGGGATGCCCTAACGTCCTCTGCTGAATGTTGGTATGTAGTGATGTGATACTCGGAGCTATGGCAGCCACCATAAGGCACAATCCTGAGGCTGGTGGCATCAAAAAATAGTCAGAAGCTGGGCCTTTCCTGGCCTTGCCCAGATGCCTCTTTACCAACCTTGGGCACACCTTCCTCCAAAGAATGTGAGAAAACAATTTAAAAAGGTATTTTCTTTGCAGTAGCAGGGATCAGACCTACACCATTCTCACTAAGCTATATCCTCAGTCTTTTTATTTATTTATTTTACAGGTTCTCTCTAAATTGCTAAATTGCTGAGGTTGGGCTAGAACTTGTGATCCTCCTGCCTCAGCCTCCCAGACAGGTGGGATTACACACATGCACCTCCAAGCAAGGTTTAACAAGTCATTTCAATGTCTAGCCCTTGTGAAGTGGGCCATAGGTATCTTAACAGACAGAATCTGACCCCGGCCCCCCTGAACCAGATGAGGCAGGTCACTACTCACCCTACTTGGTCACTGTCTCATTTTTTGTTTTGAGGAAGTGGTTCTGGAAGAGACACCCACCCCCACCCCCACCCCGGCTGTTGAAACTAACTCAGGAGTCCCAGGGCTGAGGGGTGGGGTCAGTCCCACTTTCCCAAACAAAATGTGATTCAGGTGCTCACCGGTTCATGTTTGGGAACCATCAAAATGGAAAGGTCAAGGTCCAATTTCTAAGTGCCTCACAGGTCCTAATGTTTACTTGAGAGGCTGAAAAACAACGTGAATGATCCTGGACGGCAAGACGGGCAGGTTACTGGGTCACGGTAGTCCCTCAGTTCACAGGGCCACGTCACCCTACCTCATCTCAAAGAGGGTGGGCCCCTAACCTTGGGCCGGCAGCCCACCCCACCACCTCTGGCCTCTCCTACTGACAGGGTAAGGCTGCACTACCCACACAGGTCCGGCCCATGGAGAGGAGGGACCACCAAACCAGAAGGCCCAGTCTTAATGATCCAATACTGGCCCCTCCCTGCCTGGTGGCTGGTGGCTAGAGGTGGGGAGGCCCGCTGGGACTCTCCTCTTCAACTGACTTGCCTTGGGCCAACGGTTCTGTAACCACGGCTGGCTGCTTCGCAGGAGTGCTGCCACAAGGCGACAGGCCAGCATGACACTTCTCAGTTCCTGAACTGGTGGCACCCGGGCAGGGGGCAGAGGGGCCTCCTGAGCCAGCCTGGACCCGGGCTCAGCGACTTCCGAATGCCACAGCGTCGGGTAACTCGCAGTCCCCGTCTCTATGCCTCAGTTTCCTAATCTACCAAGTGGGAATGTACCTGCCCTACCCTGCAGGGCTGTGTGGAGACTCAAGTTCACGCCCCGCAGCGCCGCGAACAGCGTGGGCCCGGGACCGCACTGTGACTACAGTCGGCGCGGTCCTCTCCTCCGTCATTCGGGCCCCCAGCAGGCGGGCCGGCGCCGCGGCTCTGCCGAGTCATCCGGGCTCGGCAGGTCTGGCCGCCCGCGCCCCGCGGGCCTGAGTCACCGCGCCGCGCGCCGCCCGCGCCCGCCCTCCAGCGATTGCAAACTCACCGTGAGTCGGCGGCCGGGCGCGTCCTCGCGGGGCGGGCAGCGGCGGCGCGCCCCCTCGCGGAGGGTCGGGGCAGCGCGCCGCGGGCGGGACCACTGCGGCGGGGGGAGCGGCAGGCGCCCCCGCGGCCGCGCGGAATGGTACGTCCCGGGGGCGCTAAAGCCCGGGCGGCGGCGCGCGGCGGCGGCGGCGGCGGCGGCGCGATGGGGCTGCGAGCGGGCGGAGCGATGAGCCGGGCGGCCGCGGGCGCGGGGGCAGCCGAGGGGCCGGGCGCGAGCGGCGGCGTGCCGGGCGGCAGCATCCACTCGGGCTGCATCTCCGCCGTGCACAACGTGCCCCTGAGCGTGCTAATCCGACCGCTGCCGTCGGTGCTGGACCCGGCCAAAGTGCAGAGTCTCGTAGACACGATCCGGGTGAGGCCCGGGGCGGGCGCGTGGGGGAGGGCGCATGGGACGCCGGATCGGTCGGTCTGGGGTTCTGCTGGAGCTCGGAGTTGGCTGTGTGACCTTGAGCGAGTGGCCTGGCTTCTCTGGGCCCTGTACCTTGTCTCGAGCAAGGACAGGATTGGACTAGATCATTTAAAGGTCGCTAACTCAGAAAAATAGCACTTGCAGTGGGCCAGGAGCTGTATATCCCCTAGCGTCTTGTGCCAGTCCTGCCAAGTAGACGCTGCCCCTTTCACAGAGGAGCAACCCAGGCGGAGGGAGGTTGCCGCACCTCCTTTAAGGTCAGGCACCAAGATGGTGGCCTCGTGGGGAATTCACCCCCAGGCAGTCTGGCCCCAGTGCCCGGCTGCGTGGCCACCACACCGTCCAGAGACAAGCTGTGCGTCCCCTCTGACTGGGACATTCAGGAGCAGTGGGCCTGAGTGTGCCCTGCCTGCTGGGAGGGCCTTGTCTGAACCGGAAGTGAGAGAGGAGAGACCGGGACAGCCCTGCCCAAGAGGGAGGGCGCGCAGGAATGCCCAGTCGAGTCAGGAACTGGGGTTGGTGGGCACTGCAGATCAGATATGTCAGGTTAGGCCTACGTGGTGCCCTGTGCCTTTCTTCCAGTGCTCTGGAAGGGTAGTGTGTGAGACCCTTAAGCCCTGCCCAGCACCTGTGCAGCCAGCCTGGGTATGGGTCACTTCTAGAGTTTGCACCACAGTCCTCACTTCCTGGGGCCACCTCCCCACATACCCACAGGCCCTGGCCCCTTGCTGAGGAAGCCCTGGCCTCCAGCACCCTGGCACATGATGTTTTTCTGGATAGTACCTACAGCCTTTGTGTGTATGTGTGTGTTAGTGTCCATCTTCCTCCAGTGAACTCCCCAAAAGCAGGGACTTCCATGTTGTTGCTGCCCTGTGGGAGGGGGGGGATCTAGCCCAGAATGCCCTCTCCACCACTGGGCCTTTGCACAGGCCTCCGTCCCCCCTACCTCCAGAAGGAAATCTCTCTGCCTCTTCGTTGTGTCTCACTGCTGGGGGTTCCCGTCTCAGTGTCAGGCTCCTCCCTGCCCAGCATCATGGGTTAGGAGCCTCCTGAGTCCCCTGGGCCACTTGTGTGTCCAAAGCATAGCTTTCAGTCCGTTGGGTTATAATAACCTCTGCAGACACCTGTGTCCCTGCTGGAGCCATGGGCCCTGTGACGGCACAGACCGGGTCCGCCTGTGCTCACTCCCTTCTGGACTTACTTCCTCTGGCCACTGTAGCACGTGGTCACAAACTTTGTGGTTTCAAACAGCACAGATGGAATATTTTACGACCTATGGCAAAGAATACAAAGTGGGTCTTGCTGGATTTAAACGGGCTTAGCAGGACTGCACAGGCTTCCGGAGGCCCGAGCCGGGCTTCACCTAGGGACACCCTCTTTTGGTTCTTGGGCAGTGTCCGCATCTTCACAGCAGGGGGCCATCTCAGCTAAGGTCACTGGCTGCCTCCTGCCTCGGCCTCCCTCTCCCCCCTTTAAGGACCCTGGTAGTTAAGACCCTGACCCTCTCTCAAGATCCTTAACTTAGGGCTGGAGGAATGGCACAGCAGTTAAAGCACTTAAGGTGCTCCAGGCCCCAAGTTAGATTCCTCAGCACCCCATAAAACTGGGCGTCGTGGCGCACGCCTATAATCCCAGCACTTGGGAGGCTGAGACAGGCAGATTGTCTTGAGTCCAAGGCCAACCTGGGCTACACCAGTGAGTTCAGGACCAACATGGGCTACACAGCAAGACCCTGTCTCAGAAAAAGGAAAGAAAGGTCCCATTCCATCTTTGGGCAAAACCCCCTCTGCGGTGTTAGGTGGATATTCACAGACTCTAAGGATTAGGACAAGGTTAGGGACCATGATCCACCTGCCACCGTCATGTCCCTGGTGCCCCTCACGAGGCACTGCCTGGCTACCTCTGCAGCACTGTGGGAGGTCTTGTTCCCATTCTTTAGATCAGAAAAGTATGTGGGTCTGCGCAGGGTCCCTTGGCCGCTCTTGAGAAGGCCCGAGTTTGCCTGATTCCAGAGCCCCGGTGCCTACCACTGGGCATTCCTGCAGAGTAATGACCTGGAGGAGAATGGCTTCAGGGAAAACTTAGCTGAGCAGGGCGTGTATAGGCAGGTCATGCTTACAGGGCCTCCCCACCACGCGTGCACTCTGTACCCCGATCCTGCCCCGGCCCTTCCCTACTTAGGGAAGGCTGCCACCACCTGCCCATTAGACCCTACCGGGAAGTCACCTCGGGGGCTCACTGCATGTGCCTCTGCCCTGCCTTGTAAACAAGTCCTGACCGGTGTGCCTCTTGGTACACCTGCCCCACCAGCACAAAGGTCAGTGTCTTCTGCTCGAGATCTCAAGGGACCTTACGTCCTTGTCCACCCGCCATGCTGTCCTGTGTGCATTTTTAGAATGACATTTGAGCATACCACTCACCTTGTTTAAATGCCCGAGGATCCAACCCACTACTGTGGGAAACAAACCTGCCTTATCTAGCTTTTGCCCACGTTTCTGACCTCTGAGGCTGCTTGCCACACGAGCTTCCTCCCTGTTCCTCAAACACAGTAGGCTGTTCCCACCTCAGGGCCTTTGCATTGGCTCTTCCCACCAATGTGGGAATGCTCCTCCTTTAGGTAGTATGCGGCAGATATTATTGAGCACTTTCCAGGACCTTTGCATCTATGAACTCATTTATCCCAGTGGCATGATGAGGTCGGTCGGCTGTCTTTGTCCTCATTGGACACAAGGGGCAACTGAGGCACAGAGATGAACTATGCAAGCTCACATAGGTGGCAGATAGCAGGGCTAAGATATGAACTCAAACATCTGGGCTCTTCAATCTAGACAGTGCCACATCTCTAGCGTCCCAGGGAAGCTCTCTGCCTCACTGTCACCTTGGGCCTGTGGCGTCACCCGAGCTTCTGCCTTCATCCACTTCACATTTCAAGACTGGAGGGATGGCACAGTGGTGAAAGTGCCTGCCCAGCAAGCACAGGCCCTGGGTGCGATTCCCCAGCACCACGTCAAGCTGGGCGTGGTGGCACATCCCAGCACTTGGGAGGCTGAGGCAGGAGGATTGCCAAGTCCACAGCCAGCCTGGACTCCATAGTGAGTTCAGGACCAGCCTGGACTGCAGAGTGAAAGCCTTTCTCAAAATAAATGAATAAACAAACAAAAATACATGTCACATTTCCCCATCCTGTACTTCCTGCTTAGTGGGGCAGCCTGGGAAGGAGGCTGGGGCCTGGTCCCTTCCTCCCAGGTTCCGGACAGGGCCAGGCAGCCCATGTACGTGGCGTCCGGACCTGCTTCACATGCAGGTCTCCAGGGGAAGGGGAGCCCTTTTCAGTGGCTCCGGCCCTGTCCCTGGTGTCAGTACTCGCCAGCCAGCCCGCAGGGTTCCTGGCTCAGTGTCCTGCCCATGCTGGTGCGAGCACTGTGCAGGAGCACCGGGCAGCAGGCTGGCCTGCTGTGCCCAAGCAGGGGTGGAACCAGGCTCATGTCTCTGTCCCCCTCTCTTCAGGAGGACCCAGACCGCGTGCCCCCCATCGATGTCCTCTGGATCAAAGGGGCCCAGGGCGGCGACTACTTCTACTCCTTCGGGGGCTGCCACCGCTACGCAGCCTACCAGCAGCTGCAGCGCGAGACCATCCCCGCCAAGCTCGTGCAGTCCACCCTCTCGGACCTGAGGGTGTACCTGGGCGCGTCCACACCCGACCTGCAGTAGCAGCTTCCGCAGCACCCGGCAGCCTGGCTGGACAGATGGGCAGCACCCAGAGGAGGAGCTGCAACTCTCAGCTCCCCTTTGCTAGCTGCCAGGCCTGGGGTTCATGGTGGGCGATGGGGGGCCCATCCCGCCCTCTGCAAGGATGGGACTGTGGCCTCATCCTGGAAGAATTATGGAGAGGAGGAGATAAGTCAGGAGATGGATGTGGACACCCCCAGGATGGGCTTTCCAGGCGTTTGCCTTTATGATTATCCTGTTATATGGAACACCTTCAGCCACGACGAACAGCAGATATAGGTTGTAGGGACCTAAGCAGAGATTTTTCCACAAAGCGTGAGTTCTGGAGATAAGTAGCTTTTAGTAGTATTGCTTTGGTAACTCAGTGAAGGGGATACTTACACCTCTGTGATGTGTTTGCCTTACCCTCACTGCTACATGGCTGCTGTATCTCCAGGAATCATGTCCACGCTCAGGGAAAAGCCAAGCCAGCCGAACCCATCAACTTCTTTCAGAAAGTGCACCCCCTTTCCGAGACCCAAGTTCTACTCTCCCCTGCATGTCTCTTCTTAGATCTCCCTGACCTGAGACAGTGACCGTTGCCCCATCGTTTTTGCAAAGAAAGCTGAGACAGAACTGCCGTGGCTGAGCAGCCCAGCCATTTTCCATCTCATCAGAGAATACTCTGCCTTCTGAAATGAAATTGGAGACCCAGTATCAGAATAGAGGCAGAACTGTGTATCAGCTGTTGCTGCATAACGAACCATCCCCAAGCTTGGCAGCTGAAACGTTGCCAATTTACAATTCTCTGGATTGGCAGCTGGGGCTGGGATTATGTGGGCAGCTGGGCTAGCCTTGCCCAGTGTCACAGCATCACACACAGCTGCCACCTGGCTGGGACTAGGTGGGCTTGGAAAGTCTCGTTCAGTTCTCTGGCAGGTGACGGGCTGTTGACTGGTTTCTTCAGTGCAGGTGCTACCAGGCTAACTCAGGCTGATTTGTGTGGGCCTCAGAGCCTACAGAGCAAGATTAGAAGTGACAAAAGCTCTAGGTTAGTGACAGCCCCACTTCTACCGAGTTCTTTTTGTTCAGAGGAAATCCCAGAGCTTTGTCCAAATGGGAGGGATGAAAAACAGACTAGATCTCTGGATGGGAGGAACTGCAGAGGGGTAGCCATTGTCCGTCCTCCACAAACGAGCCAAGTAACAGTATTTACACGCACACACGAGTACATGTGCAGCCTCGAAGTCACTGAGACACTGCTGACCTGTCTAGGGGAGGAGGTGACAACTTGATGTCTGTACTGGGGTGGGGGGTGGGGGGGAAGAGACATTGCAGAAGGGCTTCTGGAAACCAAGGGTCCTGGGAAGGGGCAAGGCAGGGCGCAGGCAGGTAGGACTGGGGAACTTGGCCACTTGGCATTTCAAAGTCTTAGTTTCTCCAGCTCAGCTAGGACAACAGCTTTCCCACCCATGGGGTATCCCGGGGACCAGAACTGAGAAGGGACAGAATGCAGTGCCCTGAGTACAGTGTAGTGTCCTGGAGTGGATCTTGAAACCAAAAAAAAGGAGGGGGGGGAGGGGCATGAGAAGGGTAACTGGAAGTCTGACACAGTCTGGATTAATTAATTTTATACCAATGTAGGTCTCTTGGTTTTGAGTCTATAAAGCTGTTGGGGTGGGTGGGTGGAGAGCGGCTGGAAACTCTTTGTACTGTCTTTGCAATTTCTCTGTAAATCTAAAGTCATTCCAAAATAAAATCGTTAATTTTTAAAAAGGTGAGGGTGTGGCAGTGTTAAGCCCTGGTTCCTGCCTGTTCTTAGCCTGCCCTCCTGGGCTCCATCCCCAGCGGGTTAGATGGGGCCTGGGAAGGTGTGTTTGTTTTTCTGGTACTGAGAATCCAACCCAGGGCCTTTGCCTAGAGCTACATCCCCAGCCCATTTTTAAATTTCTTTAAAATTTTTTGAGACAGCCTTGCTGAGTTCCCAGGGCTTGCTCCCAGGCTGCTAGGATTATTAGCTTGTGCCGCTGGGCCCTGCTAGAATGTGTATTTCTAAACAAGCTCCTGGGATGTATTGCTGGGGTTATTTGGGAACAAGGAGCTAAGATCTGCTCATAGGCTGTGTCAGTTATTTTCAAGGGGCTAGGCACAAGTTTGTGTCCTGGAACCAGCTCATGTGATTGTTTTTTGGATATCATTGGGCAGCTTTCCTGGAGGACTTTTCCAGGCTGCCAAGAAGACTGTCTGCCCTAAGTGTATTGTAGTGGGGGTCAGGGAAGCAGAGGACAGGCTTTGTAAGCCATCTTTGCGGGAGCTGGGCTGAGTGAGGGCCATACCTGCTGAAAGGCCTTTTCCTTCTTGCAGAGGAGACCCAAAAGGCAGGCACTAGGAGAGCATGCCGAACAGACTAGATCATTCAGGAGAAAGCGCTGGCCTTTGAAGGATGTGACTTGGTGGTAGCGCTCGTTGGGTGCTGAGTTGCGTTTCCCTCTTCCACCAGCAGGTGGTGCTGCTTTCCTACACCCAGACCGGGGCTGAGCTTGAGATCCATAGAGCCCACTATTGTCGGGCAGGGTAGAATGGCCTGGCTGGCGGAGTGTGGGCCAGCTGTTGCCCAGAGAAGCCGGGTCGAGGGTAAGGACAGCCGTGGTAGCCTGGAGGGTGGGTTCTGCCACTCCTATCTGGTCTTGCACTATGGCTTCTCCAGGCCTGTTTTTACTCTTGATTTTGAGACAGAATCTTGCTAAATCACTCAGGCAGGGCTCAACCTTGAAGTCCTCCTGCCTCAGCCTCCCTGAGTGCTGGGATTACAGGCTTGTGCCACCAGGTTCTGCTAGTAAATTGCTGTTGAATGTATAAATCCCATATGGGTTGGGTCATTTGTTTTCTTTGCTGTGTAGTATTCCCAGGCATGCCTCTCACCATGTATTGGCGGTTCTGTTATGTTAGTAGGCCCTGGTGGGGAGGATTGTGCGTATTCGCTACAGGACAAGCCACCATTCTGCCGTGGGGCTGGGGAAAGCCTGCCTCCACGTCCCAGATACTGCCAAGTCCTTCTCCAGCGCTGCCTCCGTGGCAAAGTGTGGGCCCTGTTCCGCCCTGCACTGCAGCAGGGCCTCTCGCCTTTCCTGGCTCAGGAACCTGGTTGAGAACCCAAGAAAGCTACGGGTCCCCCCCACCTCCTGCCCACAGAAACACACAGACTCAATTCTGGGCGATTTCTGGGCTCCTCCTCCAGGGAACTGTTATCAGTGCTGGGCAGCCTGACTGTCTGGTGGAGGGGACACTGAGGCGCATGTGGGCAGCTGGGTGGGCGAATGAGCGTGTGGACGCGTGGGTGGATGGGCCAGCTGTGGTTTTGTAGGGAGTAGAGGAAAGTTCAGACCGTAACCTGCTCCCAGTCAAAGAAGACACCGCCTGGGGGTGGCCCAAGCCTGTAGCACCCTCAACCACAGGGATCAGGAGGGCTGCCCTCAGGCCTGGGCACCTGGAGGCGTGGGCCAGGCGTGGAGTCGGGGTGCCACAGAGACCCTAGGAAGGGCCGGCCACACGGGGTGGCAATAGCCATGAGCCACCACCCCACCACTCCCCCACCCCCCACCCCCACCCCCACCCCCCGCCTCCGGGGCGGCGCCCCTGCAGCCAGGCCTTCTCTCCCGGGGTGCACCGCCTGCCGGCTGGCCGGGCAGGGACCAACTGCCTCACCGGAAGGCCACGGCCACCGGGCGTCCCGGGCCAGCTGCACGGCTTCCGTAACGGGGTCTTGCAGGAGTCCAGCGGGCACGCGCAGGCCTCCCCTCGGACAGCCGGGGAAACTGAGGCCCGGGGCCGCCGGAGTCCCAGTGGGCTTCTTGCTGCCGCAGCCCTCGCGGCCCCTCCCAGTCTGACCTCCCGCGCCGTCTGACCGGTGACCTCGGCTGCCGCCAATCCATTGGTTCCAGCCCCGGGGGGAGCGCAGAACAAAGCGCGCTTTGTGGCGGCGCCCCTCGCCGGGCCGCGGGGACCCCTCCGGAACTCGCGGCGACGCCCCCCCGGCGACGCCCCCCCGGCCGACAGCCGTGTAATGTCTTCCAGGCCCGGACTCCCGCCCAGCCCGGGGGCCGGCGGCGGGGGCGGCGGCCCGCTGCGGTCACCTGTGTTCCCGCCCATCGCAGGCGTTACCGCCACCCTGCTGGGCGGAGGGACAGTCCCTTGGGATGGGCAGGCCTGGGTTTGAATGTGTCGGTGCCTGTCACCCACTGTGAGGCCTCCTTAGGTAAGTTCCCGCCCAGAGCAACAGCGGGGACCAGCATTTATGGACTATTATTATTTACTATTGAGTGCCTACTGTGTGCACCACGCGGCTCCGCCTTCAAGGCTTTATTTACTCCCCAGTGACCTTGGCAAGCAGAAGTGTTTTTCCTCATCACAGACGGGAGAACCCAAGCTCCAAATGTTCTGGAAACAAATCTATGAGCCTCAGTTTCTGGGTGTGCAGGGTCAGGACAAGCACAGGAGGTCTAGGAGGCTGTCACGCCCAGGACCCTCCTGGCCTTGACACTCGGCCCTTGGAGGACCCCTGGGGAGGGGGTGGGTCTCCTTCTCTTGGCAGGTGGAAGGAGGGACTTCTCCCCCAAGGGACAGATTCATGGTCCTGTCCCGTCCTGTACTACAGGGCCAGGAGTGTGGGGTCATGTCCAGAGCCAGGACTGAGGGCTGCCCAGGGGGCTGGCAGGGTTGGGGTGACTGTACTCCCTCTCCCCCACCTCCCAGTCCATGCTGGCCTCAGGGCGCCTGCTCACTCCAGGCACAGCCCCACCCCCCCACCCCACCCCACCCAGTGAAGAGCAGGTGGGACCCCTGTCCCTGTGCCACCCTTGGGGAAGCCAGGCAGCGACAGTACTGATCCCAGATACACAGATGGTGCTGCTGAGGTGGATGCTGAGGGAAAGGCGTGGAGAGGGAGCCGAGGCAGCTGGATAGCTGGCCTCTCTAAGGAGGGAGACTGACCCAAATACGGACAGGAGCCTTTGGGAAGCCAAGGCAAGAGGATCGCAAGTTCAAGCCCAGCCTAGGCAACTTAGCAAGACCCTGTCTCAAATTATCAATGAAATGGGGTCTAGGGATGTACCTCAGAGCTAAAGCCCTGTGTCCAATCCCCAGTACCACTAAATCAATGTATGAATGAATGACTAATAAAAAATACAGTCAGACAGATGAGGAAGAGGCCTTGACAATCCGGGGGGAAAAGTGTGTGCCAGGCAGAGGGAATAGCTTTGCAAGATCCCTGAGGCCAGGTCTTTTTGGAGTACCCAAGAATCGAGCAAGGAGCCTGTGTGGCCAGCACAGCGGGGAGAGTGGGCAGGCAACATGGTCAGAAGGTGAGGATCCTCAGCTCCTCCCTCGGTGACCAGGACCCGTCGGAGGCTCTGAGCAGAGAAAGGACCAGGTCTGGTCCTGGCTGCACAGCGAAGCATGACCAGGAAGAGGGCACAGAGGAGGTGCTGCTGTCACCAGAACCTCGGGTGGCAGCTGGCCCTTGGGGCCAAAGGGAAAGAAGTGGTCAGAATCGAGTTGCAGTTCCAAGATGGAGCCTCGGCACTAGGGAATAGATCTGCAGGGTGAAAGCCAAAGAAAACCAAATGCCAGCTTTGGCAGTCCACAGGTCCCTTCCAGAATCTTCCTGCAGTCCAGCTGTGGCCAGAGCCCTGGAGTCCCTAGGAGGGCCCCGCTCAGCAAAGCCCAGGATGCACAGTGGGTGCAGGGAGGCTGCCACCTTGCCCACTCCCTAACCACCCACCTCCGCCACCACGTAAGCGCTGAGCAGGCAGGACCTGGGGGCAGAGCAGGCAAGCTGGGATGAAAGGCCCAGATAAAAGCAGATTAGGAAGGTTGTGACACTTGGGCTGTCCCCAGGGAGCGGAGACATGCATCTCTGGGCCCGGGAGGACAGCAGATATCTGGAAATATCAACCTAATATAACAAAGGCTTTTCACACACTCCAGTAGTTGGACATGGAAAGGGCTTTGTTAC
Organism: Ctenodactylus gundi; assembly: GCA_004027205.1. Classification (NCBI taxonomy): domain Eukaryota; kingdom Metazoa; phylum Chordata; class Mammalia; order Rodentia; family Ctenodactylidae; genus Ctenodactylus; species Ctenodactylus gundi. The sequence goes on from PVKB01003016.1 coordinate 35,376, forward strand.
AGGTGGTAAGTTCCCCATCCTAGGAGCCACGAGTGGGGTGTGACCGCTGGAGGGATTGTGTCAATTTGAAGAGATTAGGAAACACCCAGAGTAAAGTATGCAGGTGTGTGCAAATGACCTGTGTGCCAGCAAATGAGGAAAGAACACCGGAAGTGGGTGGCCACCTGGCAGCTTGAACTCAGATAAAGGAAGAAGAGTTGGCTCAGCTTTGCCTGGGAACGCTCGAGCCTTTGGGACCATCTGCACATCGCCACTCTCTGTCACAGACTTTCTCCCGGTGTGCCATTGCTTCTCTTTGTTTATAATGTCTGTTAATTCTGCCTCTCTAAGAATTTTAACCAATACAGAGAGTGACGCAGGACAACTTCTGAGTACGACCGCCCTCTGTGTTGGGACTTTGGAGAATGAATTCAAACCATCCCCCGGATATTCATTCAGTTGCCCACTTACCCATTCACTCACTCAGTCAATCACTCTCTCGCCCATCCATTCACCCACCCACTCTCAGCTTCACCTCGCGGCGGACAACCTCTACTACTTTGGTCACACCCACACGGCCGCTGTGCTATTGTTTACTTAATACTTTCATTTTAAAACTTAGTACATCTATTTTTAAATTAACTTTAAGGTACAATCCACATACAATAAAATGCACCTGTTGTGAGTGTCATTGTAATACATTGTGATAAATCGGCACAGCCCTTGGTCAGGCCCATCGTTGCCAGAGTCCCTTCATCAGGGAGCACCTGGTGTTCCTTCAGAGTGACAGGATGGCTCCAGCCTCCTATGGCAGTGTCCCAACACAAGTGGGAAACCAGAGCCCTTGTCACAGTGAAAAGGTAACTGACCGAAACTACAAAAGGAAATGAAAGCGTTCCATGTGCAGGAATCCGGTGCCGCTGGACAGGGGGTGTGCAGAAGCTCTGTGTCCCGGGCTGGCTCTTCTCAGGGGGAGAGAGAGAGAGAAAAACAGAGACCATAGGAAGGTGTTGCTGGCATTATCCGACTTCCCTCTTGGCAGTGAGAGAGACTGGAAGACACTGGAGAAGAGGTGACTTTCTCACTGTGGATCGGTTGGGGTTTGGCCATTTGTTGCTGTCCACCAATGTCCTCTTTGTCCTCATCCACTGCCCCCCACCTCCACCCGGGGCATTGGTGCCACCCCTAGGAAGGACAGCAGCACCATCTGTGCCCTTTACCCTTCCATGCAGTACTCATTCACACGACAGCCACTCTGGGCTAGCCCAGTGCTCTGTTGAACAGCTCTGCCACCCTTGAGGGCAGTGGGCACAGTGCCAGGCACACAGGAACCCTGGAACACGCAGGCCGTGATATGAAGACACAGCAGCCAGCTCTTCTAATGAGATGCTCAGCACCTAGGCTAGCAACTTTGCCCAAGCAGCCAAGGAGGGCTTCCCAGAGGAAGGGGTCCGGGCTAGAACATTTTCCACTCACTTCACAGATGAGAAAATGGAGGCAGGCACGGAGAGGTAACGCCCTCAGGGCTGGGCCCATCCCAAAGTGCAGGCTTGAGCAGCTTGGGCAGGGGGCTCCCAGGCCTGGGGCCTGGAATCCATTTGCTCCAGCTTCTCTGTTTTCCCAGGGTGAAGTGGGAGGCCCTGGCCCTGCCCCTCCGTGCCCCCACCCCTCCCACCATCTGCTGCCTGTTTATTTATTTATACTTAAGTCTCACCTCCTAGCCCTACCGGGGGCACCAAACACACCAGCATCCCTGCAGAGCGGGGCGGGCAGAGAGGGACCATCAGCTCTAATGGCCAGGCAGAGACAGGTCCAAGACCTCCTTGGCCCTCCAGCCAGCAGAACTCGTTCAAAGACAGGGCTCACAGCCCAGCCTAGCCATCCCTGCAGTGTGGACACGCTGTGCCTCAGTTTCCTCATCTGTGAGATGGATGATCCGGAGCACAGCATAGGCTGGTGGAGAGGACTCAACAAGGCACCCGGATGTGCCTGGCACAGAGCGCTCGGGCCTGGGCTGAGCCCACTCACCCTGCGGTCCATCCACCCTCCATAGTCAGCACCGGCGGCTCCACTGAGGGTCCTCCAGGCCTCACGTCCTGGGGTTTGTGAGGGCCACACCCCTCTGTCCCTTCCCGAGGACACTTACCCAGCTGTGGCCAGCAGGCCAACACTCACAATGCTCCCTCAGCTTCTCCTGGTCTGCAGGGAAGGCCAAGGGGCACAGGCCAGCAGTGTTACCTCTGCTCCCCAAAAGCCACCCGAGGAAGCTGGTACTGCTGCCATCCAAGGGGACTGATTATCACACTGAGGAGTCCCAGGAAGTGGTCCAGCTGCTCATTAATGGTAATTAGATGGGTCTGTCAGCTGGGAAGCACCTGGGGTTGCTCCCGGGGAGGTGGGGTGGGGGGGACTTTGTCTGACCATCTCTCCCTGCCCCCCAGCCACACTGTCCTCCTCTCTGAGCTGTGGACCATGTGTCACCCCAGGAGGCCCCCCAGTCCCACCTCCATCTGACCCTCACTGAGTCCTCTGATGTTCCTTCCCTGAGTCTATACAGCCCGAATCAGAGCCCCAGCCTCTGTCCTGCAGTATCTCTCTGCTGTCCCCAGCCTCTGTCCCCCTCCATCCTCTCTTCCCAGCCTCCTCTCTGCACCCCAGCTTCTCCCGGAGCCTGCTCTCCACATCCCTATCACTGTCACTGAAGTCTGTTCACCCTCTCCTGCTCCCAGTGTCCCTGACCCCCCATCTCCCATCCTGCTCCAGGCAGCCAAGGCCTCTGACCTTGTCCTACTCCAGGACTCACCCCCCCACACACACACACACATACAGCTCGGCGCCCACTTGAGAGGCCAGTGCCATCTGAGGCCTTTCAGGTGTCACAGGGCACCAAGGCAGCCCTCTGCACCAGGGGTCCACGCTGCCCAGGAAAGCCACACGGGGCTAATGTCTGCGCAGGAGGAAGAGGAGGACTTCCGACAGGCGGGGCTGAGGGACTGCTGGGCCAGGGGCTTCCATTACCAGGCAGGAAGTGGACAGTGGGGGCGGGGGAGGCCCACAGAGGGCCTGGAAACGTTCCCTGGCCACGCCTTGCTAGCTGCGGCTTGCCTGTGTGGCTCGTTTCGTCTTCAACATCCCAAGGAAACTGAGGCTCAGGAGGAGCTAGCATGGGCCAGTCTCATCCCAACTCTGTGTGTGTGTGTGTGTGTGTGTGTGTGTGTGTGTGTGTGGTGCTGCTGCGGTCCAGCCCAGGGCCCTCATACGGAGCTACAGCGCCAGCCCTTTTTTTCACTTTTGATTTTGAGACAGGATCAGATAGTTTTTTGTTTGTGTTTTGTTCGCTAAGTTACCCAGGCTGGGCTCAAACTTGCCACCCTCCTGCCTCAGCCTCCCGGAGTGCTGGGGTGACCGACCAACACCACAAGGTCTGGCCCATACCCAACTTCTCCTGTGCGCCAGGCCTCCCCAGCCATGGAGAGGAGAGGATGCAAGGAGCCCTGAACCCAGCCCCTCTGGACTGGTAAGGCTGGTAGGGGAAGGCAAGAAGGCTAGAGGCCCCAGAGACGGTAGGGCCAGCTGGCAAAGAGAAAAGAAGCAGGTGTCTGCAGGATGCTCTGTCCTGACTGACCATTCCTGGTCCCCAGTCCCCCACCCCAGGGGCCCCGGCCCCCCAGCCCATCTTCATCTGGCCTCCATGTGCTCCCGCTGCACCTGAATCCACACGCCTGCTCATCCGTCTTGCGCTGTCACAGGATCAGTGGGCTCCCAGGGCCTGGCTCAGCGGGGAGCTGGAGGAGCCCCCAGCCTGAGCTGAGAAGCAAGAAGCGGACCCAGCGAGGGCGGGAGGGCAGCGGCGAGAAGCCGGGCAGGAGCAGAGTGCAAGCCCAGGCTGGCGTTTCCTCAGGAGAGTCTGAGGCCTTGCTGGGCACTTAGACACTAGCGTCACATCAGCTGGGTCCCCCATGAGCAGGCCCGCGGCTCCCTGTGCAGGGGTCCCGAGGGCTGGTTTCCAGGGCTGCTCTACTTCTGACCTTGGGGACCTGGCCCATCCTCCCTCTGAGGACTCAGTTTCCCTGTTTTTGAATAGAATGAGACTATCTGACCCTTAGTTTGCATCTCAGGTGGATGTGCATTGCTAAGGTCAGCAAGAAAGCTGCGCATGGGTATAAATACAAGATGATCTCCAAAATGCTGGGGGGATAAAGCAAGGGGCCAAGAGTGTGTCCACACGCAGCTCCCTTTGCCCACTGATAACTGCAGAAAGATGTCCCTGGGTGTGCATCTTAGCTCTTCTGTGCATGGAATCCTCCTGGAAGGATACAGGAAGTTGAGGCTAGGGACTGGCTAGGGAGAAGACCTGGGGGGAGGGGATAAGGCCATGCCCAACCCACCATGTCCTATTAAACTATTGTTCCCTGCTCCAATAATGATTACATCTAAGGTGTAGGGCTGGGGGTGAAGCCTAGCAGGTACAAGGCCCTGGGTTCAATTCCCCAGCTCCACATAAACTAAAATAATAATAATAATAATAATAATGTATATCACCTTGCTGGAAAGTGGGTATGAAGTATAAAGAGAAGCAAGATATTTACATATTCTCAATGAGTCTCCTGGCAAGATGATATAATTTTTTTTGGAGACAGGCTCTCACTCTGTAGTCCAGGCTGGTCCTGAACTCACTATGTAGCTCAGGCTGGCCTTGAATTCACAGCAATCTCCCTGCCTCGGCTCCCCAAGTTCTGGGATTATAAGTGTGCACCACTACGCTCTATTCATGTCTGGCTGATGTTTATGTGGTCCCAGGGAACCAAACCCAGGGCCTTACAAATGCTAAGCAAGCACTCTAACCACTGAGCGCTACACTTCCTGCCGAACCCACAACACATTTATTAGTTAGGAAGAAAAATAGTGACCTCACCATGGAGAAAGCAAAAAAATTTCCCTTTACCATAGGTCAACATAGACTCGACAGTAACAGGACAAACTGGCCTCGCTGGTCCCCAGCGGGAAGAGCATTGTTTCTGCGGCATCCTCGCCCAAGGAGTCTGCTCTGAACCTAGTTGCAGAGAAACAACAGCAAAATCTAAACCAAAGGGCATTCTGAGAATCCACTGGTCTATGCGCCTCAAAAAATGTCAACATCATAAAATTCAAAGAAAAACCAAGAAATTGTTCCAGAAAAAGGAGACCAAAGAGGCATGGAAAATTAAATACAGTCTGTATCCTGGATTTTTGTTTTGTTTTATAAAGGGCATTGGTGGGATAAGTAGCAAAATGTACTGTGATTGTATAAAAAATTTTTTTCAGAGCTAGGGACATAGCTCTGTGATTTAAACGCTTGTCCAGGAAGCCCAAGGACCTGGGTTTGTCTCCCAGTACCACGTAATAGTGGGGTGTGGTGATGCACACCTGTCATCCCAGCACCCCAGGAGATGGAGGCAGGATGAGGCCAGCCTGGGCTCCATAGTGAGTTCAGGACCAGCCTGGACTACAGAGCAAGACCCTGCCTCAAAAATGAGAAAAAAAAAATCAGTGCTGGGGACAGGAAGCACCCAGAGCTTGGCACTATGCTATGTCCCCAGCCCATTTTTGGTTAGTCCCTATGTTACAGTACAGTTATAAAGATTCAATGAGCTGTTACTTTAAAAACACAGAATAGCATAAGTACCCACTTAACAAATATGGATCAAATAGGCAGCAGTGTACCTGGATACACTGTGTCCTTGTAACAAGTGCAGGCATTGACTATATCTCTCTGTCCTTCGTTCCCTCCCCTACTCTCTCCCCCGCGGCCTCCTGGCTTTGGTGCTGGCGGTGCTGGCCCTGCTCTCTTGCTGAGGCCACCTAACAGCACCTCAGTCCCACCCCATCGAAACCCTGCTCCATGGCAGGCTGTCTGCTGGGCTCCTTCACTGCAGTCTGGCCAAAGCCTGGGGCTCATCCCAGGCCATCTGCTCTCTGCTCCAGTATGGGACCCAATAGCAAAAAACATAGGACCAGCCCACACATAGGGGAGGATCCAGCCCCGTCTCCCTGTCCCTGGCTAAGCCCCCCCATCTCCCTGCCCCAGGATCACCAGGGCCCCCTTCCATCTCTCCCTGGTTAGCTCCTCACTAAGCTACCACTGGACAGTCTCTGTGTGGCTCAGTGGTAGACTATTTGCATAGCCTTCGTGAGCCCCAAGCAAACACAAGGGGAAAAAAAAAGTGAAATCTGATGCATCACTCTTTCCAATCCAGGATTGTCCGTCCTTCCTGTCAGTTCCCCTTCTCTCCTCCCTTTCCTCTAGGCACCGTAGCAACATCTGCCTCCATCACACCAGGCACCTTTCCCACCTTCAATCTCAGAGTGGAACAACCTGTAGCCCACTAGTGATGTCTGATACTTGCTGTTTTCTAAGTGTCAGGCAGAAGGATTTTTTTTTTTTTTTTGAGGCAGGGTCTCACTCTGGAGCCCATGCTCATCCTGAACTCACTACATAGCCCAGAATAGGCTTGATCTCACAGCAATCCTCCTGCCTCAGCCTCCTGAATGCTGGAATTATAGGCGTGTGTCACCATCCCCAAATTGGGGAATTCAACCCAGGGCCTTGTGCTTGCTAGGCAAGAGCTTTCACCGCATTGTGCTTGTCCTCCAAGCCCAGGCGCTGCAATTTCTTGGTCTTGTTGATGGTGGCAGAGCTAGAGACTGAACCCAGGGTCTTTGCCCTGATTTGAGATAGGGTCTTGCTAAACTGCTAAATTGCTCAGCTGAGCTTAAACCTGTGATCCTTCTGCCTCAGTCTCTGGAGTAGCTCGGATGACAGGCCAGTGCTGCCGGCTCCCTCATGGCAACTATAACACACACACATGTTTTCAGATGAGGAAGCTGAGGCATGGAGCCATTAAGGTGGTGGCCTCCGACCATTTTTGACACTAGGGACTGGGACTGGCTTAGTTGAAGACCATTTTCCCAGTTGGTTTGTTTTGAGACAAGGTCTCACTTGCAGCCCAGGCTGGTCCTGAATTCACTATGGAGCCCGGGTTGGCCCTGCTCTCACGGCAATCCTCCTTCCTCAGCCTCCTGAGTGCTGAGATAACAGGCGTGTGCCACCATGCTCAGCTTATGTGATGCTGGGGAGTTGAAGTCCGGTACTTAGTGCTTGACGGAGCGCAGCGCTTGCCTGGCAAGCGCTTTAACCACTGAGCCACTCCCCAGCCCGAGCCGTGTACTTGTTAAGCTGTATGTTGTTGGAGGAGAACTTTGAAAGGGCGAGCAGCAGCCGAGGGGCGCCGGGAGCGAGGTTCGGCCGCAAGTGGGACAAGCAGCGGCGCTAGGACCTAGGCGGAGCATGCCGCCAGCTCACCTGGCGGACAAGCCTCTCCAAGGCCACAGATGGCTCCTGCAGACCCCCAGATTAAGGGACATGTCTTCATTCCATCTGGGGGTGGGGCCTGGATTCGAACCTCCCTCCCAGAAGGCTAAGTGTGGCTCCCATGGTGCATGTTAGGGGAGCCGTGTGCTCACATGTGGGGCCTTTCAAGGGGCAGGGGCGGAGCTAGCCTTGTGTGTGCTGAGATCCACATCTGGGGTGTAATCTTGATCCCCCACTCTCCTTCTAATGATTCCTGTCTACCCTCGATGGCCACAGCAAGTCCATGACTAGCAGCACCCGGCTGCACGCACGAGGGACAGAGCTCCAGGCGTCCCGGGCCTCTGCCCCTCGCAGGCCCTGCCACCCCCCCACCCCACCCCCCGCGCAGGGTCCCCACGCACGCCCCGCCCCGCCGCGGTGATGCCCCAGCCACACTGCGTCCCCGCGGGTGGACTCTGAGGCCACATGCAGCTCTTTGCAGCCCATCCGTTGGCCCCACCTCCCCCAGCGAGCCCAGATTGCCGCAGCTGGAAGGGCCCCGATTTATGGCGTAGGAAGGGGCGCGTCGAGGCCTCCGCGGCGCTGGGCAGGGTTCTCGGGCAGCACCCAGAGATCCTGTTTACTGGCGAGGCCGGAGGCGCGGGAGTCCAGGAAGGAGGGCGGCCCGGGAGGTGCCCGTGCGAGCGTCTTCAGAGCCGGCCCCGCCTTTCCCATCCTCGAGGCCCCAGCGGGCCAGCGAGCTGAGCGGAATGGCCTGTACCCGGGCCACGCGGGCATGGCGCAGCCTGCTTCCCCGGCGGCCCCGCACGGGCAGCCCGCCCACTCCCGCTCCTCATGCAGCAAGCCGTTCGCGGGGGCAGCCGCTGCCTTAGGAGCTAAGGATAGATTAGACAACGAGAGAGATTCTTGCCCTGCTGTTGGGGAGGGGCAGAGAAGACAGAAAAGATCAAACACACAACAAGCTATTCGCTTGGGCGATGAACAAGGTGATGAGAAAGAAGGGCGGGTAGTTTTAAATGGAGCAGACAGGGGAAGACTCAGTAAGAAGGTGACATGGAACAGGAGTTGTACAAGATAAGGGACTGAATCAAGCAGCCCCCGGACAAAGGGCGCTCCAGACCGTGGAGCAGCAGCCACAGCCAGCGTAAAGGCCCTGAGATAGAGTGGCTGGCTGGTGTTTGAGGAGCAGCCTCAATGGGAGAGCGAGGAGAAGAGGCGTCCCTGTCATGGCTTAGCTTTGCTCTGAGTGGGCTGGGAACTGAGGGAGTGTTTTGCACACTAGGAGGGAGCGGTTTGGTTCATGCATTAGCAAGACTGCTGGGGCTGGTGAGGCTGCTGCGGCTGCAGAGGGGACAGGGAGAAGCAAGGTTTGGCTTGTTTGAGGCCAGAGAGCGTTGTCCAGGCGACCCCGCTGTCTGGGCGGGGGTCCCGGCCTGCCTCTGACAGTGGGCGACACGGGCCAGCCCCCTTACTGTCCAGGCCTCTGTTCTCCCATACAGTACGGTGGCCATAAGTGTGCCGCCTTCCGGGTGGGAACTCCCAAGGGGCCTGTGAGGTGCAGATACCTCAGCCCGCCAGCCTGGGAAACTCACGAGGCCGTCTCTCTCAGGTGCCGCGCTAGCCCAGAAGAGGGACAGGCAGAGATGTGCCCGGTGTTGCCCCCACGCAGAAGGGACACCCGAATCGCACCATTACAGACCTGCCACTTGGGCAGAGGTAGGGAGGAGTTTGCTTCTTCCTTGTGACTGACCCCCCCCCCCCGGTTTCCCCAGGAATCCCAGGAGGCTTCCAGAGGGAGCACCCCTCCAAAGGTGGGGTCCTGAAGACACAGGTCGTCTCTGCTCTGACCTGGGACCACGCCAGACCCCTCCCCCGCCTGCCTTCCCCTACCCCGAGCGGTGGGGAATTCCTCAGTCCAGAGAGGAGTTCCGGTGGATTTTATGGGCCGGCCACAGCAGACAAACGGAGAAGAAAAACATCCCTCCGGAGCCCTCCTCGGCTCTCAGAATCTGACTTCCGCCCAGCCGGAAGGAGGCTGGCTGCTTTAACCTTCAGCGGGAGGGGACCTCGGGGTCTGACTCAAGACCTGCGGTGCTCCCTGCCCTGCCTTCCAACACACACACACACACACACACACACACACACACACACACACACACACACAGCCCCCACCTGCTCTGGGGCTTAGCTTCTCGCTCTTAGCAAAACTGTTTTGAAGGCCTCAGCTCTGGGTCATGTTCAATTCCTGTGGACCTACTATGTGCCAGGAACCAAGCTGCACATCCCATGAACCTGCTTACGGCATGTGCTTGGAGCAAGGTGGGAAATCACCCAGGTGTAGGCTCAGCCGGCAATGGCCAAAGCTCTAGCTCTGCCTGTTCTGTTCATAGTTTGTAAGATCTTTACTTGTCCCCACCCCCCCCCTTTTTTTTTTTCCTTTTTTGAGGCAGGGTCTCACTCTGTAGCCCAGGCTGGTTCTGAACTCACTGGTGTAGCCCAGGCTGTCCTTGGACTCAGGACAATCCACCTGCCTCAGCCTACTGAGTGTTGGGATTACAGGCGTGCATCCCCACACCCAGCTGTATGTGGTGCTGGGGAATCGAACTCAGGGCCTTGCACTTGCAAGGCAAGCACTTTAACTGCTGTACCATTCCTCTGGCCCTTTATTTACTTTTTAAGAGAGTGTATTGCTATGTGCTCTAACAGGCTTTAACTTGTGATCCTCCTGCCTCAGCCCCCTGAATGATGAGATTACAGGCATGCCACTGCACCTGGCTTCTAGCGTGCCGGCTCTTCAGCGAAGTCCCTGAGCTGTAACGGGGGCTGAGCTCCCTGTCACGCAAATGGATTTAGCGGCTGGATGTATTCTGTAGGACTGCGTGAAGACTAAAGGAGATCGGGTGTGACACACGGCCTGCGACTCTTCCTGTCCCTGTCCTTCTGCTCGAAACCTGACAGGCTGGTATCGCCCCGTGCAAAGAGGAGGGCTCCTGGGACACCTCTTCTCCCCCTGCTCTTCCAGCTACCTGCCAGAACCACCGGACGTGATGAAGAATCCAGCATCCTGTTACTCACAGATTCCAGATGGGGATCCACCTACTTGCTAGAATATACTGGTAACCCCCAAATCAACACCCATGGGATTTTCCTAGGCTTTGGTGGACAGCGAAGTGTAACGAAGGCCTGAGTGACATGTGCTCACAGTGCCAGTTGAGGTCGCCCTGGCCCTGCCTCCTCGCTCCACCCCTCAGACTGGAAACATGGGTACTTTTCACTGCCTTCTTTGTGCCAATCTACAAATTTTTGTGCTTTTCATTGTTGATTTTTCTGTTAAAAATGGCCCTGTGCAGAGTACTGAAAAGCTACCAGGTACTTCAGAGTACAAGAAAGCTATGAGACGCTTCATAGAGAGGACAGGTGTGTTAGATAAGCTCTGTCTGGGTGTGTGCGAGTTCAGCGTGAATCAGTTGACAATGTGGATTTCATAAGGAGCCCTTACACAGAAACACTCGTGGAACAAGAGGACATGGATTAGCTGATAAAAAACATGCCATGACAGAGCTGGAAGAATAGTACAGTGGTTAGAGCACGTACATAGCAAGCACAAGGCCCACAAGTTCAAGTTTCTCATACTATGTAAGTTGGGTGTGGTGGCACACATCTGTAATCTCAGCACCTGGGAAGCTGAGGCAGGAGGATTTCTCTGAGTTCGAGGCCAACCTGGGTTACATAGTGAGTTCAGGACCAGCTTAGACTGCATAGTAAGATCCTATAAAAAATTAATAATCATGGCAGAGAAGAAAGACAATAAGTAATAGCAGTTGATGGCATAATCCCTATGGTTACAATGCTTTTCTTTAATGGGACATGAGATAAAAAGCAGATAACGTGAGGGACCCAGGCTCTGTCTATTTTTTTGCTCCACTAAACATGGCTCCACCCCTATATTATCTCATGGTCCAGAATGGCTCCTGAAGCCTTCACGGGTGCTTGTCTGAGAAGCACGACCTCCCTTCTGCACATGCCCCACCAGCCAGACCTTATCCACGTGACCTCATTCAATGGAGGAGGCCTAGTACGCAGTGGTTCTTGCGGGTGGGCTTGCACGCAGATGAATACTGAGTTTCTGCCAGAAAAAAAAAAAGAATGGCTGCTGGGACACATGGGCCATGTGTGCCCTCAGTGCCACCTGTGACAACCCTACAGCGTCTGCAGTCTTGGGAGTCTGGGCTCAGGCCTAGGCTCTGCCAGCTAAGTGCTGTGTGCTCACAAGAACTCGCCTGTCCCCCAGTCTCTCCACCCATAGCAGCACCAGGACCCAGGAAAGCCGCCTGCTCAGGTCGCTGGGAGACTCCGGGGAGTCGGCGCAGGCTGTGTTGTAGCTGCCCCAGCTCACGGTGTGGGCTGTGTATTACTCTTACCATGACTTAATTCTCCCTGGAGTTTCCTTAAAGTCGCACAGCCAGTAAGTGCTGGAAGAGTGATTTTTCTCCTCTTACCTCATTCCACTGAAAATCTTAGAGGCTAAGATGGAGGCCCAGGGCAGTGCCGGGCACATGCTCAGTTTCCAGCAGGGTCCACTGAGGGCACGTGCTGAGCAGCCCGCGTGCGGTCCCCGCACAGGCATGCTGGCTTTTGCTGTTTTCTGCTCAGGTTGAAAAGACTCCCATGCGGCGGCTCCTGCACAGGGCCCAGGCTTTGGATGCCACCGTGAGAACACAGTCTCTCCATATATCCATCCTGGGAACGCTTGGTCTGGCAGAAGCCAGAAACAAAATCTGGTGGCCGCATTTTGTACCCCTCTTCTAGGGTTGGACCACACTAGCACATTAAAGACAAGAAGTCCTACAGGAAACACACCCACCAGGTTTTATTTCTGTCTGTATTGTGCTGGCTTATTTGATCATAGACTCTCTCCTCCCCTTCCTGCCCGAACACCTGGCAGTTTCCAGCGATGTTCACACCGGTGCAAGCTCCACAACCAAGGATGCCCATTCCATGGCTGGCAAATTTACCCAGCCTGTGGGCAGGGGACCTCGGGACCTCTCTGTATCAGCCTCCCCAAGCACAGCTTGAGTGTGCTGATACCATGGTGGCTGCTGTCCCAGAGTAAAAAGTTCAAGAGAACAATGCAAAAAAATAAAAAATAAAAAAATAAAGCCTCACTGTCTTTGTGAGTCCCACCCTCTGTCACTTCTGCCATATTTCACAGGGAAAGGATCTACTCAAGAGGGTAATACTGGAAGACAAGGATCACAGGGGGCTGTCTTGGTGACTGGCCATCACCACACAGAATGACAGATGGGCCCTGCCTTCAAACACCTCGGATTTGAGAGGGAAGCAGATTTTGATCTTGTCTAACTAAAGCTAATGGTAGTGATTATTAAACTGAGCTCCTGATATAAACCGGGCCCTCAACGGTGCTGTCATTCGTCTTTTTCTCCTAGGAGAGACGTAGGATTTTGTCTTATATTCCTCCATCTACACACAAACACATCCCACCATCTGATACAAGGCAGGTGTAGTAGCGCATTCATTCACTGATTTATTCGTTCTTTTTTTGTGGTACTGAAGATTTGTGCTGAGCTACATCCCCAACTCATTTCATTTTTTTATTTTTTTGAGACAGGGTCTCACCAAGTTACTAAGTTGCCCAGTCTGGGCTGGAACTTGTGATCTTCCTGCCTTGGCCTCCCAGAATGCCAGGATGACAGGCCTGCATGCCACCAAGCCCAGGTAACTCATTCATTCTTGCCGACCACCTGCCAGGTGCCAGGCTCAAATGCAGGGGTAGGTCCTCTGCCCGGGATGACTCACCATCCAGTGAGCTGTGGGAGGACATGGGGACAGCTCATTTCTCTGCCACAGAAAGTCAGCTGACTCCAAGTTCAGAGAGATGCAGGGAAGGGGCTCCTCAGCCCTGCTGGAGGGCGTGTGGGCTGGCCAGTCACTGCACAACGCAGCTGGACAGGACTCAGGCTAAGCACGAGTATTCTTGCCCTGGCGACCGTGCCCCTGAGTGTCTGCCCCTGGGTAACTCATGGGAGCTGGTGAGAGCCATGCGCCACGAGTTCCCTGGCAGCGTTGCTTTGTGTGTGGACAGCTGGAATGGGAATGGGAAAGGGAGGCCGGGCAGACACTGGCATGCCCTCCCTGTGTGCTGAGCCATGGCAGAAAGCAAAGGGTTTGAACGTGACTTGGCACACAGGGCAGTGTGGAGGAAACAAAATAACCTGAGAAACAAATCTGCAGAAATGATCATTCGTGGACGATAAGCACCCACTCACACGAACCAGCAACACACACGGCTCATGAGGGACACGCGCATATCCAAAGACAGGCACCAAAACCATTGCAGCAGGTGCTTTGTGAGCAGAGGAAGTGAAGAGCGGCACCTGGGTGTGACGCAATGCATGCTGAGAGACTGCGCGCAGCAGGGCAGGGAAGAGCCGCAAGGCAGGATTCACCCAGAAGCAACCACGACAGAGGACCAGCCCATCCAGGCCTCTGGCCTGAGGCTAGGGAAGCAGGGCCAGTGCTGTCCCCTCAGCCCTCCCATGGCTCTGGGCTGCCTTCTTGGATGATGGTGGGGAGGGAGGCAGGGCTGTAGGGTCAGATCGCCCCATGCTCCTGAACTGGTCACTCTGTGACCTCAGGCAAGCCGTTTTCTCCTGGCTTGAACCTCAATTTCCCCGTGAGCGAATTGGGAAGAAGGGCAACACCTGCCTCAGAAGCTTGCGAAGGGCAGAAGGCAAGATGAGCCGAGCTCGCCGTGCCCCTGCCCTTCGGAGACAGCTAGTAGATAGGAGAATGGCACGTGCTTGATGCTGCCCTTCCAGGGCCCGGGCTGTGCCTTGCACAAGGCAGGTGCTCAGTTAACGTTCGCAGAGTGAATGAATGAATGAACAGCAGAGATGAAGGCTGTGGAAGGAAACAGAGCAGGGTAAGTGGCAGGGGCTGGGGGTGCTGGCACAGGGAGGACAGTGGCATGTTGAGTTCTGGTGCTCAGGACTCCCGGAGGGCAGATGTGAGGACTTGAAGTTAGGGAACAGGCTCTGGGGACACTAGTGCTGGCAGAGGGGCCAGAGAGGAGGCCAATGTGGCTGCAGCAGCATGAGGGACAGAGAAGAGGAAGCCCTGAGGCCCCTTGGACAGGTGGGCCGTGGGTGCAGCTAAAGTCCTCTCCCCCTTCCAGTGACAAACCGAGAAAAACACACCAAGCCGTGTCCCAGGCAGCGGGCTGGGGCAACCCTCAAGCAACGGCAGCCCGGACCTCTCTCCGAGACTGGCTCTTGCTGGGCACCAGTCTCCAGCTGTCGTGGCAGGGACTCACAGCACGATCAGCAGTCCTGACTGGATTTCTCCCAGTCCTCACCTGTGAGAGCTAACCCCTAAGCAGAACTGGATCTCTCTGACGCCAGGCCCTGGCTGGCTCTGCACATCGTCTGGAGGCTCTTTGTTTACGGCTTGCCTTGTCCTCACCGCAGGGCAGCCCGCCTCGTCTCATTCATGGTTTTATTTCACTCCCAGGTCCCATGTGTCAAAACCTGCCTGAGAGGATGAAGGAATGAGAAGTTCTTCCGGGCCTGCTCCAACCCTGTCCCGCATCTCCTGCTCTGAGCTAAGACTGGGAGGGGGCTGGACAAGCCGTCTGAGGGTCAGAGCAGACAGGAGGGGGAGAAGGGGGGAAAGCGAAAGTGAAGGGAGCTGGGAGCCCCGTGAGGAGGCTCAGACAGGGAAGGAAATCTCTGGGTAATAATTCATCGGCTCAGGAAGCAGCAGCAGCAGCAGTGGCCCGGCCTGGGCTACATGTGGGATAGGCCCTGGGGGAGGGGCCTCCTCTGCCTCCTCCCAGAGCCCAGCCTGACTGGGGTCATGGTCAAACGGTGTGGGGGTAGGGGAGCCAGGTGTGGGAACAGATTCTCTTGCAGATCTTGGGTTCTGAAGACCTAGTAGCCCCTCTCACAGCAGCCAAGGAGAACACCCGGGTCTCCTGCTCACCTCCTTTCAGGACCCAGGAAGCCCACCTGGCAGAGGTGGGAGGCACCTTCAGGAACAGGGAGGTCCAGAGGAACCAACGGCACCCCACCCCACTCCCTGTGCTGGGTGCCACTGGCACTAATAGAAATGAAAGTTATTTCCAAGGCCGAGGGCATACTGTTTGCCCAGTCCTGGGAGAGCACTAGGAAGCGAACATACTGAGGGGTCTCCAAGGCTTGCAATGGCTCAGTTATTCTTCCAAGGACCTCTTGGGAGGGGATGCACAGGCTGAACAATCAGGTGTCTCGAAGGAATAAAGGCAGGCATTGAGGGAGGACACCCGTGTGTGCAGAGGGGTGCTGGTGATGATTCCAAGAGATCGCGAAGCCAGGCAGGTGGGGCTAACCACCTGTTAGGCTGAAGTCCAGCTATCTTACTTGTAAGGCAAAGGCACAGACCTACAATCTGGGAGCAATAAAGTATCCAGCACAGTGCCTGCCTGTTCTCTGTGACGGTCCAGGAAGGCACGGTTTATCTTGTTCAAATCAGCATCTTCAGACCTAACACCATGCCTGACACATAGTAGGGGTCTAAAAGCTGTTAGTTGGATGAATGACTGAATGAAACTACTGGTGATTGTGTGACGGTATGTTTTGGTTTTATTTTTGCTGGCTTTTTTTTTTTTTTTTTTGCTTTATTTTGTCTTTAAAGAGGGCCACGGGAAAGTGACATTACTGAATCTTTTGTTGTAAAGAGTATAGCACTTCTTTAATGGTTCCCTATGGACACCACCAATCAGTTTGCACAAAATGCAGATTCCAGGCCACACTCCTGAGCAGGTGAATCAGACAGGCCAGTTGAGGAAGCTGTAATATTAAAAGCCCTTTCCCCGATTATTATTTTTATTTTTTATTTTTTTTGAGATAGGGTCTCGCTCTGTAGCCCAGGTCGGTCCTGAACTCACTATGGAGCCCAGGCTGGCCTTGGACTCACAGCAGTTCTCCTGCCTCAGCATCCCAAGTGCTGGGATTGTTGGGGTTACAGGCATGAGCCATCACGCCCAGTTTATGTGGTGCTGGGGAATTGTTCTCAGGACCTTGAGCTTGCCAGGCAAGCACTGTAACCGCTGAGCTATTCCTCCAGCCTCATCATCTTAAACACACGAACGTTGCAAAACAACAGAATTAGAATTTGAAGACTGGGATTATTGGGTAGAAGACTCCAATGACCCACTTTTTGAGCGAAGATACTATCTAAGCTAGAAGGGACCGGCCCGTGATACTTCAGTAGTCAGGAGTCTGGATCTGAGCTCCACTCCACCCACCCAGGCTTTCACCTTTCTCCCGGCTCCGCTGCTGGGACCCGGAGCCCTGGGGCGGGACGCATGCAGCTCCCGGGCGCTTTCAACCTGGAGAACAAGCAGATCAGCGCGTCGCCATTGGCCGGGGCGCAGAGGGCGCCTTTCCATTGGCCGGGCGGAGCCCCGCCCCTGTCAGGGACCGCCTCGTGATTGGCCCTTTCCTTGGCTATAAGGCGGTGGCCGGCGGGCCGTGGGAGCGCGCGGGAGCGCACGGCGGGGCGCGGCTGACGCAGGGACACCGCGCGCGGGGGGACGCGGCCGGGCGCCCATGGCGTTCGCGCTGCTGCGCCCCGTCGGCGCGCACGTGCTGTATCCGGACGTACGGTTGCTGAGTGAGGATGAGGAAAACCGCAGCGAGAGCGACGCGTCCGACCAGTCGTTCGGCTGCTGCGAAGGCTTGGAGGCAGCGGCGCGGCGCGGGCCGGGCCCCGGGGGCGGGCGGCGGGCCGGTGGCGGCGCGGGCCCCGTGGTGGTAGTGCGACAGCGACAGGCAGCCAACGCGCGGGAGCGGGACCGCACGCAGAGCGTGAACACGGCCTTCACGGCGCTGCGCACTCTCATCCCCACCGAGCCGGTGGACCGCAAGCTGTCCAAGATCGAGACGCTGCGCCTGGCGTCCAGCTACATCGCGCACCTGGCCAACGTGCTGCTGCTGGGCGACGCGGCCGACGACGGGCAACCGTGCTTCCGTGCGGCCGGCAGCGCCAAGAGCCCCGTCGCCGCCGCCGACGGCCGCCAACCGCGCTCCATCTGCACCTTCTGCCTCAGCAACCAGCGCAAGGGGGTGAGTTCGCGGCGATCGCGAAGGCTGCCCGGGTCAAATTCGCAGGGATCGGGCCTCTCGGGGACCTCAGGGGAGCGAGGGAGCCGCGACAAGGAATTAGCTCCCTACGCTTTAGTGTGGAACAGAGCCACTCTCCTGTCCCCCACATAGGAAGGGCACCCCGACCTCGAGTCTCTTAATTCTGCATTGAGGGAACTCGCTCCGGCTAAAGGTGTACTGAGATGTCCTTCCATCCGGGAGGGGACATGAGGATAGAGTAACTCAGACTGTCACTTATGAACTATGCACGTCTTGTCCGTTTGACCTCTACAAGAGCCACTGTCCTGTTAGTCCGTCTTGTCTGGTGGCCAAATTTTTCTCTTGAGTTTGTTCCTGAGGAGGATCTAAGGCTCAGGGACATGAAATCACAGACTCACCAGTAGAAGACTAGGGAGGTCAGATTGCTGTGTGTGTGTTGCCCTGAAATTGTCATTAAGTGGTGTATGTGTTGTCTGGAATTGTCCCCCTCCTAACATATGACCCTTCAGGCCATCCTGAAGAAATGGGGACACATACTTCTAACACAGAGCCTGAGATAGCCAGCCACTGAGCAGCAGGAGGGAGTAGGGATTGCCTAAGTGCTCCCAGCCCCAAAAGGGTATTGGGACAGAGCTCTGCAGGGGCAGCTGGACAGAGCTGGGTTTAACCCCACCCCACCACCACCACCACCACCACCACCCCAGTCCGTGGTGTGCTAAGGATTTGAACCAGGCCCTTAGGGGCTTCCAGGTGGCTAGGGAGCAACAGAGGCTGCCTGCGACCTTGGTTGAAAACTAGCCCTGGCCCTCAAGAGCCCATTTCATCCCTCACCTCTCTCCATTTGTGTCCTGGGCTTTTCCTACAGTGAGGAAACCTGTCTGTGTGATTGTATCGGATTTTAGCAGCCCCTGTTTACATCTGGGGAAACCGAGATTCAGAGAGTCTTGCCTGACTTTTGGTGGCCGATGACGGGATATGGAGGTTGTAGCCAGGCTCCGATTCTTCCAGACTTTGGTTCTCACAGATTCCCTAAGTCCCTCTTGTTCCACCCTGTGCTGGGGAGGCTTCTGTGTCCCAGCTGCAGACCACCCACTTCTGGCTCATCGGACCCTGGGACTGGCTTCTCCCCTTTGGCTCAGTTTCTCTGCACCAGTCCTAGCCTCTCCAGGGTCCCTACTACTCCCTCTCTGCTCTGCAGCCCAGTCAGTGCTGGGCTGGGAAGTGGGGCCGGTGATGGAAGGGCTTCCTGAGCCCTCTGTGACACCCCCTGACAGTCTTTGACCTCTTCATTCAGCTTAGTCATGAGCACCACAGAGCTGGCCTCATGAGAACGTACACCGAGAAGCCGGTTGTGGATCCCCACCTGTGAGGCAAGTGTCCTCAGCGCAGTGTCAGGGCCAGGGCAGGGATACTGTGGTGTCATTAAGTGGTATATGCAGGTGGGGAAACTGAGAGACTGTCATAGCCCAGGTGAGCCCAGACCCAGGGTGAGAGCTGACAGCTCTTGCACTAAACTCACGGGAAGGAGAGGAGCAGGTGCTCCAGGAGCAGCGCAGCAGGAGCTGGGGTCAGAATGATGGCTAGAGAAGGACGTGAGAAGTACAAGGTAGCAGGAGAGCAGAGGGGAGACGGGCTGGCCAGTGACAGCCACCACCATCTTCCTGGGCACTCGCTATCTGTGCTAAGTGCCCTTTAGGCCTTATCAGAGATCCCTCGAAAGGCAGGGCAGGTGCACTATGGCTGCCCTCACCTTAGAGGTGCTGCCACTGGTTTAGACACAGCTAGTGTTGGAGCAGGACTCACACTCAGGCCTGCTGAGAGACTTGAGGGACTTGGAAAGATGGGCTGTTGCCTGCCCACTCCCACAGCAGGTGGGCTGGGGGCTCCCCTGTAGATCTCGGGCCTATCCTACAACTTATGGAGCCTTGCCTGGGCCTGGCTGCTTCCCTGGGATCTGTCTGTGGGACCAAGAACCTAGCCAAATTTGGCTGTAGAGCTCATGCTCAAGTCCACATGCTCTTCTGGGAATAGATGAGAGAGGTGATACTCGCCAGCGCTGGCCCCTCTAGGACCTGGCAGAAGAAAACTGTTGTCCTGGGGAGCCCGTGCACCCTTCTGAGCTTGGAGATCTCACACCCTGTCCCTTCGTCCTGAGCTGCCGCCTCCCTCCCAACTTGGCTGGTCTGTGGCTGGGGTCACTGTGGAAACAGCTCCTGTAGCTCTCTGCTCTTTCGTGGGGCTTAGAGGTGGCCCTCCGTGAAAGACAGAGTTGGGGGAGAGAAGTGGGGGGCTTGTCTGTGCCCTGTTTCCCATTTGTCACTTAGGGGTGGGGGCTCAGGATCTTTTTTTGTGAGACTGTCCTTTGTTGATGTGCCCAGATCAAGAGCAGAGATGGCAAGGATCAGGAGATGCCACTGCCTGCTGATACTAGTTACACACTTGTGTTCCTGACGCTGTGCTCATAGCTTGTATAACCAGTGTCGGCTTGTGGATTCCTAAGAGCAGCTCCATTTTACAGGTGCGGAAGCTGACGCTCAGTGGCGTTCATCAGGCAGTCCAGAGCAGAGCAGCAGTTAAAAGCCAAGGCTGTCTCTTGAGCCTAGCTCAGAGACCCGTGGCATTAAGTTCTTGCAGGATAACGGGAGCCTGCTGAGAGTCTGTTCTGCAAGCTCTTAGCGGCTCACACATTTGACTGTAGCTAGGGCATCAAGAAGCATCATTTTGTCACCCTGGTCCAGTGGCACAGGCCTGTAATCTGCGACTGTGAGGTCAAAGCAGGAGAACTGCCAAGTTCAAGCCCAGAATGGACAATTCAGTGTGACACCCTGTCTCAAAACCAAGAAAGGGGCTGGGAATGTAGTGTACTATAAAGGCCTTGGGTGCCCTCCCCATTATCAGGAGGGAAAAATTTTGTCCCCTTTTCATAGATGAAGACCCTGAGGCTCAAGGAGGTGAACGGTCCCTTCTCCTGACACCCAGGTGTCCTATGACCTCCAGACTTAGGGTAGTTGGGCATCCCTAGAATTCTAGGAGAGGAGAGAAAGGTCCGTTTTTTAGCCCCGACCTCAGCGCTGCACCCGCTTCCTGCCCTGTCCGCCCTTCTCAGCCTCTCCTGCCAGAGTGTCTGAGAAGCCCAAGCCCCAGGATCTGCTGGGACCATGGCCTCAGCCCTCAAAATAGCCCTGCCTGTGAGTGAACATGCCGTCCCTAAGCCCAGAGAGCCTCGAGGGAGGCTGGGCCACATCTGGATGGATCTGCCCCAACCTGGGCCCGGGTAGAGGGGGCCCAGGAAGAGCTCCCAGCAGGCCGCGACTTCTCTCCATGGGCTGAGAAAGCCCCTCTTCCTCCTCATCTAGACAAGTTCTGGGTGCTGAGCGTTCACTGCATTTCAGATAGTGTGGTGTCCTGAAAGCAGGACAACATGTTGGACAATGTGGATTTCTAACCCGGCTGTTTCACCAGCTAGCTGTGTGTCTCTAGGCCTGGTACTCACCATGGAGGCCTGTGTGAGGATGAGGCCTGCAGGTCTTCTTGATGGTGAGAGGGACAGGCAGGGGCTGCCACCATTGGCTGTCTTCCAGTGGCCACCCGGATTCAAGCAGTATTAATTGGCACCTGCTCTGCTTAGGCTTTGGGTTGGAAAGGGGGTTGGGGGTGGCACACACCTTTTCCTCACCATGCCTTGTACTCCCACCCTCACAGGGAAACATGAGAAACCCTGGCTGCCCCGTCTAGGTTTCATTCTGGGAATTGTACCTGACAGATAGGATGTGCCAGGTGATTTCAGGAATAGAGGAACCTTCCCAAGGAGAAAAAGCTGAGTACATGTTTCCAGTTAAGGGAGGCCCCACAGTGGAGGCAGAAGGCCAGGGGCCCCAGTGTCCTCTCAAAGGCTGCCGCAGCCATTGGGTATGCAATCAGGTTAGGCCGAAACTGCTGTAGGGTCATCTGGGTTCAACCCCCAGCACAAAAATTATATAAAGTGAAAAAGCCAGCTGCGCCTGGTGGCACAGGCCTATGATCCCAGCATTCTGGACAGCAGAGGCAGCAGGGTCACAAGTTGCAGTCCAGCCTGAACAATTTAGCATCTTGGGAGACCATGTCTCAGTATAAAAATAAATAAATAAATGAAAATAGGCTGGGGGTGTATCTCAGTGTGAAGGCCCTGGGACAATCCTGAGTCCCACAAAAATAAATAAGTAAATAAATATATAATCAAGCTTCCCTCCCATCCTGTGTCCGCCTCATCAAATTCCTGCCCTCCAGACACACCACTCACGATTTCCCATGCATATTTCTCTCTCTGAGTTGGAACCCCGGGATCACTGACGCGGCTCTGCCCTTAAAACAGTGCCACTCAGCAGTACCCCCGTCAGTCCCCACAGTTCCTGTCCTCTCTGCTGCAGAGAACTGTACTGGATGGCTGAACTGTGATTTATCCACCAAGACTCCTTTTGCTGGATACAGATTAGTTCCAGCAGTGTGCTCCCAGTGATCTGACCCATCCTCCTAACACCTCTTTCTCTCCTCCTGCAGGGTGGCCGTCGTGACCTAGGGGGTAGCTGCTTGAAGGTGAGGGGGGTTGCCCCCCTTCGAGGGCCGCGGAGATGAGCCTGGGCCTCTGTGGCACTTGCTGCAAGGAGGACTTGGAAGAAGGAGGCCAGGAGCCAGCCCCTGGCTGGACAGGGGAGAAGACCTCAGAAGCTGGACTCACCCCTTCTTTGTGTAAGGGCCAGAGGACAATGGCCCGGGTCCAGGACCCTTTGGGCAGGGCCCATGGGATATAGAGGCCATGAAGACCCATCCAGCCCCAGTTGGCCTAGCTGCTCAGGCACAAGGCGGAACTTTCGGAAAACCAAAGACTTGGTGACAGAGGGTGTGTGTGAGTGTGTGTGCAAGAGTGTGGGCATGTGTGTGAGAGAGAATTGGTGAGTTTAAATAAAAGTATTTTTAAATAAGAGATATTATTCCCAGATGAGGAAGGGAAGGGCCTGTGGATAGCAGCTGTGCTGGGGGCAGCTCCTCCCTAGGACCAGAAGAGAAGCCCAGCTGTGGCAGGGACTGCCAGCCCTGCGTCAGGGAGGATGCGCCCAGGGGCCATCTCAGGGAGTGGAGATGGCCAGTCTTCCTATAGTGTTCTACTGTGTCACTGAACAACCCTTAGGTGTCCCATGCAGTGACACCTAAGGAAGAAATCTTATTTTATGTATTCTTGAATGATAACTAGATCCATGGTTTAAAATCAAGGTACAAGTGGCATATGGTGAAGTTTCCCTTCCTGTTCTCCAACCACTGTCTCTCCTGAAGGCTGCTCAGTGACCCATTTTCTGTAATATCCCTTTCCTTCTTCCTTTAGTCTAGCTGACTGTCATCCCAAATCATGCAGAAAAGTGTCCTGATGTTTCCACTAGCTGCTTCTCATTCCACTTTGTGCATAAGTTGTATACTAGCCCGTCTCTCAGTGCTGTCACAGTGAGGCTGTGTGGCGTGTGGCTTTCCACACCTGCTAATGACTGTGTACTTAAAGCTCACTTGTCTTAGCTGAGACGATTTGCAGGACAGATGACATCTAACGTCTCCTGGCAGGGTGACACCCCGATGGCTGTCTACATTTTAAACAAGCCCAAAGCAACTCCTTCCCCTGTCCCGATGGCATGGCCAGCCACTGGGACCTAATTGCACACCCTGCAGGCCTGGAAGTTGGGGGTTGTGTCCCCTCACAGATTTGGCTGAGATGAAGATGGGGTGAGGTCAGTGGGGGCAGGAATTCTTGGTGCCCTGGCTGAGTCCATGTCCCTGTGAGGCTAGCAGGCTAGAGGAAGGGGCTGGCTGGCTGCCACCCTGTCCTCAGTAGGGATGTACATATGCCTATTTTAATTAGTCAATCAAGGCATTATTTTATTTTTGAGACAGAGTCTCACTAAGTTGCCCAGATTGGACTCAAACTCATGACCCTCCTGCCTCAACTTTCTAGGTATATTCTACCATGCCTGGATTTTATTTTATTTTTTTTCATTTAATAAGATTTTGCAGTGTTTGCTGACTGCACTCAGCCTCCACCATCCATACGCCCAAGCCCTGTGCTCTGCACACCCTCTGCTGCACTTGACCCTCTGTTGAGCCTGAATGGGGGCTGCCCCTTTGCAGATCAACAAATACGTGCCCTACACCCCCCCCCCCATGTCAGCTCTGTCCCAGTCACCACAAGGCTGAGCCCAAGCCACCCTGTCTTCCTCGTGGATAGAGACCCTGGGGGAGCGAGGAAATCACCAGAACTGGCAGTCCAGCTCGGGGCAGCCATGACACCAACCCACTTAGGCCCTTTGGTATGCCTTGTGGAGGACAGAGTATCCAGGGCACCAGTCCACCCAGGAGAGCTTTCCAGGTGCCCTCCGTCTCCCCTCCTCGGTGTTCCAGGGACACGCTCTTGCCCATCCTGTGTCCCCGTGGGCCGCCCTTCCCCCTGCAGGGGCTAATTAAGAAAGCACATTGCACTCCCTGCACCCTGGTCCAGGTACAGGCAGCCTTTGGCAACGCGACAGGAAAAGGACTGTGACCTTGTGAATGGCAGGAAACCTGGGAGTGGGGGCAGGGCAGACACTTGGGTGCTCTGGGCTGGAGGGCCACTTCTGCCACTAGTTTTCTGGGTGACTCCCAGACATGTTCCTTGACCCCTCTGGGCCTCCCTAGCCCAAACTCTAATCAGCTAGAGTGCGAGAGCACTTGCAGCTGGAACACAAGGAGAAGTGTTTGTTGTGCTTTGTTCGGTGGGTTTTCACTGACCATTCCGGTACTGGGTAAATGGTTCAAGGTGTATCAAGTTATAGTGAGAAGAGTCCAGCCCTCCCTTGGGTCCCTCCCTGAAGACAGCTCCTGTCAGTAGTCTCCTGTGGGTCTTTCCAGAAAGGCTCAATAGGGATTGCTACTTCTGAAAAATATTCCCAGGGTTCTCTGCTTAGGACTTCAGTGTAAAATGTGCCAATACTCCAAGACCCTAGAAATCTCACCCATCCCAAAGACAACCACATCACGTACTGTGATCTTCAGCGTGCTCCTCACACACATGCACTTAGCTGTCTACAGCTTGATGACTCCAGACTCTGTATGACAGCGTCACATCCACGCAGAAAGTGCTTGGGTGTAAGAGCCTGGCTCTGCAGACCCAGGAAGTCCATCACAAAATGCAACTGGGTGTTTTTAGGAAGTCCCTCGGCAGCACTTCTCCTAACAGGAGCAGGGTGGGGTGGGGGCTGTCGAGAGGTGGTAGGGGTCCTGTCTTTCAAGTGCATATCCTTTGAAATAGATACGGTACTTGGAGAGCTCGCCATTCAGAAGACACAAAAGCAGTCAACTGACAATACTGTCCTCTCCCAGTGGCCCGTTCTCAGAGGCAATTACTGTTCACCAAGGTTTCATGGATTCCTGCAGAGAGAATCTGCACATAGGCATGGTTTCCGTACACATGACAGCCTCTCACACACTGCACTCTATGTCTGGATTTTTCCCCCTAACGATGCTGCTGAGCCTGTCCCAGTGTTCCCGGGTGCATAGTGTGCCTGTCTGCACATGGTAGCTCACAGGCTTCCTGGGAAGTGGGCAGTTAACACCCATCAGTCTTCGTGAGCTGCAGGGTCAGCCAGAGACGTGTGATTTTGGGAGAAGCACAGCTGTGGACCAATACCTCTGGGGGCCACTTTCCTCACACTGCCCTCTGCTACTTCCCTACTCTGGGACAGGATGGCCTAGCCAGGCTTACCCAGGCTTCCTTGGGGCCAGAGAGGTGAAGCTTCTTAGGAGAAGAAATCCAGGGCCAAGAGAAATGGAATGACTTAACACCAGAAAAGCCGCCACAGCCCCTGGCCACGTGCCCTATCCCCCAAATCTCAGTCACGTGAGGATGCGGCGAACGATCTTGGCACTCTATTTTGGAGTGAGGAGACTGACAGGAAGCGACCTGCCCAGGGTCTCCAGCACGACCCTGGCCCTGCAGGACCAGCAGGAACCCAGGTCTCCCTTCTCAGTACGTGGGCCTCTGTCTTCTAACTGCACCATCACAAGTAGAAAGCCTTTAGAAGGTCACTCACAGTCATGGGGAAATGAGCCCCGAGAGGGCCAGGGATGGGCCCCACTTGCTCAGCATTTGGTGCTGAGTACGGTTTAGAGCATGGAACCCCTCCCTTTTGGCCCAGACCATTTCCATTTTATCAGGCTCCTACTAAGTTAAGAAACAAAAATGAGAGCTGGGGATGTAGCTCAGTGGCAGAGCACATGCTTAGCATATACAAGGACCTGGGTTCATTCTGTAACACCAAAAAACAAAAAAAATCATCAAGGAGTTCCAAAAACAGTGTATTATTTATCAATAAATTAATGCTTAAGTACCTGTGCCCAATCCCAAACTCAATGCCTCATCGTGCAAACACAAATAGAGGATTTACACACATGCACATGCAAGGCTGAATTTCTTCATACAGCCCACCCATGTCTCTTGCTACGATACATTTTAGCCCCCGTGGTCCCGTGGTTGTGATATCAAAAATCTAAACCTAGATAGCCTGTGACCTCAGGCTGGATCCTCTACCATGGGGTTGGGTAGGGTGGTGTCACTGAGAACATCATTAGTATAGCTGACAAAATTAGAATATGAATAGTATCGTATCAAAGATAGATTTGCTGCTTTTGCTAACTACTCTTTAGTTAAGAAATAAGTGTTCTTGGGCTGGAGGCATAGTCTTGTGGTGAGAGCAATTGCCTAGCAAGTGCAAGGCCCAGGGTTTGATTCCCCAGCACCATGTAAGTCAGACATGGTGGCATGCAACTGTACATCTGTCCCAGCACTTGGGAGACTGAGGCAGAAGTTACTGCCAGGAGTTCGAGGCCAGCCTGGGCTCCATAATGAGCTCAGGACCAGCCTGGACTACAGAGTGAGGCCCTGTATAAAGAGAGAGAGAGAGAGAAGAAAAAGAAATATGTGTTTTTCAGAGCAGAAAAGCAAGATACTTTCAAATGAGTCAAAAAATAACCATGTCTGTATGGGAGACAGGATAAAGCAAATGTGACAAACTGAAAATGTGGTGACTCTGGTAGCGAATATACAGCGCTTCCCACGTGGCTTCCGGCTCTTCTCTGCATGTGTGTGTGAATGTTTGCAAAATGACAAGTGCCAGGACCTCGGTACACAAGGCGGTGAGGACTGGCAGCAGCCCCTGTCCCACCCTTGCCTCAGCTTGCCCACCAGAGGCCAGAAAAGACCCCAGTGGCCCCAGGTGTCTTTGCCTATGACTCTCAGGCCCCTGTGCCCTCAGGAGGCTGAGGTGGTCCCAGCCCCGAGCCTCCTGCCACTGTGATTTATGTCCCTGTGAGCCTCAGCAGCTGTGAGCTCGGGTCCCACAGGGCGGCTGGCTGGGGGGCTGGCCTTTGCTTCTCAGCGTGTCTAATCCAGACCAGACTTGCAGACCCCCACGGGCCTGGAACCAGCCTCCCAGGGGGCTGGGGTCAGAAGGCAGGCCAGCAGGGCCTGGAAACCAGGGAAGCGCTCAGGGTGAACCAGCTGAATGACAGGAGATCTAGGTTGGCCAGGCTCCTGTGTGAACCAGGGTGGGTGTCTGTGCCTCTCTGAGCCTTTCTGTTACTCATCTCAGCACAGCCTGCACACAGAGAACCAGAAGGGCTTTGTCACCTGGGACAGACTGACTTCAGGGAAGGAAGATTGCAAAAATATAGGAGTTGGCTTTTTCTGAACACCCAGATCCTCTAGACTTGGAAAAGTGCCTAACTTTAAAGAAGGCCTATGTGTCAGGCCTCAGTCTGTCTACCAGAAATCAAAGAATGAATACAGGCTATTCAATAAATCGGTTAGGTATGTGCTATTATTGCCACCTTGTCACAGATGAGGAAGCTGAGAGACAAGGAGGTTAAAGAAGTACCCAGTGGCCTTGAGGCAGCTGCTATGCAGGAAGGCCTGAACCAAGTGTATGGCTGCAGAGTGCACAGCCAGGCTGTCACCCACTACAAGTTCGGTCTTCCCAGGTGCACACCTTGGCCGGGTGCTGAGGGGCCGAGACCCAGGAGCCCTGCTCCGAGTGGCTCAAAGCTCAAGTGCGTCTTGCCCCACCACACACAGCGAGGCACAGCTGCCTGCCCCACTTCCCACACCAGAAACCAAGCTCAGGATCACCCAGTGAGGCGAGGGCGGAGCCAGGATTCAAACCCACAGAGTGTAGTCCAGTCCCCATGGCCTGGATCATTGTAGGAGGCAGAATGTAGCAGGGGGCTCAGGACAGAGTTTAGCGTCGTAGATCATGTGTGTCCAGCCTTCCTGTTTGATTAGGCCACACTGAATGAGGAGGAATGAACTTGGGTCCCATACAAAATATCGTTAATGTACATAAACAACAAAACTTCCTTTTAAATAGATACTTTAGGATAACATTTGTATGTGTGCATGTGTGTTTTATTGGAGATCAAACCCAGAGCCTTCACTCTAAACTATATCCTCAGTCCTTTAGTTATTTATTTATTTATTTTGAGACAGGATTTTTC
This sequence comes from Ctenodactylus gundi, assembly GCA_004027205.1. Taxonomy (NCBI): domain Eukaryota; kingdom Metazoa; phylum Chordata; class Mammalia; order Rodentia; family Ctenodactylidae; genus Ctenodactylus; species Ctenodactylus gundi. The sequence continues at coordinate 63,390 of PVKB01003016.1, forward strand.
TAAGTCACTAAATTGCTGAGGTGGGGCTCAAACTTGTGACCCTCCTCCCTCAGCCTCCCAGAGTGCTGGGATTACAGACCTATATATATCACCAGGCCTGGCTTAGCATAACATTAAAACAAAATTACACAAGTCTGAGCTTAATAATTAAATAAGAACATGTACATGTCTGCTTAATAATAAGGAATGTGTCTCCACAGGCACTCATGTGTGTAGGTGGGCTTAAATACTATTACTGGTAATTGCTGTGTTTTACTTACCAAGTCACTCAAGTGCATGTAACACATGGTATTTCACTTGATCGGCTGACAGGGAGCTCCAGGGGTGCAATCAGGTAGCCAACGGTACTTACACCACAGTATGTGCAGAGTGATGCTGAGGCTGATTGGGTGACAGGTGAGAGATGTGGAGTTTGCACTGCCCTGCACTCTGCCCTACTCTGCAATCCTTTACTCTTTATGCAATCCATGTTGGACCACAGTGCATTAGAGTCGTGAAAATATCACTAAATGGACTGGAGGAATGGCACAGTGGTTAAGGTGCTTGCCTAGCAAGCACAAGGCTTTGGGTTCAACTCCCTGGTACCACATAAGCTGGGCCTAATGGTACATGGCTGTAATCCCAGCACTTGGGAGGCTGAAGCAGGAGGACTGCCATGAATCCAAGGACAGCTTGGGCTCCATTGTGAGTTCTGGGCCAACCTGGGCTACAGAGTGAGATCCTGTCTCAAAAAAGAAAAAAAAGAAAGAAAATATCACTAAAAATCACATGATAAAGTTAAAAGCTTGTAATTTTTTTAAAGGCAGGGTTTCATTCTGTAGTCCAGGCTGGTCCTGAGCTCCGTAGTGTAGCCCAAGCTGGCCTCGAACGCACAGCAATCCCCCTGCCTCAGCCTCCTGAGTGCTAGGATTAGAGGAGTGTAACACCACACCCGGCTTATGTGGTGCTAGGGAATCGAACTCAGGGCCTTGTGTTTGCTGGACAAGTGCTTTAACCATGTACTACTCCTCTGGCTCCCAAAAGTTTATAATCTTGTGGGACTGTGTTAACAGCTCTCTTGGGCCTCATGTAGGACTAAGACCTCAGGTTGGATGTGCCTTTCCTAGGCCAATTTAAAGTGGGCTCAGCCTGTTGGTCAGTCAGTCAATCAACAAGCATGCCTGGAATTTCCCCATGGACCAAATAAGGCCCTAGGGCCAAGAGGACAGGACAGATGTGGCAGTCACAGCTTATGGGAAACACGGGCTCTGAGAAAATAGCAAAACTGTGAGCTCTGGGCCTCTGGCTCTGTGGTTGAGCACCTGACTTCTGTCCCCTGTACCAAGAGGGGACATGGTGGGAATGTCTCTGTCACGTGGGATGTGGGAATGTGTAACTGGGAGACAGAAGGCATCTTGTGAGATACTGCTGAGAAGGGAGGAGGCTTTGCCAAGTCTGGAAGGTTCTGCAAAATGTCCAGGCCATCTGCAGGTCCCTGGGTCTCCCCTGAACGTAAAGTTCCATCATCCCTGACACAATCCCATGGCCATCAGAGGCACGACTCCTGTTGCACAGGGAATTGCTTACCTGGCTCCATGTCTGTACCCAGCTGTTCCATCCACTCCTGCCCAACCCAGGGAGGCACGGCTGGCACTGTCCTCATGGCTTCCCAGCACCCCACACAGCCACTGAAGGACAGACTAGGATGTGGACCCAGGGCTCCCACTCTTGACCTGCCTGCTTAGCCACCTCCTGAGAAGCGGCCTTGGCCAGCAAGCTGGGCAGGCACCCTGGTCTTCCACAGGGGGCTGCCACACATGCTTGCTGTACCTAGTGGGTGCAGAGCAGGGCAACGAGGAGGCACTTGTGTCTCACTCTGATGCACCTGCCTCCCAGGTCATCCCAACAGAGTGATGGCCTGAGGTCACACAGCAAAGTGCAGAGCATGACCCCAGTGGCAGCTCTACACGGTCCATCACACTCAGAAAAACCAATGTGGAAGATCCTGGAAACTTGGGGAAGAGAAAGTCTGAGAGCTCCGTGGGAACGTCCCTTGCCCCCAGCCTACTCGGCTCAGGGCCCCCAGGGCCTAGGCCAGGGAAGGGGAGCAATGGGAGCAGGGAGGAGGCTGGAAGCCCAGACTGTGGCCCTCACACCCTCGTGGGCCGTGGGCAGGCTGGAGAGCCACACCGCAGCGGGTCCTGCTCCATCCCCGTGACCCCTCCTACAGGCGGCCTCCCCTCCCCACGCCCCTGGCCCACCGCCTCCCTTGCCCGGACCTCAGAAAGCCCTGGAAAGGCAGCCTTCTTTGAGACAGGAAGGTGTCCTCAAGTCTCAGGAAGGAAAAACAGTCAAGCTGAACCCAAGACCGTCTCCAAGGGGCCGGGGCTGGCGCGCGGCCAGGGCTGACATCACCTGGGAACTGCTGCGGCCGCAGCTGCAACACGCCTCCTGGGGGGACGCACTTTGGCTATTTAAAAAAATAATAATAATACTAAAAAAACTTTTCCAGTCTGGTGTTTTTAAATGTGCTTTTTATAGTGAGCCCTGGGGCGTGGGCGATCTGGTGTCCCCCCTTTTCCCCTGTCCCTCACAGCCCAGATTTCTCACACGCACAATTCAGCCTTTCCCTGATGGCAGGAGATTCCCGGGCATTCTAGGGGGATCACCTTCCAGACTGGAACCCCTCTGATGATCTTTTATCCTTCCAGATTCTCTTTAAGCAAACTTCAAGTTTGTTTGGAGGGTCTAGCAGGGGAGTGCAGCTATGCCTACCCCTGACTTGCACTGGTGTCCTCTAGTGGGGAAGGTCCTCCTCTTGGATCCCGATCGCAGCTTCGGGAGGGACGCACTTGGAATGGTGACGAAGGGGACACCAGCCTGGCCAGCCAAATCAGTCGCATCGACCCTGGAGATTAATAGGGTGGCAGATGTCCAGCCAGATTGCCCTCACATCCTAACTTCAGTCTTAAAAGAGGACTGACGGGGACACAGTGGTTAAAGCGCTTGCCTTGCAAGCCCAAGGCCAAGAGTTCAATTCCCTAGCACCACATAAAGCTGGGAGTCATGGTGCATGTCTGTAATCCCAGCACTCAGAAGGCTGAGACAGGTGGATTGTCCTGAGTCCAAGGCCAGCCTGAGCTACACTAGTGAGTTCAGGACCAGCCTGGGCTACTGAGCGAGACCCTGTCTCAAAAAAGAAAAATATAAAGATAAAAGAGGACTGATGATATTCACCCATGGAATAAAATTACAAGGGCCCTAATGATATGGGATGCACAGCCAGTCTCTTCCCCTTCCCCTTAGTCACCGGACCTCATCCTGTAAATAAACTCCTTTTCTACCATATTCAACGAAGTCTCCTGTAGCCCTTACCTGGGCCAGGGCCTCCTCCAAGCAATTATCTGGTATGAACCTGCTTAATGCTTATGAAAGCACTGGGAGGTAGGGTTTCCACTGGAGATTGTCTTGTGAATTTTGTCAAAGATGCTCTGTGTGGATAGAACCACATCTAGGTCTGTAATCTTACCCCTTTTCCTTTATAAAAACACACATAGGAGCTTAAACACAGTGTTGTCTGTTTTGCTTTATTTATTTAAAATGTATCTTTGGAATCCCTCCATGTTAGTGTATAGACCCTGATTCCCTCTGCACAGCGGTGTTGTACACCCTCTGTGGGAGGAGGCACCGTGGCACAAGCAAGCCCTTGTGGACGGCAGGAGCGTTCCCATTTTCTCTCTTACACATTACACTATCATGAATGGCCCCCACAGCCTTTCTCATGCACAGGTTGAATCCCATCAGCCCAATGACAAAAAGGCTCACTTCCCCATGTGTGTAAAGGGATGTTTTGCATTGAGCCATTATCCAGGCTACAAGATTTTGATGCAAGTAGTGACATTGCAAAGCACAGTGACAAGCCTGTTGTCCCAGCTTCTCCAAAACTAAGGCAAAAGAAGCAACTAGCTTGAGCTCAGGGGTTCAGAGCCAGCTCAGGCGACACAGAGATCCTATCTTCCAATTTTGAGGGTTGGGGATGTAGCTGAGTAGTAGAGCCCACGCTCAGTGGGACTGCTAGCCATGCTTTGTCAACTTGAATGGGTTAAGAAACACCTAGCAGACCAGAAAGGCACAATCACCTCACAACCGATCTCTATCCCCGATCTGGGTGTGTCTGTGGATGACTGACATGGAGGCCAGCAAACCCAGGGAAGAAGTCCTGCCCTGCACATGGATGGCATCAGCCAACAGACTTTTCAGCTGGATAGAATAAAAAGGGAAGAGAAAGCAGGAAATGTTCATTTCTTCTGAAGAGCTCCATCCTATCCCTTGTCTCTGCACACCACCCCCCCCCCCCCTTCTGGGAGCTTCAAGGCTCTCAGATTGGTGTCTCATCCTCCGTCCCCTAGCTTTGCACCTGTCTTCTTGGTCTGAGCAGCCACTGTATCCTCAACTCTCCCCTGTGCAGACGGCTATTTGGGCTCAACCACCTGACTCTATCAGCCAAACTAATAACCCTCCTCATATAATTTTACACATACATTCTTATTAATTCTAAAGAACCCTAATACATTTTGCATGTGTGAGGCCACAAATTTGATTCGAAGGACCAAAAAAGAACAAGAAGAGGAAAAAGAAGGATTAGAAGAAGCTGACTCCCTCCCCCAAAAAAATCTCACACAGAGATAACTGAGCTTTGCATGGGGTTCAGGGACTCCCAGAGGCCTCACCAGGGGGCAGTGACATTGAGACACCTCCCCAGGTGTGCACTGCATGCACGGTGTTGGGTCAGTCTGGAGTTGGTGTGGGGCTTCTGAATTATGTGGGAGAACTGCTTCAAGGCACCAAGTCTCAGCTTTCTGACCACTGAAGTGGAGCTGATCACAGTGGCTTCCTCCTGCAATTGTGGAAAAGAAATCGGCTCCCGATTCTAGCTCTGTCCAGCACAGTGCCTGGCTCATGGCGAGGCCGCACAATTGGACTGGCTGTGTTGTTATGTGGTGATTGTGTATTGTTTCTGCAAAATAAATTCTAGCCTCGTTCCCTTCTTGCAGAAACATTCCTTGAGAACAACCTACAGGCAGAAAAGCGGGGGTTCCGGGAGGTGAGGAGAGGCAGAGGCCTGCGTGATGGCTGGCTGGGCTCTGCAGGGGAAAGGTGTGATGTGAGGGAGCTACACCAGCTCGCCATGGAGACAGTCAGGGATGTCTTCATGAGTGATGCTCACGGAAGGACGGGACAGAGGTGTCCTTGGGTAAAAGGGAACTCAGCCAGAGGATGAAGTAGGCACAAGCACTGAGAAGAGAGACAGTCTCAGGCACTGGGGACCTGATGGAGGCTGAGTGGTGGGTCCTGGCCCTGATGGAAGGAGAGAAGTGGCTGGAGAGACGGACAGTGTGCTGCAAAGGGGCGTTGGGGCTCTCAATGAGGCAAGGCCCCGGGTGACTGGTAGGGGCAGGGTTGGTAGAAGGCGAGGAGGTTAAATGGAGGCCACTGTTACTGTTCATGTTAAAAAGACCTCAGCTTGTGGTCATGATGGGGTACAGATGATGGTAGCAGCCGGGGGAAATTTCCAGAAACACAGTTGAGGTAATGTCTACGATTAAGAGACCGGGAGAGTGTGGGAGGGGGAAGAGTTGATAGCAAGGCTGGTTCACGTCCCTCCCCTGTGAGACCTTAATGGCTTCCTCTCATCCTCGCAGACAAGTGCAAAGTCCCGCCCCCCGCCCTCCCTTAAGCCATGAGCCCTGGAGCCTCAGCTCAGGTCTCTGCACTCCTGCTCTCTGCGGCTGGCTGTTCTTAGAACACAGGTATGCCCGCCCCAGCCTGTGGGCAGGCTGGTCCCTTTGCCCGGATAGCTTCAGCCCTGAGAGCTCCCTCCTTGGAGAGGCTCCTGACCACCCTTGTTAAACCAGCAAGTCTTTTTGATTGTGGCAAAAATTTCTTAAAATACATGGCATGAATTTCCCCCTTTGATCATTTTAGCAATTCCATGGCATTAAGTGCACCCACATTTGGGTGAGACCATCCCTGCTGCCCAATTCCGGCCCAATCACCTCACAACCGATCTCTATCCCCTTTGCTTGTCTTAATTTTCCTTGTTATAGTTATTGCTCCTGACATGATGACACTTGTTTATCACAATTGCAGCCAGGGTCCCAGCCACACAGGTGTGGGGACCTTGCCACAACTGCCTCACCAACCTTTCTTCAGTGCCTGGCACATGGTGGATGTTCAGCAAGTGGTCATGGATGAATTAACTGAGGACAATCTGTTCCAGAGATGGAGAAGACAGTTGAAGAACCAGTTCAGGCCCTGAGCTTCTGAGCACATCTCTCCTTGCCAGCCTGTCTCCTGCCACCCCTCCAACCACTCTCTGCCCTCCCCAGTCCACCACCCAGCCTTTGCCCAAACTTTTCCCCTCACTAGCGAGAGTCTCTTTGCCTTTATCTGTATCACAATCTTTTCCACTTTCCTGCTACAAACCCACCTCCACCCAAAAGGATTCTCAAAAAACTTCACACACAGCCCAAACCTTCTTCTCCCAGTGTTCCCACGACATGGTGCTTCTGCCATGAATTGGCCGGATCATTTTTGGTTTTAGGTAATAGAATCCATCTCAAAGTGGCTAATATAAAAATAAATATGTAAATAAATGATAAATTGTTGGCTTCCAGAATGGAGTTCGAGAGCACTGACTTCAAGGCTGGATCTGGGATAGATGTATGATGGATTAGAACTCCATCTCTCTCTTTCCCGTCTCTCAGGTCAGCTTCCTATTTTCCTCTGGGCCACATTTGCAAAGAGCCTCTTTCCTTTTGGTGGCATAAAGGTAGGAGTGAGCAACTCTGAAGTGTCACTTGGCCTGTCCTGGGTCACATGCCTAATCTGCACCACTCACTTAGACAACAGGGATGAAGTGTTCTGATTTGGCCTAACCTGGTCATGTGCCCACCTCTGAAGCAGGTGTGAGGTCAGCCTGGCCTGTGCTACAGGAACCAATAAGGAGGGGCTAGAGGAATAGTACAGTGGTTAGAATGCTTGCTTACCAAGCGTAAGGCCCTGAGTTCGATTCCCCAGAACCACCTAAACTGAGCATGATAGCACACACTTGTAATCCCAGCATTTGGGAGGCTGAAACAGGAGGACTGCTGTGAGTGTGAGACCAGCCTGAGCTACATAGTGAGTTCAGGACCAGACTGGACTAGAGTGAGACCCTGTCTCAAGAAACAAAAACAAACAAAGAACCAAGAAAGAGGCTAGATGTTAGCTCAGTGGTTAAAGTGCTTATCTGAATGTGCAAGGTCCTAGGTGAGTTTAGGACCAGCCCGGACTACCAGGTGAGACCCTGTCAAAAAAAAAAAAGAAAAGAAAAAGAAAGAAAGAAAAAAGGAAAAGGAAAGTAGGTTCCACACCCCTCTACACACACACACACACACACACACACACACACACACACACATACAAATCCCATAGGGAAACAATTCCTCAGCTGGTAAAACCCTAGATGTCACTAGAGATGTCTCTGCTGGAGCACTACCACACTGCCACCAGGAACTGGAGTTATATTTGTAGAATGCGTCCACCCCTCCTTCTGTGAATTCCCTAGGGGCAAAGTCTAACACTCAGATAGCAACTGGTCCAAGATGAACACCAGTTTCCTCCCTCCCCTAAGTAAGGTCCCCAAGTCCCTTCTCTAACTGTCCACAACTCAGCCAGCTCTGGAGAACACTGGCCCGCAGATCAGTGCAGTGGACGGCTGGGGAGTGCACCTGACCCTTGACCTCTGCCTTGCCCATCTGCCACAGCAAGTCTTCTTCCCTGAGGACCATGTGGCCTAGTTCTCAGTCCATATCACCAGTGTGATTTTAAAACAATTCCTTCCCTAGCTGAGCTTCACTAGTCCCTTCTGTGACACAGGGCCTGCAGCCTGGCTGGCTGGCACACCCCCAGAATCCCAGCGCTCTGGGAGGCTGGGTCAGCAGGATTGGAAATTCAAGCCCAGTCTGGACGACTCAGTAAGAACAAAATAAAAAATAAAAAATGGGCTGAGCATATAGTTCAGCGCAAAGGCCCTGGGTCCAATTTGCAGTACTCTGCTTTAAAAAAAAAAAAAAAGAGGTATTGGTCTGAGAAGCACTTCCTCCTTTTCAGCCCATCCTGTAACATCTGTTCTATGACTGGGTACTATTTTGCTACCAGTTATATAATATTTTTTAAATGGGCCCTCCTTTAAAAACATTATTTCAAAAGGAAACCCAAGATTCCTCCATAAATGGAAAATCAGTACCTTGTGCCATAAATAGATGGTAGCCATAAAAATAAGTACAATGAAAACAAAACAATATCATTAAATTGTAGGCTCCGGCTGCCGGCCCGAGGCTCTGGAGACCTATTCTCTGATGAAAAGGGAAGTCGTGTTAGGAGAGGTGTTAAAAACACACCAGCATTCAACGGAGACTTTCTCCTTAATACCAAGTTAAAGGAAACCAGGAAGGTTGGAAGGCTCTGGCTCTGGCCTCTGATCTCTGTGGTGAGTGGGGCTCCCCCAAGATACAGCCCACTCAGGAAGCCAAGGGCCTAGGGCCGAGGAAGCCAAGGGCCATCCCTTCCCCCCAGGCCAGATGGGCAAGTTGGGCCCCAGCCAGGGTGGTGCAGAGGCTTAGGGGTATGATTCATATTTGGGGCTCAGACGTACAACGTGCCCCATCAGAACACTGGCTATGATGGCTTAAATCTTGAATGCTCTTCCCAAAGTCCATGTGTTGAAGGCTTTATCCCCAGCCTGCAATGCTCTGAGAGATGGTAGAAGCTTCAAAGATAGCACTTGGTGGAAGGGGGTTAGGTCACTGTGGACATGCTCTCGAGGGGGATACTGGGACCCAGGTGCCTTCTTCGCTTCTCAGCCACCATGAGGTGGGCAGGCCTTGTTCCCCTCACACTCCCCACCACGGTGCACTGCCTCTCTGCAGGCTCATGGCCCCAGGGCTAAGGAAAACGAAAACGAAATCAAAGGATGTGAATCAATAACTCACCTTTTCTCCCTTCCCTTCTCCCATCTCACCCCCTCTTTCTCTCTCTGTCTCCCCTGGACCTGAGGACTGGACCCAGGGCCTTCATGCTGAGCTATATCCCCAGCCTTTTTCAGTTTTTATTCTCAAAAGCAGTCTCCCTAGGTTGCTAAGTTGCAGGGGCTGGGCTAAATAAAACTTGCAATCCTCCTGCCTCAGGCTTTTAAACCTGTGCCACCTCACCTGCTAATTTTCCTCTTCTTAAATTTACTGTCTCAGGTGTTTGTTACAGTTCAGGAGAGCTGACTGCCATGCTGGCTGGGTGAGAAGGTGCTGAAGACAAAGTGACCACGAGCTCTGACCGTGTGTCCACCAGACCCCGTGGGCTCTGTCCCAACTATGCAGGCTGAGCAAGGCCCAGGAGATAACAATGTGCTTCATTTGCATAAATTACATAAAATTGCACCAAAAAAAAAACCCTGGAAAACTAAGAAACAAGTCAAAGTGACAAAAGCACAGCGCCTAGATGAGCTCTGACAGAGGCCCCATGGTGATGGTGGATGGTGGACAGCAATTGTGGGGCACATGTCAGGCAAGTGGGTATATCTAGAGCCAGGAAGCAGAGAGAGTGTAGGTCAGGCTTGTCTCTCTCTCTCTCTCTCTCTCTCTCTCTCTCTCTCTCTCTCTCTCTCTCTCTCTCACTTTCTCTCTCTCTGTGACTGTTGGGGGCTACTGGGGATGGAGCCCAGGACCTTGACACTGAGCTACATCTTCAGCCCATTTTTAATTTTGATTTCACCACAGGGTTTTGCTAAGTTGCTGCCCAGGCTGGGCTCCATCCTCCTGCCTCAGCCTCCCAGAGTGCTGGGATTACACAGGCCTGTACCCCTGGAACCAGCTCAGGCTTGTTCCTTTTATAACAATTCTCTTAAGGGTCCCATGACAAATGCTTCAATCCTTTCCAGGACAGGGCCTCCAGAGACTGAAGGGCCTTCCACTAAGCCCCACGCTTTAATGGTCCCACAGCACTTTCCAGTACCGCCACACTGGGGACCAAGCCTCCAGTCACAGGAACCCTTAGGGGACGCCCAAACCATATTAGAACCATAGCAACAGTTGTGCTGTTTATTTCCACATTGTCTGCAGCTGCTTTCTCACTACAGTGGCAGAGCTAACAGTTATGACAGAGACAGGATGTCCTATAAAATTTAAAATATTTACTATTTGACCTTGTACAAAGAACGGTTACTGACTGTTGATCTAAAGCAATCCTCTCCTCTTCTCAAGTTCATTCATATTGTATCCCCACTCTTTTTTTTTTTTTTTTTTTAAAGACAGGGTCTCATTCTGTAGTCCAGGCTGGTCCCAAACTCACTATGTCGCCCAAGCTGGCCTCTAAATCATGGCAACCCTCCTGCCTCAGCCTCTTAAGTGCTGAGATTATAAGCATGCGCCTCCATGCCCTGGTAATATGGTGCTGGTTGCATGGAACCCAGGGCCTCGTGCTTGCTAGGCAACACTCTCCCGGCTGTGCTATTCCTCTAAGCCAATTACTCACTTCTCACACAGCACTTGCAGCAATCAGCAATGTGTGTCTCTCTCTCTGTGTGTGTGTGTGTGTGTGTGTGTGTGATCTCAAGGAGAATTCAGACACAAAACCATTTGGAAAGCAAACACACAAAAGCACAACTGAAATAAAGTTTTACAAACAGGTCTGAGTTTTAGAATAATCCATCATCAAATAAAAATATAGCAGTTATTTCAGGGGAAAATATTACCAAATGGTTAGACTGTTCCAGGCAGAAAAAAAATCAGCAGTTTTCTCACATGACCATTCTATCTACAAAGGTAATAACACATTTTCAGACCAGACACAGGATTGCACATGCCAGAAATAAAGTTCTTTTTGTTAGGGTCAGTAACGTGCAGGAAAGGGCCAAGGGGGATTTAGAACTAGACAGGTAGCACAAAGTGCTTTTATAATCTGACGAGAAAAAAAATGGTGAGGTCTTAGTTTGGGTCTTAAAAATTGTTCCCCACACTCCACTTACCATGGGAACATAAGGAAACACTAGAACATTCCCATAAGGGAGAAATGGTGTCTGTATGGTTCACCTCCCTATTGCTGGCACCTTGCATGAGTTAGACTTACAGCAGGAAAAAGTATAGAAGACTTTGAAATGGTAAAACCAACTTAAAGCAAACAAAACTCTCACAAATATTACTAGTGTCTGATGTTCTCTGAAACACAGCGTATTATTATTGTTCCTTTTTTTTTTTTTCTCGTGGTACTGGGGAATCCAACCCAGGCCTTTGAACTGATCTACATCCCCAGCCCATGTTTATTTTTGATTTTGAGACAGGGTCTCACTAAGTTGCTTAATTGCCCAGGCTAAATGTGAATTTGTGAACCTCCTGCTTCAGCCTTCCAGAATGCTAGGATTATAGGTCTGTGGCACCAGGCTCGGCTTGTTCCCCTCTTTAAATCCACTGATTCTAAGGTGCGTGACGGTGGCTGCTGTTATCTCTGAGCTATTGCATGGCTCTGCCAGTTGTAACAGGACTGATAATAATACAAATGACTCTTGTCAGAGATGCAAATAAATTGTGTGTGCTCACAATCCGGTTGGGAGAAAAATGTTTCCATCGGTAGCAAATTAATTAATTAATTTTTTTTTTTAGACAAGGTCTTGCTCTGTAGCCCAGGCTGGTCCTCAACTCACTATGGAGCCCAGGCTGGCGTTGGACTTGGCAATTCTCCTGCCTCAGCCTCTTGAGTGCTGGAATTGTAGGCATGCACCACCACACCCAGTTTTATGTGGTGCTGGGGAATCGATCCTGGGGCTTGCCAGGCGAGCACTTTAACCAATGTGCCATTCCTCCAGCCCGAAATTTCTATATTTGCCAGTACTTGTAATGCATCTTCTCTCTGGATTTTCTTTAACACTTTACCTGTCATCTCATAAAGTGCATAAAACATTATTTTTTAAAATTTTTGACACATGTTGATTTTACATTTGGAAAAGAGACATGATTTTATGCTCTTCTACTAATTATTTTCTAACATTCAAAGTGTGACCAAAAATATGGTGGACATTAGTATTTTGTTTTTTATTTCAGAAAATAAAAGTTGCCATTAGTCTCTCTCAGAATATTCCCCCCTCCAAAAACACTTGTCCCGTCTTCTTGCCACATTCTAAAGTGGCTCTTGAAGTCCTGTTCTGTGAGTGTCTTCAGCTGTGTGGCTGTGGCTGCCTTCAAGTCCTGAGCTGGTTCAAAACACTCACCTTTAGTGGTCCTTTTGACTGTGGGGAAGATCCAGTGAGGAAAGTGGATGAGGACACACTATAATGTGATCTGTTCGTTTGCAACAGAATCTCACTCTATCGTCCAGGCTGGTCCTGAACTCACTATGCACTCCAGGCTGGCCTCCAACTCAGGGCAATCCTCCTGCCTTGGCATCTCAAGTCCTGGAATTACAGGTGTGCATCATCATGCCCAGTTTATGTGGTGTTGGGTAGTTGAACCCAGGACCTTTCACTTGCTAGGCAAGTGCTTTAACTGCTGAGCTACGCCCCCAGCCCACAGTGATTACTAGCCTTGCCTTTCTGTTGGATGGCACTTAGCAGCCAAAATCACAGTATTTTTTTTCTTATCACATAAGACACTCAAAAAGAGGACTTCCAGAACTGCTTTAGGAAGCAGCAAGAACTATGGGATAAGTATGTTAGGTGTGAGGGGGGATTATTTTGAGGAAGATTAATGGTAATGAATCTTCTACTGTAATAATTTTTGAAAATTTAATCATTAACCATATTTTCAATCATATTTCAAGCATATATATGTGTGTGTGTACGCATGTATATATACACAGACACAACACAGAGAGAGAAAAACGGAGGAGATGGGGTTATGTGCTGCCCAGCTTAGAATAACCGGGAGGGGCTAGGGGTAAAGCTCAGAGCTCCAGCACTTGCCTAGGAAGCTTAAGGCTCTGGGTTCAATTCCCCAGCACCACATAAACCCGGAATGGTGGCACATGTCTGTAATCCCAGAACTAGTGAGGCTGAGGCAGGAGGATTGCCATGTGCTCAAGGCCAGCCTGGGCTCCACAGTGAGAGTTCAGGCCCAGCCTGAGCTACAGAGTGAGACTTTGATTCAAACAAATTAAAGAAAAAAGAAAAAGAAAAAAAGTGGAATTGAATAGAGGAGGAAAGAAAGAAGGAGACAAAGACGAAAGCAGATACAGCCCAGACAGAATGGGCGGGGAGTCTCTTTAGGCCCCGCCCCACTCCCAGCCGCGAGGTAGAACGCTGCTGTGGGAGGAGCTGTGGTTACTGGGCTTCTCTTCCTCCCCCAGCGCTGGGTCCCCCTTTCAGACTTCTTTCTGCCCCTTCACCCAATCCAGCCCCGCAGCAGCCGCCTTCCTGCTGCTCCCCGCGGTTCCTGGCCGCCTCCCCGACGCCCAGCCTGCCCTTTAGCCTTCTCCATTTCGGTCATCACGGAGCAAGACGCCTCTAACCCACTTGCCCTGCTTCCGGAGGTCATCTGCCCTACCCAGGGCTGGAGACATCTTCTGTCTTCTTCCTTCCGTGTAAGCTAGAAGCTTCCAGGGCCACGGTGGCGACTGCCGCGGTCTCTGCCCTCAGGTAGCTGCAGCCCGTGGAAGGAACAGCACGTGTCCCTTTGGCATCTTCACACGTGCGGGTATTGGTGCCCTCCCGTCATCTCGCCTGTGCCAGGGACCACAGACAGAGTTTGTGGCTGGACTTTCTGTGATCCCCCAGGGGTGCTTGGTACCTGCATTCCTGCGGTATGGCAGCCATCACATATAATGACTCCTGTATAATTACTCCTGTCTCTACCAGACTCTGAATGACCTAGACATAGATTGGAGCTCATTTAGTCTGGATTCCTGGTGCATATTACCTGGCAGGTGATGTGGGAAATGAATTGTAAATGAATGGCCGTTGGCAGGAGACAGATGGAGAATGAAACACTAGATGAATTGCAGGCAGTGATGTAGATGGAAGATGCAGGGATGATAGCAGGCATGGCTAATGGATGACCCATGTTTAATGAGAGAGGATTTAGGGTGGAAGAGGCCTGCACAAAGAATGAAACGACTGGCTGGTGACCAGCATGTGGGTGACAGACATGGATTTTGGGTAAACGCATGAGGAATGACAGCTGGGCAAATGAGGAAGGGGATAATGGGTGGACAGGTGGATTGAAGCGACACACAGGTGCATGAAGCCCTGGGGTGAGGAGAAAGTGACTGCACGAGCGACAGTGGGGTTGGCTGGTGAGGGCCATGGCTGCCCGGGGCAGGAGGAAGGCGATGGGTGGGCCGAGACAGGGAGGCAGCTGGCTGACCGTGGGCATGAGGAGACGCCGAGGGCTGCGAGGCTGATAGCTGGCAGCAGGCGGGGGTGCAGGACAGGGCGAGGGAAGGATCAGTGGACTGTGGCCAGGCGGGTGACGAGCAAGTGGCGCATGACTTGGCGGCATTTGAATGGTGGGATGAAAATGGCCAAGTGATAGCTGCATGGACGGAGGGATAGCACGTGAACAGCGTGAGAACCGACGTGTGTGTCACCGCAGGAAGTCTTCAAGGCTCCACCTAGCCCGCGTGCCTTGTGTGTACGAGAGCGGTATTTGGTGATGCCACACCAGGCATCTTCCTGGGGCTGACATATGTCTCATCAAGTAGCCAGTGCAGCAGCAAACCCACCTAACCAATGCAGCACATCGGGCTCAGGACGAGGAAGTGATTCTCTCGAGCCTGGCGCCACTTTCCTGTGTGTGTTTCCTCCTTCTCATGAGGAGTGGTCCCCGCCCCCTGTGTGAACCCTGTCACACATCCCTGCACTGCTCAAGGCTTCCTCCTCCAAGAGGCCCCAAGTCCCCAGGCTCTCTCTCTCTCTTCTCTCTCTCTCTTTCTTCCACTCTAGAGACCTCTGGGCCTGACCTCACCTCCTTTCACCTGGTGCTTCCCATGACTCCCAGTCCTCAGTGAAACCACCACCCCTTAGTGAGTGCCCGCGAAGTGGTCGGCATTGAGCTTGCCGCCCTCCATACATTACCTCATATAATTTCTGAGAGAGCCCTGAACACAGGTATTACATTCCTCCATTCAAGTACTGGGAAACCAAGATTTAGAAATAAAGCCACTTGTCCAAAGTCACCAGCTAGACAGCGAAGAAAAGGGTTATGTTAATTATTGGCTTTCTCCACTCTCAAGCCTATGTCCATGCCCTCTTGGTGACTATGCTGTTGGGTGAGTCACGCTGGTTGAAGTGTGTACACACATGCATGCCTGTGGGATTCTGTCTGGTTTTTCTATGGACTAGAATAAGGACATGTATCACAGTTTTCTTGACCCAGAGAAAAGCCATGAACACGGATGCACAAAGAGCTTCCCCGAACATCCCGGAGCTCAGCTCCCTTCCTTGGGATCCCGAGGACTCAGAAAATAACTGCGACGTGCTCAAGGCCACCCAGCAAGTGGGGCCCAGCAGGGAGCTGAGCCTGGGCCTTAACACTCAGCAAAATTTACTCATAAAACGCAGCCTCCGCTCAGGCTCCTGGAAATGCCAAGCTGGGCTCCAAGAATAACAGAATAATGATAACCATGTGAGGCAGGTATGGTGCTCAGCCCTCACTCACTAAAAAAGCCTCGATTTCAGAGTGTGGGAGAAAGTTAACCTCTATCAACTCGGCATCTCTGTGCACTGTTCCACCTCTGGGGCATTTCCCTCCCCTGTGTCCCGTGGTGCAGACAAGGCCCTGGGTCGGGGGCTTGCACCCACTGCCCCGCCAACACACACTCTGGCATCCAGGTTCACAGCTTCCTTGGGTGCTGCCCAGGAGTGAGGTCCCTGGTTCTGCTCTCGTGTCCCTCAAGACCACACACAAGTTTTCTGTCCCTCTTCAGAGGCTCAACAGGGACTTCATGCTCTGGTTTCCTCTGTCCAGCCCTCTGCACTGCTCAGAATGCTAATTCAGCCTGGCCTTGCCTCTCCCTGGCCAGCAGAGGGTGAGCAGTTAAGATGAGGGACGTCACATGCATCCCCTCCATTGCTCTGACACCCTTTCCATCCTCACTCCGTTCTGGCCTAGGAGGCTGCTCCAGCTCCAGCCACTAGGGCAAATTCTCATTTGCCCCTTCTTTCTTTTCAACGTACAACCCAGAAACGACATATGTTATTCAGTACTCATGTTTTCTGCCAGACCCTGGTCGCCAGGCCACAATTAACTGCAAAGGGCCTGAAGATGTAGGCTTCAGCTACATGGCCACCTGTGCAATAGAAGGGAAAGACACGTGACTTCATGACACCCGAGTGTCTCTGGCACACCTCCCTTCTCCCACCTCCCAGATAAACTTTATCTCACTTCCAAAAGAGGAAAACCAGTTTTCACTCATCTGTTCTTCTCAGTCTAGTATTTATGGCATAAATTGCACACCCTCAAATTACTCCGGGCTTTGGATAAATTGCTGTGGCCCTTGTATTCCAAAGCCTTGACCTTTGAGACTCACAAGGAGTCTTCCAGGTCTGCCTCATCATTCCCTCACCACAGCAATGGAAGCCAGGCTGTTAAACAGGGCAAAGAAAAAGTAGAGGAGGACAAACAGGAGATACCATCAATGTCATGAAATGTTTTAGTTATAGATATAACCTGCTAGGCCTTTCAGTGACTTCCCTGACCTTAAACTTAACTTAAATGATAACTCCTCAGAGACATTTTCTGCCCACTGTTTGCCTCCTTCCTAACAGGGGTCACAATATGTAAGTTATAAATCTAGAGATATGATCAGGCTTGTTAAGGACATGAGGGAAGGGCCATATCTGCTTTGTCTTTGGTCTGTCTTCATTGTCCGGCACAATGCCAGCACACACAGTAGGTGCTTAGCAAAAATATAGTTGTTTGGGGCCTGGAGGAATGGCACAGCAGTTAAAGCTCTTGCCTAAGCGAGTGCAAGGCCCTGAGTTTGATTCCCCAGCATCACATAAAACTGGGCATGGTTGTGCTCGCCTGTAATCTCCACACTCAGGAGGCTGAGACAAGAGTTTGTGAGTTTGAAGCTGTGAGTTTGAAGCCAGCCTGGACTACATAGTAAGTTCAGGACTAGCCAGGGCTATAAAGGGAGCATCAAAAAAAAATTAGAGTTGATGGAATAATTAATTTTTGTACCAGGGCCCCCCAAACATGCAAAAAAAGCCAAATCTTTCCCCAGATGACTGAAAATAAACTGGACATGATTCCTGTTGGTGGCTAAGGATAAGCAAGATCAAAGGGTCAGCAGGGCAGGGCTTTTCCCTGTGAAAGCCAAGAAGGCAAGGGCATGCTGGAAGCCAAACACAACCCCCTTTTTCCCTAACAATGACAATATACCTCCACCAACCTTGGACTTAAATCAACTTAGGGGAAAAAGGGGAGAAAAAGGAAAAGTTGATTCATTCAATCAAGTTCAAATTTGAAATAATTTTTTCCCTTAGATTTCACTGAGGCTTGTATCTTCTGATACCAGGAAAGGTTCAGACTCTAAGGAGCAAAATTCAGTTACAGAAAATGAAGTGTTATTCCTTGCACACATGCTGACAGGTGTATTTTGGCCTCCTTAGAGTGATATTGGTCTAGAATCACTAAATGGATTAATTTATGAAAAACTGTAAGATAATTGAAGTCACTGAATCTTGGAAACACATAAAATCAGACTCATATATTGCATTCTGAAAGAACATCAGACATTGTCTTAGACTGGCTTCCTCTGCAAGCAGAGCCTGAGGTGAGGATTTGAGTACCTGTAGCTCAGGAAGTCAGAGAGATCTGGGAGAGACAGTGCAAATAGGCAGGGCAATAAGCCATGGGCTAGTGAGCCAGCTTCCAATACAGGCATTGAATGCCCGTCTCAGTGCAGACCTTCTGAGCGACAAGCTGCATCAGCTTTAATGGAGAGACGGCTAAGGCATTTCCCCAACAACTGCTGCCCACCACTAACTGTGGGTTGCCCCTAGAGGCACCAAGTCCTGGCTGAGTGAGTTTTCAAAGCTCTAGGTAAGCCAAGTGAGCAACAAGCACTCGGTGGGCTGGGGTGGAGGAAAGATAGAAGACACCGATTCCAAGCATCAATCTAATTTCACCCAGAACAGGATTCCTCCTTGTTAAAGATCTGAACCAGGCACCTACAGACTTGGGGTAGCGAGATCATGGTGTTTGAGTAGCACTACATTGACAGACAATCTGAATCTAAAGGCCTTCGGGTGGTTCCTGTAGCCTCTTTTTGCCATATGCCCACCATCCCCCACTGCCCACCTGCCTTCAGGTTTCTATTACCTGCCCAGCCTCTGGGGCACCTGGCTTTGAGCTCTTGCAAAGGGTCCCTAAGTTTGCCACTGAAACCAGCCTCTGCTTGTGTATTCCCTGCCTGGGGGCTCACTCCTTTCCAGGGCCTGTTGTATTGTCAGCTACCTGCCCCCATACCCGCCCCACCCGAGACATTCCCACTGGGGAATGGGGGGTGAAACTCCCTGCTGGGGTGAGCAGCAGGTTAATTTCCTCCTGGAGCTTCCCTCAGCAAACAATGAGACAATGGCGAGCCGGAGGTGGCCTGCGTAAGACAGCCCGGAGGGGAAGTTGTAATCTGTACGTGAAGCCAGCAGCCGGGCAAAGGGGCAAGAAAAGCAGCCCGGCCAGTCTGGGCCCTCCACCCATCAGGCCCTGGGGACCCCAGAGGCCTCAACCTGAAGGTCACCTGAGTCGCCTTTGAGGAAAACAGTCACAAACTGCCATCCACATGGCGAAAACAAGGATGGGTGGGGCTCACCCCCACCACCCTTCGGCTTCTCTCTGCAGAAACTGGTCTGCCACCTTGCAGACCCAGATCAACTTGACTTTCTCCAGCCTTTGTTTCTTCACCTGTATGTCAGGCAGCTCATATTGCCTCTTTCTTCTGACTGTCAAGAGGGTCCCATCCTGCCACTCATCCAACAAGCATTTACTGAGCATCTGCTATGTGCAGGCACTGGGCTGCAGGCTGGGGACACAGCAGTTGTGGTAAGACATCCCTGCCCTGGTTGGGCACAGTCCGAAGGTGGAGTGAGAGCAACCAGGTCACTGTTGTGAGAAGCAGGAAATGACATCAGTGACAAGCATCATTTGGAGAGGAGGCAGCAGACGAGGATGGTACAACACACTGTGCAGGTCTGGCCTTAGTGACAAAGAGCCAGGAGGCCTGCACACCCAGCCACAGGGCAAGGAAGGGGTGAGTGTTGGGGCCTGTGAGGTACACACACTCCCTAGTGAGCAAGAGGCTCCAGCAGAGGGGCATGACCGGCTAATGCTTGGAAGTTCTGAGCCCGGCACCTGGTAGGTGGGCTCCCATTGCTGGAGCAAAGGATCCTGTCTGAGCTTATCTGCACTACCAAACTCCCCTTCCCTGGCAGGGTCAGGACAGCTGTGCCCGATTCACAGATGAGGAAGCCAAGGCTGAAGGTGGGGAAGAGGGAAGTGGAACAAACAGAGCGGATGATCCCCTGCCACCTCCGGAGATAGGGCAATTGTTGGCAGGCCATCCTGTGACCTCACAGAAGCACCAGAGCCCATTTCACTAAGGAGGTGACTGAGACTCTAGGAGGAAGGTAGGAAGAGCTGCCTCCAGGTCCCAGCTGGCCTGGCCTCGAAGCCCCTGCCCCACAGTCTTTCCTCCTGTGGGGAACCCCCAACTCTGCCCAACCAAGGGTCATGCATGAACTACAGGCTTAGAGCCCCTGAATGGCATCCCATGGATCCAGCTAGAATTCTTGCCAGGCCCACAAGCCCCAGATCTCTCTCTGTTCCTCTTCCCACTCCACACCGATCTTCCCCCACCTGCTCGCCCCCACCTCAGGACCTTGGACACCCAGAGCTCCGGGGCCCCACGCAGCTGCTGCCCACAGAGGCCTCCCCAGCACTGTGGTGCTTTCCCTGTGCTCTGCTCATTCCCCGTGGAGTGCTCACCTCTACCTGGCCACACAGAGGCCCTATGTGTTATCTGTGCCCCCTGTAGTTGTTCAACAGGTATTTGTTCATGGATGCATGAAGGAAGGAAAGCTGAAAGACCTGCAGCCCCTGTCCTGCCCCATTGCACACCCTGGACAGGCATTGCTAGGTGCCCTGTGACTGAGAAGATCCACGCACAGCCACTGCCTCACAGTACTGTCCCTTCAGCCTTGGCACATCCAGAGCACAGCTCTGTGCTCTAACAGAAGCTCAGAGAGGGCAGGGCTTGCCCAGGGTCACACAGCATGGTCCCCGGGTACGTCTCCTAGTACCTCAAAGAGTAGACATCTAGCTCAGAAAGTCAGGGGGAATAGGAACATTAAGGTTCTGACATGTCCCCCTTTCTCCAAGGAGAACCAGTTATGTTGGCTGAGGTGGGAAGGGGGCAGTATGCCTGACCACCAGAAGCTGCTCTGCTCCCAGCGCCTGGACTCCAGCTCCGCATGTTCCAGGAAATCCAGGCCACGTTTCCCTCCCAGAGTCGCCGCCCAGGGAGACCCTCTAGGGAGAGAGACAGCATTTTTGAGGAAAGGGGTGTGGGAGAAAAAGTCACACACACACACAAAACAGTGACTGGGCTAGGAATGTGCCTGGGTGAATCAGAGCCAAGGCTCCTGTCACATCCACAGCTGTGCCGGCCAGGGTGGGGCACGGGACTGAGGCAGGGCCAGGTCACTCCCAGGACAGGACACCAGCTGCCAACCTGCTCCTAGCCAGCTAGTGGGCTCCCTGCCACCCGCCTGGTGGGGGAGATGCTGCAGAAGTGTGTCCAGGCACTGGGCAGTGGACTCTGCCACCTCCAGGACAGTGTAACTCCAGTCTACTTCCAGCCTGGGGCTCAGTTTCCCCTCTGTGATGTGAGAAGACAGGGAGACCTTGAGATGGGGTGACTTTCCAATCAGAGACTGCTGGATATCCTGAGAGACAGCCACACTTCTCAGCAGAGTCCTGAACTCAGGTACTCCAAGATTTTGGAAGGGAAAAATGAACAACTTTAGATTCACTAACAAACTGAAACACATCTCCTTCCAATATGAATGTGGACCATGGCTATAGTAGGGTTGGCGATGACTTCATCAAGGCCACTGGCAAAGATACTTCTGTTTCACGTCACAGAGAAGGCGGACACCTCTACAGATTGTTGATGCTTGTGGTAACTGAGACCTGCTTCCCCATCTTGTTATTTAATATGCTAATAAAGAAACCTACCTGGCCTGGCCAGTGGTCCAGTCCTGTAATTCCTGCACTCTGGGAGGCTAAGACAGGAAGATCCCAAATTCAAACCCAGCCTGGGCAACTTAGCAACTTAGTGAGACCCTGTCTCAAAATCAGAAATAAAAATGAGTTGGAGCTATAGCTCGGAATAAACACCCTGGGCTTCATCCCCAGTACTGCAAAAAGAAAGGAAGAGAGAGAGAGAGAGAGAGAGAGAGAGAGAGAGAGAGAGAGAATAGTAAAGAAAAGAAATGCACTAATCACTGCATTTGACACTCTGGCTAACACTGCTTTAATAAAGGCTGAGTGGAGCTCAGTGGGAGAGCACATGCTTAGCATGTGCAAGAACTTGGGGTCTATTCCTGGCATCAAGGTAAAAAAAGTAGATACTACTGCAGTAATAGCATTCAGTATAATTGGTTTCCTTTGTAATCTTTGGCACTTCATTGTATGCATTTAAAAAACACATGGTCACTGCTTCACTAGATACCAAAGCAGTCCCTGATACAACCAAGCAAGACATCCCGCTTTAGAAATAACCACTTTCATTTTTAAGTGGGAAAGTACTATGCACTCTGACATGGAGAAAGTCAAGTGCATTACGAAGTGCAGCAGAAGGTAGGCAGCCAGACTGCGCGGTAACACACTGCCACTCATTGTGTAAGAGCTGAGCTGGATCTGAGTTTGCTTGATACACTGATGATCCATTCAAGGAGCCTCAAATATGATCCATGCAAATATGATCCTAACCTAAGTTCATAACCAGCCTCTGGCTCTGTTTTCCATCCTTCGAGGCTCATGGTGGAGGGTCCCCGCCCCCCTGCCCTGCACGTGTTCTTGCTCTTAAACATCCACGTGCTATGAGATCCTTTCACTAAGAAGGAGACTGAGACCTAGTCCACGGATCATGGACATATGACCCATGTAAGGAGGCACAAAGGATCCCCTGCTGGATCTGAGGGAGACCTGTCACTGGATACCCAGAGAACTGATTATTTTCCTGTACACATAGACATACAGATTTAGAAAGAGTTGGGATCCTGGGAAGATGGCTCTAGGTGCAGTGGAAAATACAGATTTTGTCTATTTCCAAAGCCCACTTAATGAGCACAGCAGCTTGGTAACAACATGGACAAATGCATAACAAACTCGGTGACAAAGTGGCCCCATGAATCCCAAAATACAAGTGACAGAGATGACCATGCCTATTCTCAGGATTCATGTGGAAATGTACTACTGTTTGTTAGTCTTTGCCTTGGGGGCTGGAGAGGTTAAGAGTAAAGATGTCTTTTTTTTTTTTTTTTGGGGGGGGGGGACACGACAGGGTCTTATTCTATAACACAGGCTGGTCCTGAACTCATTATGCAGCCCAGGCTGGCCTTGAACTCACAGCAATCCTCCTGTCTCAGCCCCCTGAGTGCTGGGATTACAGATGTGAGCCACCACACCCAGCTTATGTGGTGCTGGGAAATTGAACGCAGGTACTTAGCGCTTGCTAGGCAAGTGCTTTAACCGCTGAGCCATTCCTCCAGCCCAGTAAGGACAACTTCTTCACTGCTCTAGAGACCATTATGAGTGGGGACACAGACAATCACACAAGCACTCCAACAGTGACTAAAGTAATTCTATGTGTTTGAGATTCTTATGTTAAAGAATCCATACTTACAATATTTCATAGTTTAAAAAAAACAGCTGGGTAAGGTGACACATCCCTGTAATCTCTGCTATTTGGGAGCGTAAAGCAAAAAGGTCATAAATTTGAGGTCACCCTAGACAACTTACGACCCTATCTCAGAATAAAAGAATAAATAAAAAGGCATAGGGGTGTAGCTCAGTGGTAGAGTACATGCCTAGTATGTGCCAAGCCCTGGGTTCAATTCCCAGCAAACAACAAACACGCACGCACACACAGGAGGAAAGTAGGGAGAAAAAGAACAAATGAAGAAAGAGGGAAAGAGGACGGTAGGTAGACAGACAGACATGTGGCAAGAACTCCTTCACAGGCCCAACTTTGGGCCGGCACAGCTGGACAGCTGCTGGACCAGCAGGGCTCCAGGAAAGTAGCCAGTGCCCAGCTCAGGCCTCAGCACCTACTGCCCAGCATCTTCCGATGAATCATATGTTTGTGGACAAAAAGCAGGGTTATCTCAGTCAGGAAGTTACTGGGGTCATCACCAGAGGCAGACCCCTAAAGTGGAAAAAACATGGCTTCTAGGGGCTGGAGATGCAGGTTCAAGTCCCAGGCTGGCCACAACCACGCGCGCATGCTCACTGACTGCAGAGGCAGAGAACAGGCCCCAGTGGAGGCCTGCACATACACACCTGCACATGGGCCACCAGCTGCCTGGCTTGGGGGGAACACCGCGTCCTCTGCCACCTCCACCGCTGCAGGCAGGGCTAGTGTGGCCACGTGCCTCACACCTCTGTCCTCATGCTCTCGTGATATTCAGACAGCAACTCAAGGGCAAGAACTCAGCCTGGGCTCCCTCATGAGCAACCGTGCCAGGAAGGTACCCTTTGTCCCTACCTTACAGCTGAGGAAACCAGGGCTCAGAGATGGAAATATCATGGCCTATGATCACAAAGCCCTAACACAATTTGACCCCTGTCACTTGAAAGGGGACACCTGAGTCCCCAGGGCAGCTATGTCCTGGCAACCCCAACCCCACGCAGAGTGCTTAGGGGTGGGGCCGGCTCCCTGTGAACAGTCTATATTTAGAGTCAGCAGCAGGGGCGAGGGGCCAAAGCCAGGAGTGACAATGGGGGGAAGGAGGTGGGGCTGCTGGCGGCCGCCCCCGCACCCAGCAGCCGCCCCATTTCCTCGAGGAACCAGGCTGTGCACAATACAAGGAAAGCCGAATGGGGGCTGCTGGCGGGGGAGGGCAGCATGACCCAACAGGGCAGCTGGAGCCTGGAGGAGACCGTGGACCAGGGGAAGTAGACGGTTGGTCCAGCTGCCTGGGGAGCACAAGGAACTACTCGTGTCCTACATGCACACACAGGCTATGGAACAATCCTCACACTCGCCCCCCGCCAGACACACACATGGGTGGGCCCTAAATTCTATGAGAGGATACTTGCAAAAGCCAAGGGGACTCAATGAGGGTTCCTAAACACCAAACACCTGCCCAGATCCTGGTCCTCTGGGGAGGGTGCTAGCCTGGGTCCAGGGCTCCCCAGGACTGAGGAGAACTGTATAGCTCCTGTAGAATGGGGCTCCCCACAGCCTTCCCTGCTTCTCTACAAAAGAGGTCCAGTGGTGGCTGGTGAGGGCCCTGATCTGAGTGGGACATCTGAGCGTCTCGTGCTACTCCTCACTCCTCACTCCATCAGTCCGGTGGACAGCCCAGGCAATGCCTCCTCTGCCCTGTCTCCGCAGCCTCGCTCGTACCATGGTCCCTGACAGCAATCCCCCTCCACCTGCTCATTATTCCCACTCCACTAAGGCTCTGGGAGCAAAGTCTCCCAAAACCAAGCCGCTGCCCAGTACAGTACCTGTGGAGTCCCGCTTCCTCCTGGAGACCTCACCTCTCTGCTCCCTTCCTGGGACAAAGTGATCTCATGATACTTTCCTGACAGACAGGGAGGATAGGGGATACATCCATCCCCACTTTAGGGAAGAGAAAACATGTGGAGAAGGGATATAGCCTGTGAAGAAGTTACAGTGAAAGGTAGCCTGGGCAGACTCTTGCTTAGACCTGGGGCCGTGTCCTCCATGACTGTGCCTGTGCCCGGCCTTCAGCTCTCAAGTCAGAAGCTGATATTTGTGGCTCTGCTGGACGGGTTCCCTGGCACACTGGAGCAACTGGATGATGAAGGGACTACAGAGGGTTAGAATGACAGGACATGATTCCTGGTAAGTGCTAGATAGAGATGGGCCAATAGGACAGGTGACAGACTGAAGCAGGAAGTCCCCAGGCATGCTGCTGAGAGCTGTGTAAAAGCGGCTGTTTACTAGATGGGCACAGCTGCAGGAGGATCAGGTTCTGCCACAAAGACTGGCAGCTATGTACTGGCATCTGGAGCTCGGGGGACAGGCTGAACCTAGATCTCAGATCACACCAAAGAGTCATCAGGGTGTGGGTGGACTGAAGTCCCAGGGCTGGGTGACATATGAGGGTGAGCCCACAGAAGAGATGGCAGCAGAGACCAGGAGAATGCTAAGAGTGCTAATTACTCAGAGAGGAACCACAGCTGCCAATGGTGAGGTCCTGTCTTGGAGCAGTGTACTCTGAAAATAAGGGCTGTCGGGCTGGAGGAAAGGCACAGTAGTTAAAGTACTTGCCTAGCAAGTGCAAGGCCCTATGTTCAATTCCTCAGCACCACATAAATTAGATGTGGTGGTGCATGTCTATAATCCCAGCACTTGGGAGGCTGAGGCAAGAGGACTGCTGTGAGTTCAACCTGGGATACACTAGAGTGAGTTCAGGGGCAGTATGGACTAGAATGAGACCCTGTCTTAAAAAAAAAAGGGCTCCCCACCCCCACTGCATTCTCAGAGCCCACCCAGAAGAGGGCTCTCCTTCTCTTGGGATAGAGCTGCACCCAAGGGCTAGGAAGGGGAAGCCAGGAAAGGAGACTGACCACATGCATGGGGCAGGCTGGGGATGTGACACAGTCTTCAGGGGACATGGCTCAGCACTGAAGATAGAGAGACCACTGATGCATGCAGCATGTGGCTGAACCCCAGGGTCACCAGGATCCATGCAGGGAACAGGGAGAGGCCATGCTGTCTGATGCCACTTTGCATGAAGTTCAATTAGGAGCCAAGCCAGCTGGCAGGGACACAAATCTGACATCTATAATGGCTTGGGGATGGCAGGGCACCAGGGAGTTGGGGGTGACAGGTGGGTGGTAGGCACACAGGATGTACATGCGTCAGAAGGTATTTAATGTGGCTAAAGTGGGTGCCTGAGATTCTGTTACCTAGAGTCAGATACAGCTGATTTTTGTAAAATGGTACCATCCTCTCAGCCTTGAGAATTTATGACACCCTCTTTCTGGTGACAGAGAGGGCTTCATCCCAGGGGCTTCCAGAGACCAACACTGAGGCTGCATCAAGTATGTGCTTAGCTTATTTCCAGGGTTGGGAATGTTGCAAAGGACAAGCAGGTTGCTGTCTACGGGCGGTGCCAAGCTCAGAATGAGTAACTCACTTCCCCAAAACATGACTGGGGGAGCTCTTATCACCTCACTTCACAGAAGAAGAAAGAGGAACAGGGAGAAGGGTCTCACCCAAGTTCATAGAGCCAGCAGGGGACAGAAGGGAGCTGCCTCGCTCGGAGTCCCACTCCCCCTGAGCCTTCCTGGAGGAGGGCACTGGCTCCCAGTTTGGCCTCCCAGTGGGCTCTTTTCTGGCCTCAACTGTTTTCCACCCCTTTCCATAAAGCGGAAGCCCAACAGGGGTACAGACTGCCCTCCCTAAAAAGAAGTTTGAGTCAGGTAGGTGGGAGGCCCATGGGAGGCCGAGGCAGGAGGATCACAAGTTCAAACCCAGCCTGAGCAACTTAGTAACTTAGCAAGACTCTGTCTCAAAATCAAACATAAAATGGGCTGGGAATGTAGCTCAGTGTGAAGACTCTGCTCCATTCAGAGAGAGAGAGAGAGAGAGAGAGAGAGAGAGAAACACACACACACACACACACACACACACACACACACACACACACACACGGCAGATTGGTGCTGTCATTCAGGGCCTCCAGAAGGGACTCAAGCCCATCAAGGCAGCTCACAAACCAGCTCTAGCCATCTATCTCTCCTCATCCTTGTACACCAACACGACACAGCAAGTGAACTCTTTCTCGCCTCTGCTAACATCTTCCCTGAGACTGGAGGCTCCATGGAGGAGTCTGTCTATTCAGAGGGACTCAGTTTCCCACTGAGAGCCCAGCTTGCCTGTGGCGAGCACGTGTTGAGTAACTGGACCCATGTGTACCCCGAGACCTCTCCTGTGCCCCACTTGATCACCCAACTGACTCAGGGTATAGGAACCCAGAGCTGGCCACGAAGTGGCCCCGTGGCCCCTGTATGTTCTGAGGGTAAGCCCTTTCTGGTTCAGGGTCCTGCTCCCCATTGCAGCTACAGTGGCTAGGTTTGGACACAGAATCCCAGCCAGGGCCTGGCCTCCCTCGGCCCTCGCCCTAGCCTGTCCTTTGGCACATGAGACACTGCCTCCTCCTTGGGCAGCTGTTCCCTTCATGTCCTGGCCTGGCCCTTCCCCCCCCCACCCCCCCATCTGGGCCCTAGTGCATCTCCTTGGCAGTACTCTCAGATGCCCGGTAGGAGGAAAGTACTTCTGCCCGTTCTTTCCTTCTCTGCTACCCTGGCCCCCGCTCTGAGCCTCCCCACAGACTCAGCACCCTGTCCCAGCCTCTTCCCTCACCTCCAGCCACTTCTAAGGTGGACTGAGGCAAACAGAGGCAGGCAGGAAAGGCAGAAGAGCCCTGCATCCCTCCAGAGGTCTCTAGGCTTCTGGCTTGCTGCAGTGTGACCCATCATTCTACAAAGGGCCAGCTTGGACAGGCTCTTTGTGCCCCAGCCCTGGCTCTGCTGCAGCTAGCTGTGAAGTCTAGCAAATCATGTGACCGCTCTGTGCCTCAGTTTCCCCAGATGAAAAGTAGGAGGTCAAGGCAGCACGTAGCTCAAATGTTCTGGAAGAATGAGATAAGGCACATTACGTACTCACAGAAGCACCTGACGCAGAACTGGTCTTGACCCCAGCGTATGTTGCAAGGATGTGGAAGAGCATTCTGACTGCCCTTGGCTGCACATTCGTGGCTCGTTTCTGTCCTGCTGAACCCCCAGCTCTGAGGGAGGACCTCCCAGGGGTGCCCAAGTGACCTCAATGTTCTTTGCAGTCACTACCCTTAACATAAGGTGGCCATTAGCTCTGACCCTTGAGATCTCAGCCAGGCCAGGGACAGCCAATGCCAGATCAAGGCACTTGCCCTCCTGGTTCTAGAACAGAAGAGGTGGTGTCACTGAGAGCCTGGCTGACAGGGGCGCAGTCTAGATTTGATTATAAATATTAGCAACACCTACTGCCACAAGGGCTCTTATATATCCAGCAACAAGCTGTGGCTCAGAAAACCCAGCAAGTTCCTGGAGTCTGCAGAGTTTGGGAGATTGTGAGTCCTGCCTGACTCCACATTGCAGGTCAGGGATGTTGACTGACTTATTTCTCAGTTCTGATCCTCTTTCCTCATCTCCAAAATGGAGAAAATGACACTTTGTGGGATTTGTTGAGTTGCAAAGATTAATTGGACAAGTTTTTAAAGCTCCCAGAGTGGCACTGAGCACATGGGTATGACCTGGCAGAGACATCACAGACTCCAAGGTCATGCAGGCCTGGGGTCAAGTGCCACCTTTGCCATTTTGCTAATGTAGATAATGACTCCATCTCTCTAAGCCTCATTAGTCTCAAGTGGAAAACAGGGATTATCCCCTCTCCCAAAGATGGTGCTAGTTACCAGGCGCAGTGATGTAGACCCATAATCCCAGCATTTTGGGAGGCTGATTGCAAGTTTGAGCCTAGCCTGGGCAAATTTACAACAGAGAGAGCCCTCAAAATCAAAAATAAAAATAGGGGCTAGGACCATAGTCAGTAGTTAAAGCATTTGTGCAAGGCCTTGCGTTCAATTCCCAAAGACCATATTAAAAAAAAAAAAAAGTAGCCAGGCATGGTAGAGCACATCTATAATCCCAGCATGTGAGAGTCTGAGGAGTTCGAGGCTAGCCTAAGCTCCAATGTGACTTCAGGATCAGCCTGGAGTACAGAGCAAGGGCCTGCCTCTAGATAAATAAATAAACAAATAAATAAATTTAAAAAGGCAGAGCATGTATCTCAGTGTGAAGGCTTAATCCACCAGCACGAAAAAAGTGCATTTGTTCCGAAATCATATATAATTCACTGCATGAATTTATCAGCAGAAGGATAAAGCTGATTCAAAGAGCATCTGAAACGTTCAGTCAGTGGAAGATACAGTGCTGAGCTGGGGTTAGCGAGTACCGCCAGTTTGCACCCTACAGGACAAAAAGTCCTTTGTAACCTGCAGGCTGATCTTTTCTACTGGATGAAAATCATTTTAAAATGAAATACACAAGAACACAGGACTTCTCCAAGTTTGGGCCCTAATAAATAAATGTCAGGTCACAACAAAGATCTTTTCAACTCCTATAGCATTTTCGCATGAGGAACTGGATTCTTGGAAGACAATTTTTCCATGGGGTGGGGAGGGAGACGGTGCTACCTCTGCTGCCACAGCTCCACCTCAGATCATAAAGCATTAGACTCTCATGAAGAGCATGAAACAAGATCGCTACACACATGGCTCACAGTGGGCTTGAGATCCTGAGATCTGCGACCAATGCCGTTCCTTACCTAACGCGAGGCAGAGCTTGGGAAGTAACGAAACAACCAAGACTGGCTGGAAGTGCAGGTGACGCTTCGCACATCGGCCCACCACTCACCTCCTGTTACCTGGCCTGACTGCTGCTTTTTTTTTTTTTTTTTGAAACAAGGCCTTGCTATATAGTCTGTCTAGACTGGTCCTGAACTCAATGTAGCCCAAACTGGCCTCAAACTCACAACAATTCTCCTGCCTCAGCCTTTTGAATGCTAGGATTACAGGCATGCTCCACCATGCCCAGTTTATATGGTACTAGGGAATTGAACTCAAAGCCTTGAGCTTGCTAGGCAGGAGCTTTAACCACTGTGCTACTCAGAGCACAGTGCAATAGTGAAGACAAGCATTTCTAAATATGAAAGCACTGCACACTTCTGCTGGGGTTTATACAGTATCTGCTCACCAAAGCCAGGACTCTGAGGGAGCCCTGAAACCTTTACACTGTTCAGATGTAGTGGACAGTGGTGCAGAACTCCCGGAAGACATCAGTTACTGGCTGGGAATAGTGTTACTCATGTGTAATCCCAGCACTCTGAGAGGCTGAGGCAGGAGGCTTGCAAGCTCCAGCCAGGCCTCCACAATTCAGTGGCTTAGCAAGACCCTGTCTCAAAACAAACAAACAAACCGGCTGGAGATGTAGCTCAGGGTAAAGGCCCTGGGTTCAAGACTCAAGGAAATGCTCTGCAGCCACGCCCAGCCTTATCTTCCTTTCCTTCGGGGCTCTGAGCAGCAGGGTGGGAGCAGATAAGGTCATGCTCACACAGTCACGGAGCATCACGCAATCCCTAATGAGCTGAATGCAGACTCACCAACATGGGAGAATCTTTAGTTCTATTTAGTCAACAATTATTTTCCAGCGTCTTACTTGATGTCAGGCACCAACCCAACAATTGAAATGAAAATACAAGAAATACCCAGCCCCTTTCCTCAAAGGCCCAGAATTTATTTTATTTTATTTATTTTGAGATAGAGTCTCACTCTGCAGTCTAGGCTGGTCCCGAACTCACACAGTGGTCTTAACTCACAGCAATCCTCCTGCTTCAGCCAACCGAGTGCTAGGATTATGAGCATATACCGCCACTCCTGGCGATGTAGTGCTGGGGAATTGACCTCAAGGCCTTCTGCTTTCTAGGCAAGTGCTCTGACCACTACGTATCTGTCTCAAAAAATTAGTAAGTAAAGTGAGGCTCAAAGAATGAGAAGACATGAGCCAACAGAAAAGTTGAGGGAAAAATTCCAAGCAGGAGCCCCTCATATGCAAAGGCCCTGGGAGTAGGAACAGCCTTCAAGAAACAGAGAGACTGTGTGGCTAGAAGTTAGAGAAGATGAAGACAAGAGCTGCATCTTGTAGAGATGAAGAAAGCACCCAGCAAGAGACCTGGATTTTATTTTGAACATAACAGCAAGGTAATTTTTTTTTTTTTTTTTTTTGAGGCAGAGTCTCACTCGGTAGCCAAGGCTGGCCTTGGACTCACAGAAATCTTCCTGCCTCAGCCTCCCAAGTACTGGGATTACAGGTATGTGCCACCATGCTCGGCTATATGTGGTGATGGGGAATTGAACTCAGGGCCCTGCGCTTGCAAGGCAAGCACTTTAACTGCTGTTCCATTCCTCCAGCCCCAATATTTAGATCTTACATCTCTGATCTGAGAACATGAAGGAAATAGTTTTGTTTCTACCTTAAAGCTCCAAGGCAGAGATTCTCAAAGTGAGGTCCCTGAACCAGCAGCAGCAGCATCCCTGGAACTTGTTAAAAATGCAGATTCTTGGGCCCACCCCAGTCATCCACATCAGACACTAGGGTGCAGCCCAGCATCTGTGTTAAGGCACCCTCTGGGAAACAACCTATCAGCTGGAAACATAACCCGGAACTGCCATCTGGTGGGCTTCACTGGAACTACAGCATGGCCTGCACCAAACCTTTGGCTCCAGTGTAAACAGGACACCTGCAGCTCACAGTATTCTAGGGAGATCATGAACAGACGCACAGTAGGTGGTTGGTTTTACAGTGTGTCGGTTCCCTTCTCTTATTTGAATGCACATTCAGCACAGGAGGTGGGAGGCTGAAACAAGAGGATCACACGTTAAAGTTTAAGCCCAACCTGGGCAACTGGGCACAATTAAAAATAAAAAAATGGACTGCAGATATAGCTCGGTGTGAAGGCCCTGGGCTTGGTCTCTTGAACACACACACGAACACACACACACACACACACACACACACACACACACACACACACGAGGGCCTTCTTCATGACTAACACATGCAATTTCCTGCACACTTTGTCCCGCCCTCCAGTACTCCTATGGCTCACGCTTTGCTTCATTCCGGCCCTGTGCAAAGCCATCCTCTGGGAAGCCTTCTGTGACCGTGTTCCCCAGAGTCCAGGACCTGCCCTCTTTCTGCCTATGACCACCCCCTCTTTTCTCACTACTGACATTATCTTACATACTTGACTTTTATCTCTCTTCCTCATGAGACTATGAGTTCCTATACGGAAGACAGGTTTGTGCTGTTTACTGCTGTAACCCTGTACAAACAGTAGATGCTCAATAAATATATACTGAATGAAAATATTCCATGAGTCAGATGAGAAAACTAAGGCTCAGCACAGTGATCTTACAGAGCTTTACATGAGGAGTGAGTGGCTGGGATCTAGGTTTCATCTCAGATTTCTGGAAGCCACTTTGGCACTTTGAAGCACCTGGAGATAGGGAGACTTTTCAACCAGGCCACTATGTCCCCAGCACTTGAGCTGAGCAAGTCAGCAGCTAAGGGTTCAAAAGGATCTTCCTAATGTTTAAAAGGACAGATGGTGAGGCTAAAGGGATAACACAGTGGTCACAGTGCTTGCCCAGCAAGTGCAAGACTGAGTTTGATTCCCCAGCACCACAGAGGCTGGGCATGGTGGCACATGCCTGTAATCCTAGCATTCGGGAGGCTGAGGCAGGAGTATTGTTGAGTGTTGAAGGCCAGCCTGGGCTACATAGTGAGTTCAGGACCAGCCTGGACTACAGAGCAAGACTCTGTCTCAATCAATCAATCAATGGGCAGAGAGTAGCTGGGTCCAGTGGCAAGAGGACTGCAAGTTCAAGCCCTGCCTGGGCAATTTAGTGATTTAGTGAGACCCTGTCTTGAAATCAAAAATAAAATTAGGCTGGCTATATAGCTTAGTGTGAGGGCTCTAGGCTTGATCCTCGGCACCACAAAAGAAAGAAAGAAAGAAAGAAAGAAAGAAAGAAAGAAAGAAAGAAAGAAAGAAAGAAAGAAAAAATGGACTGAAAGTAAAGAGCTGAAAGTAGAAACTCTCAGTGGGTAGCATCCCTGGGATTTGGGTGTCTGGGCAGTAGGGTACATATTTCTTCCAAAGGGCCTCAAATCTTACGTACATGATGTTCAAAACTCCCGTTGGTAAAAGTCATTTTTCAGGATCCTAGTTTAGAAACTGTATAGGGTTTTGTTTTATTTATGATCTTAATAGACTATTTTTTCGAGAAGCTTTATGTTTACAAAAAATTGCACAGAAATTGCAGATCCCTGATACTCTTTCTCCCCAGTATGTCCCTTCTTGTATTAGCACTGTGGTCCATTTGTTTCAGCTGATGAACTGTATTAACTAAGGCCTGCAGTTACTCGAGGGCTGACTGGCCATCCTGCAGACCCTGACAGATGTCTAAGTCCCATGGCTGCCACACAGAATCATGCTGAAGAGTGACCCTGAGCTCCGCCCGGGGCTCCCTGCCTCCCTTCTCCAGAATCCTGGCAACCTCTATCTTATATCATCTCTGTGGCAATGCTTTCTCCAGCATAATGTTTGCTTGGTTTTAATATATAGTGACAGTGACTCTCTCAGGAAAGCAAAGCCCACTGAAATTGGTGTCTTAGTTCACTCCAGCCACTATAGCCAATATCTGTAGATTAAGTGGTTTATAATCAACAGATGTTTATTTCTTGAGGGTCTGAAGGCTGTGAAATCCAAGATCAAGGAGCTGGCCGATGTGGTGTCTGGGGAAAGCCTGCTTCCGAGTCACTGCTGGCTTCTCACTTCTTGGGGTGGGGCCTCCTGGGAGCTCTTTCATTAGGACACAACCTCTTTTATGATGACCCCACCGTCACACCCTTACCACTCTCCAAAGGCCTCACCTCCTAATACCATCACCTGGGGACTGTTTTGCATATGAAATTGGGAGAGACAAGAGATTTCTTGTGTAGAAATTGGGAACTGACTGGGTTTTGTTGGTTCAGAACTGCACCTAGCACAGCTCCCATTTGGGACCATCACAGCCACACAACCACTCTGAGTTGGGTTCTCAGAGTAGTAGTGAGTCCAGAGACAGCCAGACAATCCCTACTTTCTGACATTTTCTATGTATTTACATATTAACTTACTTCAAATTACTTTAATTCTATTTTCTTTGAGATTACAATCAGTATATCACTTATGTTGAATGTTTTATGTCTCGGTAGCTTATGTTATTCATGAATTTTATTTTAGAAAAGAAAAGCATTGCATTCCAGCTTCTATTAAAGGGATCACTGGGTCGCGAGGTTCCAACGCACGGTAGGACCATATGGCCACCATGATGTCACAAATGGCAATCCGTGCCTGCCTGCAGCTCCGAGGGCACTGCAGATGACTTGTACGCACAAGTCACTACATGTTCCTCTCCTCCATGTGGTTGAGGAATCAAAGACAGCTTGGAGGCATGGGGGAGAGGAAGGCAGAGGGAATCCCAGGCACAATTCCACCCGCCGCTATGCAAGGCTTCACACGCCAGACACCATACTATGTGCTGGGGGAACCTACGTACGCAAAGCTGGTGACAGAGCAAGCTTTGAGGCATGCTACCTGGGCTCGGAGCCCAACTCAGTAGTCACTAGCTGTGTGAGCTTGGGTAAGACACTAAGCCTCCCTTAACCTTGGTACTCCTTCATCCTTACTTCCTGTCTCATAAATTAAAGCCCACACTGCATCCCTATTCCCATTTTTCTGTACGTGTCTGACCAGCCCCTAACCCCTCTCTGGCTAAACATGCATTGGTTGATAGCAACTTTCTGAGAAAAACAACACCATGTGGCCTGCTCTCACATGAAGGCTGCCTGGCAATCACACCAGGAGCTCTCTCAAAGTGATGCCTTCCTGTCTCTTCCTCAAACCTCTGCCACCTTCTCCCCTTTCTCACACTCAGCTGAGGACTTGGATTCCTCTGTTGCAGGGAAAACCAGGACAGTCAGAGCATATGCACATGCCACCATTATGAGCCACCCACCCAGAGGCCCCAAGCCTGTGGGCACAGTGAACCACATGCCATCAAGGTCACCTCCCCACACACACTTGTACACAGTATCTGTCCTTCTGTCTCTCCAGGGACATCATTTGAGCTGCTCTCTCCTCTCTCAGGCATCATCAATATTCCAACCTACTGAGTCATTCCCATCTGCAGAGAAATGCACTCATCGTTCTGTATTTAAAGAACTTCTCTGGGCTCTACTTTTCTCTCCGCCTGCCTCCCCATTCTCAAACCTACTGCAAAACTGAAAAGGCATCTGTTCTCACTTCCTCGTTGTCTCTCGTGCTTCTTTCATTCTCTTTAATTTTTCTTTATTTTATTTGGTAGACTTTATTTTAATATAATGTCACTGAAAAGTTACAAAATGGTGCAGCGAACAGTCAAATGCCCATTGCCTAGGTTTTAGCTCTTTGCTTTATCATCCCCCCAACCCCATCCTCCCTGTTCAAGCCTGTCCTAACCTTGCAATGGAGCCCATGATGATGTTGAACTTCTGTTCCTCCTGCCTCAGCTTCTAGAGTGTGAGATTCCCAGACACACTATCACACCCAGACTCAGCTGAACTCTTCACATGGTAAGTTGGGGACCCAGTTCTCTTTTACCTCGAAAAGCCAGCATATGTTTTCAATAAGCAAATATATTCTCTTAGTATAACCCAAATCAGAAAGTTTCAAGCCAGGCTTGGTGTCAACACACCTGTAATCCCGGCACTTGGGAGGCTGAGGAAAGTGGATTGCCATGAGTTCACGGCCAGCCTGGGCTACATAGTGAGTTCAAGACCAACTGGGACTTCAGAATGAAACTCTGTCTCCAAAAAAACAAAAGTAGGGTAATTTCACCCAGAAGCAAAACTATTAGCTAATCTACAGCCCTTATTCAAATTTCACCAACTGTGAAATAACTTCTTCTATAGCAAGTGAAAGAAGTTTTTTTGGTAGTTATATCTTTTTAGTCTCTTGAATCTAGACCTATTCTTCAGTCTTTGCCTTTTGTGATCTCAGCATTCTTAAAAGATGCAGAAATTATTTTTGCCAAAATAGCTTTGTTATTTTTCAGAAACACCCTCACTTTAGATCTGTTTTATGGTTCCCTATAAGTCAGGTATGTGCTTTTGGCAGAGAAACCACTGAGATGACGGCATATGCCTCCTGTGTCTCATCCCAGGAGGCCTATGATGTCAGGCTGACCCATGACTAGTGGTGTCCACTGTGGTCACTTGGCTGATGTGGCGTTGGTTAGTGATCTCTCTGTGGCTGAGACACAATACCTGAGAATAATAATTTAAAAGAGAAATGATGCAGTGTGTAGTGGTAAATCCCTGTAATCCCAACTACTCTGCAGGATGAGGCAGGAGGATCATGAATTTGAAGTCATTATGGTCTACTTAGCAAGACCTTGTGTCAAAACAAAAAACCAAAAGGACTAAATACATGAATCAGAGCTAGAGTGTCCTTGGGTTCCATCCTCCGTTTCAGCCCATGGCCAGCTGGCTCCATTGGGTTAGGCCTGTAAGTGAGGCACAGCATGTTGGTAGAAGGGTGCAGTGCGGCAACCACTCGCCTCACAGCAGCTGAGCAAAGAAAAGGAGAAAGAGCCAGAGAGAAAGAGGCCTGGGACAAAATGCACACTTCAAAACCACGCCCCAGTGACCTGCCTCATACAATTAGGCCCCACTTCCTAATAAGCCCATTCAACTAATGAACTCCTCCATGGGTTAATTTACTTGATGAAATTAGAGCCCTCATGATCCAATCACTTCCCCAAAGCCCATCAGCTCGAAATGAAACCATCAACATATTGTGCCTTTGGGGGAATTTTTTTTTTTTTTTTTTTTGAGACAAGGTCTCACTCTGTAGCCCAGGCTGGTCCTGAACTCAGGATGGAGCTCAGGCTGGCCTTGGACTCACAGCACTCCTTCTGTCTCAGCCTCCCAAATGCTGGGATTATAGTGGTGAGGGTATTCAGCACTTGAGCACTTTAACCACTGAACTATTCCTCCAGCCCTCGGGCTTTCTAACCTTAAACAGCATTTCCTGTTGGACACAGTGCCAGAAACCAGTCATCTCTGCTATTCAGGAGACTGAAGCAAGAGAATGGCAAGTTCGATGCCAGTCTGGGCAACAAAGTGAGACTGTTTCAAAATTAAATCATTTTCTTAAAAAAAAAAAAAAAAAGGGCTGGAGATATTGCTTAGTGATAACTTGACCTTAGGTTCCACTTTCAGTGTTGGGGAGAAAAAAAATCATTCTGTGTTGAGGATCTCTCACTGGGCTGCTTGGGCTGCCATAACAAATGCTACAGGCTGGCAGGCTTAAACAACAGAAATCCATTGCCTTGCAGTTTGGAAGCTCAAAGCCAAGATCAAGGCACTGCTGGGATGGTTTCCAGGAAGGCCTCTCTTTCTAGCCTGTAAGTGGTGGCCTTTTTGACAGTGTCTTCATGCGACTTTTCCTCTGTGCAGTCGTGTGCCAAGCCAGTGAGCCCTAGCTGCTCTTTCTCTCAAGAGGTTGCCTACTGCAGCAGTCTTCAAACTTTTGGCACCACAGACCTTGTCTTGGTTACTTTTTCATTGCTATGACAGAATACCTGACATTTACAACTTAAAAGAGAAAAGATGTATTTTAGCTCACCGTTTCAGAAGGCCTCAGTCCATTGATGGGCAGCTGGCAACAGTGGAAGCACCTGGCAGAGGCGAAGATGGAGACGGCTTCTCACGACAACGTAAACAGGAAGCCAAGTCCTACAGGAAGAGAGGAGGTTGCTTTACCCTTCCAGGTCCTGTCCCAGTGATCCACCCCTTCTGGGTCTAGCCTCAGTGTTCCGCCCCTTCTAGGTTTAAGCCCCTAATCCACCACATGCCGATAATCTATAATCTACCATATACCTGTAATCTAATCCACACACCTGCAATATAGCACACATTTGTAGTCTAATCCTCCCTCCAGACCAGGCCCCAATCTCCTAACAGCATATGGTTCCACGATGATCCACAACATCCAAATACAAGAGACTTGGGGGCACATTCCAGATCCAAACCACAATAGACCTGTTTCATGGGAAACACTTTTTCCACTGATGGGAGTGGATCAGATGTGGGTGTGGAAGCAGCATCACCACTTTAGTTCTGCCGCAGATCATCAGGCATCAGATTCTCATAAGGAGCACACAGCCTAGATCCCAAAGGCCCATTCACAGTAGGGTTTGCACTCCTGTGAGAATCTAATGCTGCCTCTGATCTGACAGGAGTCAGAGCTTGGGTGGCAATGTGAGCAGTGGGGGATGGCTGTGAACACAGATGAAGCCATGCTCACTGGTCTTCTGCTGTATGACTTGGTTCCTAACAAGCCACGCACAGACTGGTATCAGTCCAGGGCCTCAGGGGTTGGGGACTCCAGCCGAATGGATTAGGACCTCACATTTATTTATTTCTTTAGAGACAGGATTTGCTCCATAGCCCAGGCTGGTCCTGAACTCACTATGGAGCCCAGGTTGGCCTTGGACTCAGGACAACCCTCCTGCCTCAGCCTCCCAAATGCAGGGATTATAGGCATGCACCACTATGCACTGTTTATGTGATGCTGGGAAACTGAGCTCCAGCCCAGGACTTCACATTTACACTTGACTTAGCCTACATCTTCTTAAAGGCCTTACCTTCAAATTTTGTCACACGAGGAATCAGAGCTTCCACATACAAATTTGGAGGGAACACAATTCAGTATGCAACACCTTCTGGAGTTCCATCTCCAACCTGGACCTCTCCCCCAGTCTTGGATTCATGCAGCTAACTCCTGTCTGGGCATGTGCACCGGAAAGTCTGACAGTCATCACAAATTTCACAAGTCTCAGGTAGAACCGCTAATGCCTCTCCTTTGCTCTCCACTTCCCTGCAAAAATTCTTCCTATAGCTCAAGGACAAAAACCTTGTAGTTGTTCTCAATTCTTTTTTTTTCCTTCAAATACTTTATATTCATCCTATCAGGGAATCCTTACGCCTTCAATTTTAAAATAACCCTGGAGTCTAACTTGGGACAAAACCAACATTGTAGCTGGGCCTGGTGTTGCATGCCTGTAACTCCATTACTCTGGGAGGCTGAAGCAAGAGGATCACTGTGACCACTGGGGAGATTATGTCAGTTTGAGGCAATTAGGAACCAGCCTGGATTAGAGTGTGAGTGGTTTATGGGCCAATGAATGAGGGAAGAACATCCACCCCAATGTGAGAGGCTGGACTGAGAGCTCCAACTGTATAAAAGGAAGGAAGAAGAAAGATTGTTACAGTTCTTTTCCTCTGAGGAGAGACTGGACTTGATGGGACTTGGCTTCCTGTTTGTGATGTTGTGATGAGCCACCTCCACCTCTGTCTCTGCCATGTGCTTCCCTTGCTGCCGGGCTGCCCCTGAGTGGACTGCGACCTTCTGAAACTGAGAGCTAAAATAAACCTTTCTTCCCTTAAATTTGTGGATGTTGGGTATTGAGTCACAGCAACAAAAAGTAACTAAGGCAATGACAAATTCAAGCCTAGCTTGGACAATTTAGTGACCTAGTGAAACCTTGTTTCAAATTTTAAAAGAATAAAATAAAATAGGACTAGAGATGTAACTCAGTGTAAAGGCCTTGGTTCAGTCCCCAGTAATGCAAAACAAAACAATACAAAAGAAACAAAAAAGTATCATGGTCTCCTGGCTGGATCAGAAGAGTAGCCTCTTTCCTGGTCTCCAAGTTTCTCCTATTCCCTGTATTCTGCACTTGATCAGCAGCTGGATAGATGCTGTAAAAATGTGCAGTGGGTCCAAACACCTCCCATATCCTCCCATCTCTCTCAGGGCCAGACCTCTCAGGGTCCTGCAAGGCGGGGCATGACCCAGCCCCTATGACTTTTTGGTGCTTCACTTTCCTCCCACCCAGCCACCCTCTCTATCAGCTCCTCGCTAAGCGCATCAAGCTTGAGCTTAATTCAGGGTCTTTGCCCATCCCGTCCCCTGTGCTTGGAATAGTCTACTTCCAGCTGCCCTCATGGCTCCCTGCCTTCCTTCCCCCAGACCTCTGTTGAAGTCTTTCCTTCCCAGGAGTCCTCTTTGGTCGCCACGTCTGAAAGAGTCCCGCAATACTGCTCTCTCATTCCTTGGCTTAACCCCCATGCCTCCCCTGAACACCAAGGCTCTTTAGCCCCTGGCAAGACTGAGATCCGCAAGGACAGGGGATTTGCTTTGTTTGTTGGTTCACAGCTGCACCTTGTGTTGTCAGACTTCCATCCTTGTGACAAAATACCCCAGAAAATCTACTTGAAAGAGCAAAAGTTTATTGTGTCTCACAGTGGCAGAGACTGGCTGCATTGACTCTGGGCTTGTGAGGAGGCCAAACATCACGGTGAGGATGTGGCGAACACAGCTGCTCATCTCATGGTAGCCAGGAAGTAAAAGAGAGAGGGGATGAAATAGAGCCCAATGAGCATACTCCAAGAACCTGCTTTCTTTAAGGAGGTCCCACTTCCCAAGTTGCCACCCCTCCCACTCACATGCAGAATCATGAATCCATCAATGAGGTCACAGACTCATGAGTTCCTCCTCTTCGAAAGGCTCTGCCTCTGAACTCTGCTGTCTGGAGGACCAAGCCCTCAACACACGAGCACTGAGGGACATTTCAGATGCAAACCATAACTTAACCCCAATAATAATAATAATGTACACTGTTTGTATCTTCACAATGTGTCAGCGTATTTCTAACGGCTTTAGTATATTCAATCATTTAATTCTGAAAAAGTCCTACGAGGTAAGAATATCACTTATTTGTTGTTATAATGTGTAAAAAAACTGCCCCCAAAACTCTGTGACAGGTTTCTCCCCTCACACCTGCTGATCTCAGCTGGACTTACAGGTTGACTCAAGTTCAGATCTCCTATAGGTATTTTGTTTTTTTTGTGGAACCAGTTGATGCTGGGGAGAGGGGTAGATAGACGCTATTGGCTTTCCTAAACTGATACAGAGCGTTCTTTTCCTACTTTTTAAATATCCTGTTATTCAAAAGTGACAGAATTTTGCCAGGACTGTTTAATTACAGCACTGTAATCAACAGCACTCTGGGAGACTGAGGCAGGAGGATTGCAAGTTCAAGCCTAGTCTGGGCAACTTAGTAAGAACCTGTCTCAAAATAGAATTTTTTTTTTTTTTTTTTTTTAGTGGGCTGGGGATGTAGGTCAGGGCTAAGGCTCTGGGCTCAATACCCAATACCACAAAAAGTTAAAATTATAATAGACACTAAACACTAAATTTAAAAACTGTCCTTAGGTCAAACTTGAGTTAGCAAGTTTGATTGGTACATGAACCAGAGACTCCCACCCTTCAAGGCAGTGTGTAAAATTCTAAGAAAGAAGATAATTAAAACAGAAACGTCGTAAGGCCTCAGGAGGAACCTGCACTGTGTCTCTGTCATCGTCATTCCACCAACCCAAGCAAATCACACGGCCAACCTAATGCCAATGGGAGCAGAAAGTACCCACTCTCCCTAGCCAGGGGGAGGGTGACCAGACACTAATCTAGTTTGCCACAACATATTAACTACTATATCCTCTTTTACCCTCTTCTTTATCTCTCTCTCTCTCTTTGTACTGGGTATCAATCCCAGGACCTTCACATTGAGCTATATCCCCAGCCCGTATTTCTATTTTTAATTTTGAGACAGGGTCTTGCCAAGTTGTTAAGTTGACCAGGGTGGGCTTGAACTTGCAAACCTCCTTCTTCAGCTTCTCAGAGTGCTGGAACTACTGGTCTACACCACTGGTTCTGGCTCCTTTTTTTGAGACAGGGTCTCGCTCGGTAGGCCAGGCTGGTCCTGAATTCACTATGCAGCCCAGGCTGCCCGAGAACTCGAGTGATCCTCCTGCCTTTGCCTTCGAAGTGTCTCTGTTTTAATTAGCCGCTTTCTTGGAATCCTGCCACCCTACTTGGTTTAAGTTGTTCTGGGGAATCAAACCCAGGGCCTTGCCCTTGCTATGCTTCTCCTCCAGTGTCCATGTCTGAATCTATAGTACTGATAAGTCACAGAGCTGGAATCAAACCAAGTTGGAAGACTTCGCAAATGTCATATGCACCAGGCTACATGGTTTGAACTTTTTGTGCAGGCAACAAAATGCTATTGAAAACTTTTTTTTTTTTTTTTTGATAGGGTCTTGCTCTGAAGTCCAGGATAGTCCTGAACTTATTATGGAGTCCAGTCTGGCCTCGAACTCCTGCTTCAACATCCCAAGTATTGAGATGAAGAGCATGTACCAACATGCCTGGCTTATATGATGCTGGAAAATCAAACTCAGGGCCTTGAGTTTACTAGGCATGTACTCTATACCTGCAGCACAGTCACAAAACTTCAGGCCAGAATTGGTTAAGGGCTGGACTGAGTGGCCTCAAAAGTTAAAAAAAGAAAGAAAAAGCAAGAAAAGATAGAGAAAAATAAAGAGCAAATCAGCAAGAGCAAAACCAAATAGAAAAAGACAGAGATTAGAGATAAAATCCTTTTCCCTTTCTGGAGTGTTGAAATAAAAATTCACATTTACTATAAAAACTCAAACAATGCAGGCAATTTTGAAAGTAAGGCACAAGTTTACAATTCCAGCCCTCTGGGAGGCTAAAGCAACATAGTTAGTAAGACTCTGTCTCAAAATAATGAAACAGAACACTTCAAAAGTAAAAGTTCCCTCTTCTTCCCTCTTCAGAGACAAGTTACCATTAAGAGTTTGTGGTAAACGGTTCCCAAACTCTAAAATACATGTCGTATTTCTGGGGGGTTTGTTGTTTTTGCAGTACTAGGAATTGAACCCAAGGTTCTTCACACAGAGATAACTCCAGTTCATTTTTAAATTTTTATTTTTAGATAGGGTTTCACTAAATTGCCCAGACTGGGCTCAAACTTGGGACTCTCCCCTTGCAGTATCCCAGAGTGCTGAGATTACAAGCTAGTGCCCTATCATATTTGTTAAAGCAGCAAGCACAGAGAGGTGGCTTGTGGACCTGTTTTCCCACCCGACTGCTAACTTTATTGAAAACTCTGCAATACATATACATCTACCCATCTGCTTATTTTTAAATGTTTCAACAAAACTATTGGGGTTTCTTCTTGCTTTTTTTTTTTTTATCATGGAACAGTATGTCTGGGCCAGCTTTCAGTGGAAGACAGAATACTGACCTCATTCTTTTTAGTGACTTTATCACTTGCTAACTGTGTGACTCTGGGCATGTTATTTAACTTCTCTTCTGAAACTTGGTATGCTTAAAAATGTACTTGCTGCATAGGGTTGTTGTGCAGATTAAATAAGTTGGTTTAGGTAAGGTATCTTGTACAGCATTTGACTTTTAATCTTTTTTTTTTTGAGACAGGGTCTTGCTATATATTTAGTTTAGCCCAGGCTGATCCTGAACTCACTATGGAGCCCAGCCTGGCCTCGGACTCAGGGCAGTCTTCCTGCCTCAGCTTGGGATTACGGGCATGCACCACCACGCCCAGTTTATGAGGTGCTGGGGAATCAACTCCGGGCAGTGCACTTGCTAAGCAAGCACTTTTACTGCTGTGCTATTCCTCCAGCCCCACGCCCCAGTCCATCTGTTGTTGTTATTTATTTCTGTGGTACTAGGAATTAAACCAGGGGCCTTCACACAGGGCTACATTTCTGGTCCATTTTATTTATTGTTAGATTTTTGTTTCTGTTTTATTGAGATAGTCTCTCACTCTGTAGTCCAGGAGTCCTGAACTCACCATGTAGTCCAGGCTGGCCATGGTAATTCTTCTACCTCAGTCTTCTGAGGGCTGGGTTTATAGGCATGTGCCACCACACCCAACTAATCTTTACATGGTGCTGGGAAATCAACTCAGGACCTTGAACATAGAAACAAGCACTCTAACCCTTGAGCTACGTCCCCCAGCCTCTATTATTTGTTTGTTTGAGACAGCATTTCTCTTAAGTTGTGAAGTTAGGGCTGGAGACATAGCTCAGTGGTAGAGCACTTGCCTAGCATGTTTGAGGCCCTGGGCTGATAACCAGTACCCCCCCACACACACACACACACAAAACAAAAACAAAACCCCTGTCACTTACGTTGCTAAACAGCCCAGTGTGGGCAGGAACTCCAAGGACTCTTGCCTCAGATTCCAGAGTGTTAAGATTCCAGGTGTGCACCACAAGACATAGCTTAACGACATTTTTTTTTTTGCCTGCTTATTTTTTGGAGGGACAGGGTCTCACTCTGTAGTCGAAGCTGACTATGTAACGCAATGTAACACACGCTGGCTTAGAACTCACCATCTTCCTGCCTCTACTTCTCATAGTGCTGAGG
This sequence comes from Ctenodactylus gundi, assembly GCA_004027205.1. Taxonomy (NCBI): domain Eukaryota; kingdom Metazoa; phylum Chordata; class Mammalia; order Rodentia; family Ctenodactylidae; genus Ctenodactylus; species Ctenodactylus gundi. The sequence continues at coordinate 107,658 of PVKB01003016.1, forward strand.
TTATAAGCATGCACCACCAATCCCAACTTCACATAGTTACTTAATGTTTGCAAATAGGGCTATAGCAGCACCATCCTTTCCTGTATTCATGACTGTTTATAATATGACTTCGATGTTTTACTCACCAAGAGACAGAGTCTATTCCTTATCTTCTTGGGTCTGAGCTGTGAGAATGGCTTTGATCAATATAATTCAATAAAAGTGATGCTACTCTACTTTTTTTCCCCCTGTGGTCCTGAGGTCCCAACCCAGGGCCTTCACACTGCATGACTTCCCCAGCCCATTTTTAGTTTTGATTTTGACTAAAAGTGGGAAAAAGAAAGCTATGAAAGCCAAAAAGATGAAGTCCAAGAGATAGGTGGAAAGTCAGTCATTTCCTGGAAGGGGATTTCACAGAAATCCTGGAATCACCTTGATCAACCTCTTTAGTCCACAGCAGGGAAACTGAGGCTCAGAGAAGAGGAATGACCCACTTGTGGGCACTCACACAAACTGTATATTCAGACAACTGGGATCAAATTCCCAGACCTGTTTGGCAGATGAGCCCAGCCAAGGTCCAGGCTACCTCCTGAGGCCATCATGACCCATATGTATCAACTCCCATCCCACAGGGGAGAAGGCTGTCGGAGAGCAGAGGCATCAGTCAGCTGACATACTGTGAAAGGAGGGCTGGAGAGGGTGGAGAGGCTCAGCCCTGGAATAAGCAGTTATTCTGAGGTGGCTGGAGTAATGGCTGGCACAGAAATAACCCAGCCTCCTCGCCCTCACACTTCTGCCCTACCAGAGGTGAAGCTAACACTTGAACTCCTCTCAGGAACACTTAAACACACTAGCTCTTAGCAGGACATGGAGGGGAGAGGGTGACCACCAGATCCAGTCCTGTCCACTGTGGGTTCACTCTGTTGGAAGAGGCCAGGTAGGGACCTCAGGTTGCTGAGTCATCAAGTGCCTGAGTTTGAGGGAGCTCAAGAGAAGATTTGCAGGTGAAAAGACCCCCCTCTCCAACTAACTAGATGAAGACAAGAAGTTATCCAGTTGATGAAGATATGTTATGCAGTTCACAAAGTTCTAGTAACAGAAGTAACTGAAGCACATGCCAAGAATTGTGGGTGGAAGTATCGACAATTCGGGAGGGGAGTGGCAGATGACTTGAGAGCGATTCGATCGAATTATGGAGGGCCTTGAAAGTCAAGCAAGAGTTTGGTGCCCAAAAGGGAGTTATAGGAGACTGTCGATCAAGAGGAGACCATGTTCAGGTTTGCAGGGTAGAAAGTGTTTTGTGCCTGTTTTGGGGAGGAACCCCGAGCCAGAAAAGTGATGATGGGGGGCCGACTAAAAGGTAGAAAATCCTATGGTATTCTGGATGAGCAGCTCTAGGTAGGTAGGACATGTATAAGAAAAAGAATTTGACAACGTCCTGAAGCGGGGTACTGTCGTCTCTTCCTGGAATCCAGTGCTACGCCCTTCAGGGAGAGCAAGTTTCGTACACTTGCCCAAACTCAAAGTTTGAGCACAAAGAGTACTGCTTGAACCCTAATCGAGTCGAGGGATGGGAACGAGACTTCAGTTCCCAGGATGCCTCGCTCTACAGCTCCTCAGGTCGCGCTTGCTTCCTTTCAAGATAGGAGGGGACAAGTCGTAGACTGAAGGGATTCGCCAGCAGGGCGAAGAGCCGGAACCTAGGGACCGCCATCTTAGCTTGGGTCAAACCAATTGCACGCTGAGTGGGAGTTTCCAATTCTTTCTCTCATAAGTCAGTACAGGTACTGAAATAAAATGTGTGTAGTTACAGGAAGTTTCCTTATTATACCTTACGTTGAAGATTCCTTCCATTTTGTGTCCCAGTCTGCAACACAACTCCCGGGAACACAGTTGAACATCCCAGTATGGCGGCGCTCAGCCGGATTCCGCAGCAGGTGGAGTTGGAAGAGCTTCCGCCCCGCCTCCCGCTGGGAGGAGCTTCCGCTTCCGGCAGCGGAGGCTGCAGCCTCGCTCTGGTCCCTGCGGCTGGCGGCCGAGCCGTGTGTCTCCTCCTCCACCGCCGCCATATTGTCTGTGTGAGGAGAGGGGAGAGCGGCCGCCGCCGCTGCCGCTTCCACCACAGGTACCGTGGGAACCGCTGGGCGAGGTCGTAGGGAGTTGGGGGTGGGTCCAGGATGGGGCAGCAGCGCGCAACCGCCGCTCCCACTTCCAGCAGATCTCCGGTAGGCCTGTCGCCTTTCCCTGCCCCCTCCTCACTAGCCGTGGCCCCTGCATTCCGTCGGGGAGGCCCGGGGCCACCCCTCCGGGGAGACAGCAAGGCGTGGGGCCGAGGCCGACGGGAGGGTGGGAAGCGGCTGCCGAGACTCCAGCGTGCTGCGGGAGAGGCAGGCTGGACTGGGCGGAGACTAGGGGGCAACTTGGAGGTGGGGGTCGCGGGAGGGGGAAGGGAGACTGAGGGGTGGGGCCACGGGAAGCCGGGGCAGGGCGCCGGGCGTGTGGTGCCTGCTGGGTAGGGCGGTGTGCAGCCTCGGGCGTAGCGGGGCAGCTGGAGCGCGGCCCTTGCGGGGGTCCCTCTGGGCGGAGCCAAGCTCCCCACCTGCACCCTGGGCGCGCGGTGGAGGGACCCCGGACGAGGTTTTGCTGGGGTGAAAAGGTGGGAACCACAAAGTGGGGCGGAACGGACGGAGTTGGGAGTTGAGGGCCTGGGTGGAAGAGCAGAGGTTGGATGAGCGCGGATCTATGTGTTGGTGACCTTTTGCGAGAGTGAGACTTTATTTGGCTTCTGGTTCTTTGGCTTTTGCGGTGTTGGGACGTACGGATCTAGGCTAGGCAGGTGATGGGTGGAGTTTCTCTAGTTTGCTTTCGGGAAGCGAAGTCAGGGTCGAGAGAATTGCTTGGCGTTTGCTTTCGTGGGGGGGGGGAAGAGTTCTGAAAATCAGGTGGCAAATTATTTGGGAAGGTTTGATTACCTTTCAACTGCTATAACCTATGGGAAGAGGGCGTGAAGAAAGGATATGAAAATAACATTAGGAAGGAAGGATTTTTCAGTAGGTAGAGCCCTTATTCTAAGATGTGGCAGTCTAGGCTAGTAGTTAGGAACTAGAATTCCTAGGTTCTCAAGTATCAGGGCCCCTACTAAACTTTATGACTTAAACTCTGTAAGCCTCAGTTTTCCTGTCCATAAAATGTAAGTGGTACTTCCTATTTCCTGGCTCATTAAATTCATGGCAAAGAGCAAATAAGATAATTTGTATCAAGAGTTTACCAGTGCCTCGAAGGAAGCTTCGGTAGATTTTTACCTGTTCCTGTTATTAAAGGGACTAGGTAGAATATTTGGGGTTCCTCTGGTCAAGGTAAATTTTGTTGTCAAAAATCTGGCTTCGGAAATTCTTTCTATTTATTGAAAATCAGTTAGCTTATCTATCTTTAGCTTGGTAGACGTAGGGCTGAAATTCCAGGACTAGTTCTTAATGTCATTTTGAAAAGTTCACCTTATGTAGTCTTACCAGGACAGGTTTGTCCTTCTGTGACTTTGAAATACTTGGCTTTAATTTGCTAGTGGAGGGAGGATATGTGTCGAAGAAATAGGGAAAAGATTGGATATTTGCTCAGGTTAGTTTTATTAATTGGTTACAAAGCTTAGATTACTTCATGACAGCTCTTTTTGCACACCGGACAAGCCTCATTACCTGCACATTCTTTTTTCCTTTTTCTTTTTGAGACTGGATCTCGCTTTGTAGCCCAGGCTGGCCTTTGACTCAGGGCAATCCTCCTGCCTCAGCCTCCCGAGTGCTGGGATTACAGGGGTGCACCACCACGCCCCGTTTATGTGGTGCTGGGAACTTAGCGTTTGCTAAGCCAGCGCTTTAACCGCTGAGCCATTCATCCAGCTCCCACCTGTGCATTCTTGCTGGTGCTCTCTTTTTCTCGCACTCTCTCTGTCTGTTCCCTCCGTCTGTCTTTGAGGCACTGTCTCACTGTAGTCCAGGCAGGTCCTGAGTTCACTGTGCAGCCTGCTTCCCTTTACAGAGCTAGAACTCAGTACTTGGGGCTTGCTAAGCAAGTGCTCTAACCCTATGCCCACAGCCCAGTTGTGGAGGTCTGGAGGAATAGCACAGTGGTTAAAACGCTTACCCAGCAGGCATAAGGCCAGGAATTAGATTCCCCAGCACTGCAGTAAACCAGTTGCGGTGCTCGCCTTTAATCCCAGCACTTGGGAGGCTGAAAAAGGAGAATTGTCGTCATTTCCAGGCCAGCCTGGGCTTCAGGACCAGCCTGGGGTACAGAGTGAGACCCTCTTTAAAAAAAAAAAAAAGGAAAAAGAAAAAACCTGGAAAGGAGGGCTGGACAAACAACACAGCAGTTACAGTGCTTGCCTAGAGGTCCTGAGTTGAGATTTCTCACCATCACATAAACTGAGCTGGTACATGACTGTAATCCCAGCACTGGGAGACTGAAGCAGGAGAATTGCCATGAGTTTAAGGCCAGCCTGTGTTACACGGTGAATCCAGGACCAGCCTAGACTGCAGAGCAAGACCCTGTCTCAAAAACAATAAAATAAAATTAAAAACTGGAAAGGAGAGACACACCTTTAAGAGGGAACATAGTTTAGTTCCTGAGTTATGGGGAATTGTCTTACTACTTGAAAATGAAACAGGTGGCAATTTCTTTTTTACAGTATGCTTTTGGTTCTATTACTAACCCACTCTTGCTTATATTACTCTCTCTGAACACATGCCTTTATGTTACACACTATTATTACTATTACCGGGTTTTGTTTTGGTTTTTTGAGACAGGGTCTCGCTCTGTAGCCCAGAGTGGTCCTGAATTCACTGGTGTAGCCCAGGTTGGCCTTGGACTCTTGACAGTCTTCCTGCTTCAGCCTCCCAAGTGCTGGGATTACAGGTGTGTGCCACCACACCCAGATTTATGTGGTGTTGGAGGATCAAACTCAGGGCCTTGTGCTTGCAAGGCAAGCAGTTTAACTGCTGTGCCATTCCTACAGCTCCTATTGCTTTTTTTTTTTTTTTTTTAAGTAGGATTTTGCTACATAGCCCAGTCAGTACTCAGACTCATATTCCCCCTACTTCAGCCTCCCAAGTGCTGGCATTGTAGGTGTTTGCCTCCATGCCCAGTTCCACACACTTTTTAAAATACTAATTTTAGTGTTTGTTTGCAATAGATAATTATGTTTCAGGAAGTTAGTACATATGTATAATATCTTGATTGTTTTTTATCTTACCCCACCCACTTTTTGGGGAGGGGGGAGACAGGGTCTTGCCCTGTAGCCCAGGCTAGCCTTAGACTCACAGCAATTCTCCTGCCTCAGCCTCCCAAGTGCTGGAATTACAGGCATGCACTACCACTCCCAATATATGTGGTGTTGAGGAATCAAACTTGATTATACTTAGCACTCTAGCAAGCTCTTGAACCGCTGAGTCATTCCTCCAGCCCTACCCCACTCTTTTAAAGAAAAAAGTTAGCCAGTTATGGTGGTGCACATCTGTAATCCTGGCACCGGGAGATTGAGGCAGGAGTATCAAGAATTTGTGCCTAGCCTTGCCAATTTAGTGATTTAGTGAGAACTTGTCTCAAAAAAAAGTTATTCTTTAGCAAATAAGTTTTAAAGCCTACCATAGGTTTGTAGTAAGCAGAAAGATACCACATGGTGTCCATACTTTTAGTTGCTGCGATCTATGTATATTTTACATGGCAGAAGAAACTTTGTAAGTTTAATTATGATTAAAAATCTCAATAGGAAAATTATCCTGGATTTTCTGGGTAGGCCGAATCTAATCACGAACTTTTAAAAACTGAAAACTCCCAACTGAAATCAGACATGGGCAGAGGGGGAAATCATACTTGAAGCATGAGAGGGTCTTTATTTGCTGTTAGAGATGGCTGCATGGGAAGTATGAGAATGTGGGCAGCCTCTAGAAATCTAGAAAGTTCGCAGCCATTAGCACCTCCAGTGCTATTTCAGGTGTGATGGGAAATTCAGGACTCAGTGGAGCTATGAGGGTAGCGAATGTCTTAGGTAAAATACATGTATACTTTTGAAAGCACATGTTGAAGGGCTCTAAAATTGACCTCATTGGTTTCCTTTGCAGGAAACTGACCTGAGCTACTCAACATGACTTTTGTTATTCCTGGTGTTAGTGCATGTTCTCATTTTACAGTAAATTCATGACTACCAGAAGATACTGATTTGACATACATGGCATCAGGGCCTTCAAAATCACAGTAGGTTTTTTCCTGTCCATCCCATTATGTTCTTATAAAATTCTTCTTTAGTTCTATAGGAATTTCAGTAGTTTCCTACAGCTAACTCCCTGCCTGAGTCTAAGATTCACTCACCTGCACTGCAGCCAGGTCCACTTGTGCCACCACAGCTCCTACTCCATCTAAGGTCTCCATCTACAGCAGCCTACCTCCTTCCCTTAGCCTCTAGTATCTTGTTAGCCGGTAAGGAAAGAGAGACCTTAGTCCTCCAACCACAAGGAACTGAATTTGAACCTGAATAAACTTGGAAGTGTATTCTTTCCCAGAGATGATAGGGCTTTGCAGACACCGTAATTTTGGCCTTGAGACTTGAAGCAGAAGGTCTAATCTTCTTAGTTTATAACTTAAATGAAATAAGTTTGTGATACTGTAATGCACTACATTTGTGCTAATTTGTCATGGCAGCAGTGGAACACTGGTATGGATTTTGGTACAGGGAGTTGGGTACTGTTACCTAAAAATGGAAGTGGCAGTGGGTGGAAGCTGGAAGAATTTTGAGCATGATAGAAAAGACCTAGAACAGATTGTTAGCAGGAATTTTGTTGTTAGTTACTCTGCTCAGATAGACGTGTAGTGCATGTTACTGGAAACTAACAGAAAGGGGATTCTTGTTACATAGTGGCAACTAAGAATTACATGGAAGGCAGCATTTGTAAATGATGAATTTGGATATTTAGCTGAGGAGATTTTTCAAGGAAAATGTGGAAGGTGCAGCCTGGTTCGTTTCTGGATATATGAAATTCATGTAAAACCCACTGGAATTTTTTTTATTTTATGCCAGCAAAAGCAGTGATATTTTTGATTAAAAGGAAAGAAATTAAATAGGGTTATTGGGTCTTCTCAAACTCTTGACAGGAAGCAAATGGAGAAACTACTCAGGTGTAAATATGCTGCTTTTCGTTAAAAGAAAAAGGTGACTTAGAGGTGGAACCTAGAGCCCAGAGGAATGAGTGGAGCTAAAAGCTTGAGAGGATTTTTTCCAGGCAATGCAATGAAATTGTTTTGCCTGCAATTTGAAATTTCTTTGGACAAGTGGTTCTCTTTCCAATTTTATTTCTCCCATTTGAACTACAGTGAAGTAACCTTTACGCTGCCTATGCCTGTCTCACCATAGTATGTTGAGAGCAGATAATTTTCTTTTTTAAGGAATTATGCTTCAGGCATTGTTGTGCCCAGATCCTTCTGCACATGAACTGAAGGGCTTTTGAACTGGTAAGTTTTAGATGAGACTTTTGGACTTTTGAATTGATTCAGTGGAGGTATGAGATGTTTATGAAATTTGAAACACGTTTAGGTTTTGGTTTTTTTGTTGTGTGTTTTCCTCGCACTTGTAAGTAAATCTTTGGAGGCTAGAAAGTGGACTGGTAGGCACTGGAATCTGAATGTGTTAATGTGTCAGGAATTTGTAGGGCTTTTAATAAGAGAACAGATCTTACGATAGGAAGATTATTCTGAATTTTCTGAGTGGATCAAGTCAAATCACATGAGCTGTTAAAAACAGAACTTTCTCTGGCTGGAATCAGAGATGAGAGAAGTTAGAGATTTCAAGCATGAGAAAGATTCAACCTGCCATTACTGGAAGGGGTTATATGGAAAGTATAAGGAGTACAGTGGATGCCAGTGGCAAGGACTGTCCCAAGCTGATGGCCTGCAAAGAAATGGGAACCTCACAGGGCTGGAGGAATGGCGCAGCAGTTAAAGCGATTGCCTTGCAAGCACGAGGCCCCAGCACCACATAAACCTGGGTGTAGTAGTTCACGCCTGTAACCCTAGCACTCGGGAGGCTTCAGCAGGTGGATTGTCCTAATTCCAAAGCCAGTCCTGGCTGCAGTGAGTTCAGGACCAGCCTGGGTTACAGAGCAAGACCCTGTCTCAAAGAAAGAAAAAAATAGGAACCTCAATCCTACAACCACAGTGGATTCAACAAATAACCAGAATGAGCAGGAAGTAGATTTTCCCCCAGAGTTGCTGCAAGAAATACAGGTGAAGTTAAGGTGGATACCTTGATTTTGGCCTTGTGAGACTCAATAGAAAACCCATTTAACCTCCCTGATTTCTGGCCCGTTGGAACTGTGAGATAATAAATTTGTTACTTGGTTTGTGATAATGCATTATAGCAACAGCACAAACTAACAGGAGTTTTACTGGTTTTATTTCAGACTCTTCGGGGGATTATTTTCTAGACAGCATACATAGGTAACAGATTCTGTAGTGATTTGGTCTTAGAAGACTTAATAGAAAGTGTTGAGTGAAACCTATACCCTCTTCCTTGATGTTTATTCTTTTACTTTTCTTAGATGCATTTGGAACGGGCTAGATGAGTAGGCTGGTAAATTTGTATAAATTGGTTTTTCTGTGCGTATAATATGAGCTTCTTGGATAAATATTTAATTTTTATTACTGAATACAGTGGTAGGTATACATGAAAAACTTTAAAGACATGTTATATCTTTTAGAGATAGTAATACGTGCTAGGTTTTGTGAATGAATAACCGGTTACACAGTGGTCTGTTCATTCTGTCACATCTTCCACCCTCCCTTCCAGTTATAAGACCTTTTCTCTGTTATTGTCATCTAAGGTTAAGAGTTAGATTTAGAAATTACACCTATAGAATGGTGTTTTGGTCTTTTTTTGAGAAGGGTCTCACTGTGTAGCCCAGACTGGTTCTGAACTCACTATGTAGCCCAGGCTGGCCTTGAACTCACGGCAATCTTCCTGCCTCAGCCTCCCCAGTGCTGGGATTACAGGCATGTGCCACTACACCTGTATTTATGTGGTGCTCAGGACCTTGTGCTTGCTAGCAAGTGCTTTAACTGCTGTGCTATTCCTCCAGCCCCTGGTCCTGAACCCTCTGTGTAGCCCAGTTTCAAACTCAAAGAAATCCACCTGCCTCCGCCTCTCCAGTGTTGGGATTACAGGTGTGTACCACCATGCCCAGCTTTGAAACATTTTTAGTGTTTAGGGTTGGGGTAATGTAGGTTTCACCTTGGTTTAGAGTAAGGAAGATTGAGCTGTATGAAGGATAAAGGAATGGTCAAAGTATCTCAGTTCTAGAGATGGCTGAAGAAGTCCTGGTTCAGGCAATAAAGAGTTGGGCTTTTAAGGTACATTTCCTGAGCACTCCTGCTTTGCCATTGTCTGAATATTACCTAGGACTGGTTACTTTATCTCTCTGTGATCACTTTCTTAGAAGGACCATTTTACACATTGAGATAATGCATAACACATTTATCAGGGTACCTAACAGTAAATATCCCAAAATGTAAATAGTTTATAACACTTAGAAGTTTTAACAATCGTATGATAGTTTTTGCATAAATAAAACAGTACAATGTGTACAAATTCAAAAACTGAAAATCAGTCGTGATTTATTATTAAAATAAGAGCTTAGCATTTTCAGGTAATAATAATGCTTGATGACCTGATTTGAAGTGAGAAACTGCATTTAATCCTTGGCTTATCACAGTTTGTTTCATGAGAGTATTATCATGTTCTTACCACTAAATTTCTCTTGAGTTTCTTTTTTATTTTTTGAGACAGGGTCTCTGTAGCCCAGGCTGGTCCTGAACTCACAGTGTAGCCCAGGCTAGCTTTGGACTCACTGCAGTCCTGCATCAGCCTCTCAAGAGCTGGGATTACAGTTGTGTACCACCACACCTGGGTTATGTGGTGCTGGGGAATCGAACCCAGGGCCTTCACTTGCTGCGCACGTGCTTTAACAACTGTAGCCTTCCTTCAGCCCCTCTTTTGAGCTAAGCCAGGTAATTCCTTCCTTCCTTCCTTCCTTCTTTCCTTCCTTCCTTCCTTCCTTCCTTCCTTCCTTCCTTCCTTCCTTTTCTTCCTTCCTTCCTTCCTTCAGACAGGGCCTCAGTTCTGTAGTCCAGGCTGGTCCTGGACTCACTATGAAGCCCACTCTGGCTTCGAACTAAGCAGTCCTCCTACCTCAGCCTCCCAAGTTCTAGGACTACAGGCGTGCATCACTGTGCCCAGTTTCTGCGATGCTAGAGAATTAACTTAGGGTCTTAAATTTACTGGGCAAGCACTCTAACTGTTGTGCTATTCCTCTAGCCCAAGATAATATAATTTTAAAAGTAGCATATCATTTGTTGTTTCTTATTAGCTATTCCAATGAAAAAAATTATCTAGGGTTATTAAAGAAAAGTAGCTGCTGTCATCATAACAAAGGAGATATTACAGTTGAGTTGACAATTGGTAACTTTTACAGGCCGAGCAGGTGTAGTTGTGTAACACTGGGGATTTGAACCCAGGGCCTTGCTAAGTTGCTCAATTAACCTGGCTGGGCTGACCTCTTGTTGCAGCCTCCCAAAGTGCTGGTATCGCTGGTGTGCATTGCTACGCCTGGTTAGTAGTTGGTAGTTATCTTTAAAATATTTTGTATGCTGAAGAGTATAATTCAGGAGTCTTAGTTGTTGACCAGATGTTGTTATACTTTCTTTTTTTTTTTTACATTATAGAAATCAGAGACTTAAGAGTTTGTTTTGTGCTGTTGGGAACTAATCCAAGGCCTCCTGAATTGTACACAAAATGCTCTACCACTGAGTTAATATCATTAGCCCTTTGTGTTTTGAGACAGTTTCACTAAATTGCCTAGGCTGACCTTAAATTTGGCAGTCCTTTTGCCTCAGCCTCCTACATAGCTGGAATTATAAGCATGTGGCACCAGTATTGTGTCTTTTTTAAGAAGTTGGAGTGTGCCAGGTGTAGTGAGGCACACCTGTAATCTTAGCACTTGGGGAGGCTGAGGCCGGAGGATTGCTGTGAGTTTAAGGCCGGCTTGGGTTGCACAGTGAGTTTAGCCTGGACTACAGAATGAGACCCTATATCAAAAAAATAAAAAAAAGATTTTAAGGTAATAGAATTCACAGTGTCACAAACTACAGCTAGCAGTGGCTTTTACTGGATTCTACCAATTGTGTCTTTCAGCCTTAGAAATTAAAAAATAAAAACACTTAGCAATAGTTGCTGTGGTGGGCAAGCTTTTGTTTTGTATTGATGATGGTGTTTTCTTGAATTGCAAATGTGTTACCTGAAGTGAAGTTTTGGGGGTTAATAATCTTTTACATTTCTGTATATGTCACGTTAAATGCCCTTTTTGACTTTTTTAAAACTTTCTGTTCTTATGGGTCTTTCTGACAGGTTTTTATTAGCTGTAACATCTTAATCTACTTGGAAAAATGAACAGTTGCAGTTTTTCTAAGGTTATGACTGAGGCTGTAGTGGGCATTTCTGAATTTAACTATCTCGCTAATGGTCTATAAATTGTAAGAAAACCACCATGAGGCTAGAAGAATAGCTCAGCAGTTAAAGCACTTGCCTAGCAAGTGCAACGCAAGCACTTAAGTACTGGAGTTCGACTCCCCAGCACCACGTAAGCCGGGTGTGATGCCACATGCCTGTAGTCCCAGCACTAGGATTGCCTTGAGTCCAAGGCTAACCTGGGCGACAGAGGGAGACCCTGTCTCAAAAAAAAAAAAAAAGTAAACTACTTGCCTAGAAAATTGGGCATTCTCATACTAGAAAGTTCAAAATAGCCATTTGGGCTATTGGATTTATAACCAGTCAGAAGAGGTGGATTGTTGATTGTTCAGTGACCCTGAATGCTTGCTACATTGCTGGAAGGCATGCTCTGAAGATTTCCAGATTGTCCCTGCTTTCAAGCTCACAGTTGAGTGACATTTTGTCATAATAGGTGCATCACCACACAGCTTGGAGGCTCTAGGAGATGTTGCATTATTAATGCTCCTGTGTGCTCTGTGTCTTAGATGTAGTTTCTAAAGTAGCTAAAGAGATTGTTGTTCAGGCAGGGAGGGATTCAGCATGAGCTGAGCAGGCCGGGGAGGCTGGCAGAGGATAGTGTGAAGAGCTCTACTTCTGGAGAGTTAGTCAGGCCGGGGTTTTCTCCTCTCTACCATTGGCGAAGCAACTGCAGGCAATTTCCTTATTAATATTCAGTTTCTTCATCTGTGAAATAGAGTTTAGTGGCACTTACCTCAAGAGGATTCTCATGGAGATTACTGATAAAAGCACTAGTAGCTGCTGTTACCATCCCTAGATTACTGTAAGAATTAGCAGGGATAATTGTATACAGTGCTGCCCTTTCCTGTCAGTGACGATGGATGTTGTATTTACTGCTGCTACTCTTCCTGCTCTTCACTTTTTTTCTTTGGCATAGAGTTGGGGTTGGGGTATGGTTGAACCCAGAACTTTATCACTGGGATACATTCCTAGCTCCCCCGCCTTTTTTTTTGAGACACGCAAGTTCTTTCTAAATTGCTAAGTTGTCTCAACTGAGCTCAAATTTGGAATCCTCTTGCCTCAGCCTCCCAGAGTGCTGAGACGACTCACTGTGCCAGGAGGTCTTGGCTTCTGCACCAAGAATACAGTGAGACTTGGCTTCTACTCCATGTTTCTGGTGTAGCGTGGTGGGTGAGTGAGGTACTGAATTGCTGCTTAATGGATCAGTGTATATCTCACAACCAGTGTACATTGGCTCACTCACTCATTGCTAGAGTACATTGCTAGTTAGAAAAGTTAACCTTGTCTCAGTCAGGAAAGTTCTGCTCATCCAAAGATGTAAACACATGGATCCGAGGTTTTACTCTCAGCGGTACTTTAATCACAGTTTGGGATGTATTTGCGGAAGGACTTTTTGTTGCATTAACATCTTTATGTCCTGCAATCTCAGATTATCACTAATTTGTTAGAGAACAAAGAATACCTTCCCCTCCAATTTTTTTTTTTTTTTTTTTTTTTTTGTAGTGCTGGGATTGAAGGATTGAACCCAAGGCCTTTGGTCAGCAAACACACTACCCGTGAGCCACAGTGTTAGCCCTGCTGTATTTTTTTTTCCTGCTCTGTATTCTTAAGTTAAAATCATAAACTTCTTAGGCAAAGCAGGAACCTAACAACTACAAATAACTGTTTTGGAGTTGTTCTCTTTTTGTTTTTGTTTTTGTTTTTTTTTAAAGCGGTGCTGGAAACGGAACCCAGGACCTTCCCAGTTGGCTGCATCTCTAGCCCACTTTTTGGTTTTATGTTTTGAGATAGGGTCTTGCTAAGTTGCCCAAGCCAGGCTTGAACTTGGATCCTCCTATCTCAGTCTCCCAGAGTGCTGGAATTACAGGCCTGCATCACCATGCTTGGCTCTTCCTTCCTCAAGATTTACAAATAAAAACAGACTTTTTTGGCTAGAGGTTAAAATAGTGTATATTCAAACCTGATTTTTTAATGTAATTTACTATAAGAAAATTATCACTGTGGGAAAGAGTATTTTCATTATTTGCTTCTGTACATCTGTCTTCGTGACCTGTTTTTCTGTTGTTCTCAAGTGTTGTGTGCCACACTAGGCAGAAAAGTTCCAGGCAGCACAGCTAAAGACTTCTGAACCTTCAACTGAAAGCTACCTGAATGCACTTGTTACATGTAGTTGTGATCTTAGTAGTTTTTAAAAGCCATCCTCTGAATGATTTTGGAAAACATTTACCAGGATGACCTTCATATGCCTTCAAAAAATTTAGGCTTTGTTTTACCTCAAAGAGCTCAGTCCCAAGGGCCACACTTGAGTCCACCCTCAACTAGTATAGGGAAGAATACGAACCTTAGTCTCTCCTCTCCCTACCCTAGTAGTCTCACAAGAGACTTTTAAAACCTAGTTTTTAAGCCAGGCATGATGACACATTCCTGTAATTGCAGCACTCTGGGAAGTTAGGGCAGAAGGATCACAAGTTCCAGCCCACCCTGGGCAAGATAGTGACTTAGTTAGATCCTGTCTCAATATAAAAAGAAAGGCTGGTCTTATAACTCAGTGGTTAGAGCACTTGCCTGGCATGCACAAGCCTCAGGGTTCCATTCCCCAGCACTACATAAAAATTAGCTGGGCATGGTAGCTCACTCCTACAGTCACAGCACTTGGGAGGCTGAGGCAGGAGAATTGTGAGTTTGGGGCCAGTCCGGGTTATATAGTGAGTGCACAACCAACCTGGCTCTAGAGTAAGACAATGGGTGGATGAGTGCATAGATAGTTGGGCTGGAGATGTAGCTTAGTGTGAAGGCAGTGGATCCAATCCCCAATGCCATAAATAAATAATAAATGGCTACTGTTTTATCTATTTATTTACTTATTTTGAGACAGGGTCTCACTCTGAAGTCCAGGCTAGCTCTGGATGAACTTGGTGGCAGTCCTCTTGCCTCGGCCCTCCCAAATGCTGGAATTATAGGCATGTGCCACTACACCCAATTTATGTGGTTCTGGGGAATTGAGCCCAGGGCCTAGTGCTTACCTTTAACTGCGAAGCTATGCCCCCGCCCTCTCTTGGCTTTAAATAGGAAGTTTTCTTAATTCAGTTTATACTTCGAATATGAAAGTCAGAGGAGTCAGAGAACTCTGAAGGAACTATATATAGTTAACCATTTTGAACTGTTTATTTTTCTCCAATTTAAGAAACAAACTACTGCTTTGTTGGCTATGATTACCACCTCATATTGAGATAGGAAAAGAGGTTCAATATAAAGTGGGCTTTGGAGAAACCTCATGTGTGTTTTTATTTTTGTCACTGACCTGTTTTCTTTTGGCTTAGTCTTACAGGCTAGGGTTTAGGGACCTACTTTTACTGTTTCTGTCTTTGCATGGTGACCTCCAAGTAGACAGTCTTCCGAAAGAAATGGTTGCACATTAGTAGTATTTCTGGACTATGGTTGGAAGTTGTAGAAGGTGATCGCATATCTCTTGAAATAAGGGAAGATGTGAAAGTTTCTTCCAACATTCAGCACAGGTTTTGAATATTCAGTAGATGATCTCCATAGGTTATTTACATCAGAATTTCTCAACCAAACACTGTGTTGGGGATTTTCAAGTGTGCTGAGATGCTGTAGTCCTCTGTCCACTTGTGCATGGTGTATGCAAGCCTGTGTTATAGTAGATTGGGAGTAGTCTTAAATCTTTTGCCCTTATGTATTACATGAATAGTATTTTATTTTTGTATTTTTTTTTTTTTTTAGAAAAAGCTCAAAGCGCTAATTGGAAAAGTTCATAGTAGAGTATCTTAATAGTTTTAAAATTCATAGAACCACTAATTTAATTTTGACTTCAAATTTAGAAATGACCATTTTAAGGGGCTAGAGGAGTGGCCTAATGGTAAAAGTGCTTGTGCTAAGTCAAGCACCGAGTACCCAAGTTCAGTTCCCCAGCACCACATAAGCTAGGTGTGGTGGTGCACTCCTGTAATCCCAGCACTGGGAGGCTGAGACAGGAGGATTGTGGTGAGTCCAAGGCCAGCCTGGGCTACAGAGTGAGACTGTCTCAAAAAAAAAAAAAGGTATCTGTCTAATATGTTAAGTAATTCTCTTTTTGGACTCAAGGAATATACATAGAAATGTATGATGGCGTTAAAGATTACACTACTTGTGGGCTAGAGTAATAGAGTGCTTGCCTAGCAAGCACAAGGCTCTGAGTTTCATTCCACAGTACCACCAAAAAGCTGGGTGTGGTGGCGCACCCTGTAAGGGAGGCAAAGGCTAGAGGTTGCTCAGAGTCCAAGGCCTGCCTGTGCAGCAGAATTCAGGACCAACCTGGGATTTAGAATGAGATACTGTCTCAAAAAAAATAGAGTTAAAAATAATTAAATATTAGGAAGAAATTCATGTTCTCACTTTTTAAAGTATTTATGCTGCAAAAGAATTATCTTCTATAAAATTTTGTCCTAATCTAACTCTGAATGTCACTGTATTTTTTTGAAGCTGACATTCGTTAAGTTGTTCATCAAGCATGGGTGTCACACTGGAATATAACTTGAAATTTTATACTACATTATTTCCCTCTCTTTAGGAAAGGGTCAGATGTACTTAGGTTTGAGCAACTTATTTTTTAAAGGTTTAATGTAAATTACCTACTTAACTTTTTTTGTTTGTTTGGTTTTGTTTTTTGAAACAGCATCTCGATCTGTATCCTTGGCTGGTCCTGAACTCTGTAGCCCTGGTAGCCTTGGACTCAGAGCAATCCTCCTGCCTCTGTCTCCTGAGTGCTGGTACTACAGGTGTGTGCTACCATGCCCAGCTTTCTGTGATGCTAGGAAATTGAATTTAGGATTGAACCCAGGGCTTTGGCACTGAGCTGTATCTCTAGACCCCTCCCCGTAAGTTCTGTTTTGTTTTGCTTTGAGAGAAAGTCTAAATTGCCCAGGCTCAGTTCAAATTTGTAATCCTCTTGTCTCAGCTTCCCAGAAAGCTGGGATTACAGACATGTGCCATCATGCACAGCCTTTTCCATTCTTTTTAATTTTGAGGGTTTTCTTTTTATTGTTACATTTTATTTGTGATGGTGGAGATAGAACCCAGGGCCATCACACATCACACTGAGCTACATTCTTCACCCTTGCAAATTTTTTTTTTTTTTTTGAGACAGGATGTCTTATTATTTGGTATGACGAAAAAACCTGACATCCTCACTTTAAGGGAGGAAAGATTTATTTAGCTCACAGTTTTAGAAGGTCTCACATAATCCATTCATGGGCAGCTGGCAGTGGTTGGAGGTTCATGGCAAAAGCTAGAGACCTGCTCACAGCATTGCAAACAGAATCCCAGTTAAGCAAGCAGGAGCAGAGCAAACTCTGGAGACTCTGGCATGGACTGTTATTTCCCAGGAAGGTGCTATAATGGTGCTTTTTTCTCCCTTCTTTTAACTTAGTTCAAAATACTAATTAGGCCCTCCACACCTATGTGGGTGCCCCTTCCTAGTGAACAACACACACCTGAAAACTCTGCCCTGGTTGCCCCCAGTCTCAGCGATTTGACATAATTCTCCAGATCAAGCCTCAAACATCCACGCCTTCCAGCTTGGCCTTCCCTCCCAACACGTAATTCCATAGTTACCCACAACATCCAATCACATGAGACTTTGGGGAGATACTCCAGATCCAAACCACAGCACGAGGTCTTTGGAAAGTCAGTAAGTTGCCCAGGCTGGGCTCAAACTTGGCAGCTCTCCTGCCTCAGCCTCTCAGAGTGCTTGGTTTATAGTTCAGTGCCACCATGCTTAGTTTTTTTTTAACTTTTAGATTTTATTTCCTAATATATATTAGTACGTATGTGCAACATACAATGGTTACATTGAGCTTGAGGATTTTTTTTTTTAAAGACGAGGTTTCACTCTGGTCCAGGCTGATCCTGAGCTCATTGTGTAGCCAGGCTGGCCTTGAATTCACAGTAAGCCTCCTGCTTCAGCCTCCCTATGAGATTATGGATGTACATGGTACTGGGGAATTGAACTCAGATCTTTGTGCTTGCTAGGCAAGTGCTTTAACCACTAAGCTATCTGGCTATTTATTTATTTATTGGTTGGTTGGTTGATTGAGACAAGGTCTTGCTCTGTAGTCCAGGCTGTTCCTGAGCTCACTGTGTATCCCAGGCTGTGCTTGGATTTACAGCGATACTTCCCTGCCTCAGCCTCCCAAGTGCTGGGATTACAGGCATGTGCTTTTGCGCCCAGCTAGTATTTGGTGCTAGGGATTGAACCCATGGCTGCTCACTTCCTAGGCAAGCTCTGTAATCCCAGAACTATGCCCCCAGCCCCTGTTCATATTATTCTATTTCTTTAATTTCTGCTTTTATTTTTCCAAAATTATTTGGATTAATTTTGTTTCTGCTTTTAAATTTATTGACATTAACTAAATTTTTATCTTGTTTTTCTAATATGTGTATTTTTTATAAATTTCTGAGGCCTGCTTTAAAATACAGAATTTTTATTAATGATTTATTTGTATCCCATTCCTTTGTTTTAGACAGGGTCTTGATTTGGAGTCCAGGCTGATCCTGAACTCACAAGATGTATATCCTTGATCAGGGGAGTCCTACTGCCTCAGTCTCCTAGGTGCTGGGATTACAGGCATGTGCTGCCATACCCAGCTTTCAATGTTTGTTTTTGTTTTTTGGAGATAGGGAGATAGGGTCTTGTGTTTTTTGTTTTTTGTTTTTTGTTTTTTGTTTTTTTTTTTTTTGAAATAAGGTCTCTTCTGCAACCCAGGCTGGCCTTGGACTCCCTGAGATCCTCCTGCGTAAGCCTGGAATAATGAGATTACAGGCATGCACCACCATGCTCAGCTTTATTTGGGCTGGGGAATCAAACTCAGGGCCTTTCATTTCTAAGACAAGTCCTTTAACTGTTAACGCCAACCCTCTATCTTGTAGTTTAGGTGCATGTGTTTTGAGATACAAGGCATCTCCCTATATATTGCCGGGGGTCATATCCAGTTTGTGATCCTCTCACCTCTGCTATCCAATTAGCTGGAACTTAAGACATGTACTACAAGTTAGGGGTTTAGGTATATCTCTTTTAGATAGTATATGATAGAATTTTTTTCTTTTTAAAGTTTTTTTAGATGAATATTCAGCGAATTTGACTTGGTGTGCTCTGTCATAATTATTAATTTTAGCCCACTTACGGTTTCGAGTAACTTCCATTGTAACCAGGATGCAGAAATGTGCCTCTGACCCTCTCATTCTTGATCTATGTTGACCAGTGTTCTATTCTGAGTTATTATGGTTTTTATGTTTTCAAGAATGTCATGTAAGCTGAGCATAATGACTCATGTCCATAATCTCAGCTCACTGGAAGGCTGATGCAGGAGGGTCACAAGTTCAAGCCCAACCTGGGCTTTTCATTGACTTAAGATCCTGTCTCAAAATTTAAAAATTGAAAAGGGGCTGGTACGGAGGTAGTGTAGTACGAAGGCCCTTGGTTCATTCCCCACTATCATCTAGCCACGACCCCCCAAAAAGAATGTCATATGAACAGTGAACTTTTATGTAATTTTTTTATTGTTTTGTTTTGCTTTTGAGGCAGGGTATCACTTTATAGTCCAGGCTAGTCCTGAAATAAGTAGCTCAGGCTGGCCTCAAACTCACAACAATCTTACTGCCTCAGCCTCCGGAGTGCTGGGATTACAGATGTGTTCCACAACAACTGGCTTATGTAATGCTGGGGAGTCGAACCCAGGGCTATGCATTTACTAGGCAAGTGTTCTAACCATTGGGCTATGCCCCCAACCCCCATGTGATACTTTGTGACTGGCTGCATTCATTTAGTCTATTGCCTTTTAGATTTATCAGAGTTGTATATATCAATGTTAATTCCTTTTTTTACTAAAATTTTTATTAATATATTTTACAATACATAATTACTTACATTCAATTTAAGGAGTTGGTGCATATCCTTACTGCATATTTTTACTTCTCTTTTTCCTTCCTGCTTCCCTAGTTCCTCTTTTGCGCACATTCCCTTTTCCTCTTCATGAAGTCTGTCTCCCTGTTCTACCATTTTTCTTTTACTTTGTTATTTTACTTATTTAGGCTTTTGATTTCTCATATGAGAGAAACTGATATTTAACCTTCAGTGTCTAGCTTATTTCACTAAGCATAATGGTTTCAAGGTATGCATTTTTCTATAAATGTCTCAAATTTATCTTTATGGCATAGTAGTACACGATTGGATAGCATAATATATCTTCTTTATCCATTTGTTGATGGACGTGTAAACTGCTTCAAGATAAGCTCTTATGAGTTGTGCTGCTATACACATGAATATTTATGTGTCATTGTAATGCAGTGTTTTGAACTTTTTCAAAAGGTGACACTGAAGAGATACCTGGGTCAAATGGAGTCACTAATTTCAGTTTTTTGAAGAATCTCCATAATGATTTCCATATTGGTGTCAACTGAATGTACCTGATCTGGCCTGATTTCCGTAGTGATTATACTAGTTTACATAGTGGTTATCCAGTTCCACCAAGGGCTCCTTTTTCTCTACAGCCTTGCCAGCATTTATTTCTTGAGTTCTTGATAATAGCCATTCTATTGGAGTAAAATGGAATCTCACATTAGTGTTTATTGGCCACTTGTACTTCTTAATGTCTGATCATTTCAGTTGCCTGATTTTTTTTGATTGGATTATTTTTTTCCAGACAGGATCTTACTCTATAGTCCAAGGCTGGCCCTGCATTCCCTATTTCCCTATATAGGTCAGGCTGGCCTCAAACTCAGGCCATCCTCCTGCCTTAGCCTCCCAAGTGATCATATTACAAGTATGCATCACCACATCTGGTTTATTTGGTGCTGGGGAATGAAACCCAAGGCCTTGTGCTTGCTAGGCATGTGCTGTAACCATTGTACTATTCTGCCAGTCCAGGTCTCTTTATTTTTGGGGTCATAATTTTCTTCTTTTTATTACTGAATAGTGTTGTGGTTTTATTAATGCATCACAGTTTAACCATTCACACCTTGAAGGACATTTTGGTTTCCAATTTCAGGTGATTATTAACAGAGATGCTAAAAATGTGTAGGGTTTGTCAACATAAATTTTTATTTCTCTAGGGTAAATACCTATGAGTGAGATTGCTGAGTTGAGTGAAAAGTATAAGGTCAGCTTAAGAAACTGCCAAACTGTTTTCTGGAATGGCTTGCTCTTGTAGCCCAGGCTGGTCCTGAACTCACTATGGAATGCAGGCTGGCCTTGGTGTCACTGCAATCCTCCTGCCTCAGCCTCTCCTTGTGCTGGGATATACAGGCATACGCCACTACACCTGGATTTATGTGGTGCTGGGAATCGAACTCGGTTACGTAGTGCTTGACTTAGTGCTTGCAGCACTTTAACTCCTGAGACATTCCTCCAGCCCTGTATTGCATCTTTGTTGTGTTTTCATGTATTTACTTGCTTACTGGGGTTTAAACCCCAGGGTACTCTCTCTACCACTGGAGGTGCATTCCCGGTGCTAAGATGCCCAGATGTGGCTCAAACTTGTGATTTTTCTGCCTCTGCTTCCTGAGTAGCTGTAATTAACAGGTATGCTCTGCCATATCAGGCTTTATTTTTTATTTCCTTTCCAGTGCATGCTACATAGGCATACCATATCCTGTCTATTTATTTTGAGGTAGGGTTTTAGTAATTGAATAAAATCTTTCATTTTTCAAATTGGGATTTTTCTGCTACATTGCTGTTGTGTATATGTTTACACACACACACTTTCTCCCTCCCTCTCTCTCTCTCTCTGTGTGTGTGTCTCTCTCTCTCACTTTTTTTTGGAAACAGGGTTTTGCTCTGTAGCCCAGGATCACTTTGAGCTCATGACAGTCTTGCCTCAGCATCCCAAGTGCTGGGATTACAGGGATGCGCTATACTCCTTGGTTTGATTTCTTTGTTAACCTTGATTAGAAATCAAAATATTTGATTGTGTGTGATCATTTCTGGAAAATGCTCATTGTCTTCAAATATTGCCCGTGTTTTATTCTCTCCTTCTGATATCTGTTAAAAGCATATGAAGGTTAGGTATGGTGATGCAGGTCTGTAATCCCAGCAGTATAGGAGGCTGAAGCAGGAGGGTTGCAAGGTCAAACCCAGACTGGGCAATTTAGTGACTTAGTATTTAAAAAAAAAAAAAAAAAAGCATGAGAATGTGCTCAGTGCAAAGGTGTAGGGGTCAGCCTCTTTCATGTTTAGTTTTTTTTAAAATCTGGCTACTTGGCCATATTAACCCTCATTTTTCTATAGTTTCAACCCCAACACATTGTGGATAATTTTTAGTGTATTTTCCAGTGGTTTAGTTTTCTTTTCAGCTTTGGTGACTTTACTGCCAAATTGAGCCATTTCGCCTTTTTATTTTTATTTATTTATTTATTTTTGAAACAGCCTCACATTGTAGTCCCTGCTGGTCCTGACCTCACCACGGAGCCCAGGCTGGCGTCAGCCTCCCAGGTACTGGGGTTATAAGTGTGCGCCACCTCACTAGTTTTACGTGGTGCTGGGGAACTGAATTTAAGTACGTAGCACTTTGCCACCCTGAGCCATTCTTCCAGTCCTCCCCCTACTCCCCCTTTTGAGATAGTCTTTTCTGAATCCAGGCTGATCCTGAATTCACTGTGTAACCCAGACAGGCCTCAAATGCACAGAAGTCCTCCTGCTTCAGCCTCCCTGGTGCTAGGATTATAGGCATACACCAACACACCCAGCTCTATGTCACTTATTGCTAAAACTTCCAGTTAGCACTTTATTTTTTGAAATGTGCTGTTAATTTTTGAAATATCTTGTTCCCTGCAGGTATTCTGAAGTTTCCCCCTCATTTCTGTAAGTATATTGTCATAATTTGTTTTGTAGTTCGAATGTGCTAAGATCAAAAGTCTCTGGGGACCATTTCTTTTGTCTTGAGGTCTTCCTTCAATTCTTAGCCATATTTGAAAATACATCTGAAAAGTTATTTGTAGGAGTCATATGAGGCCTGTGGCAAGGCACTTTTTTCCTACCAGAGATATTTCATGTCAGGTGTCTAGGAGCCATAGCTTAAGATAAGATGCTCTCTTCAGTAGAACTTTAATTTCTGTCTCAGTCTCGTACTCCGTTTCACTCTTATGCAAAGGGTATAATCCTCTGAAAGGTGAGGGTCTCCTATCCTCACCTTGTTAGGGCCAGAAGAAGATTTGGGAATTAACAAAGATCCTTTAGGCTTCTTTGCTTCCTTCCTGAGTTCCTTTTTTTTCCCCTTTAGTTTTTGACTATCATTGTCTTTCTGTCCTACTCTTTTACTAAAAATGAGAGAGTATATATGCATACATGGGTGTGTGAGGATGTGTTTAATCCAGTTTTTCCCGGTGGATGGGGCTGATACTGATAATCTAGCCCTTTAATGAAAATGATGCCTACTTAAAAAAAAAAAAACAAAACACTTTTTCAGGGTTTCTTTATACTTCATGCCTTTCTGGCTATTTTGTTTTGTAACATCTGCAAGTAAAACTGATTTGTGTGGGGAACAGAGGAAGTAAAAATAAATATATAAACACAATAGTTGTTGGTTCGTGTTTTTGTTTTTTGAGACAAAGTTCATTTGTAGTCCATGCTGGTCCTCAGCTTGGACTGTCCTGGAAATCATAGCAGTCCTCCTGCCTTACCCTCTCAAGTGCTGGGATTGCAGGTTTGAGCCACCACACCTGGCTTTGTGTGGTGTTGAATTGCACTGAAGTACTTAAAGCTTGCTAGGCAGATACTTTAACGACTGCTGGTCTAAATCTCCAGGCCCCCCCCCCCCCCAGTTTTTTTTTAAGGGAAACTAGGGCTGTATCTCAGTGGCAAGACCACTTGGCTAGCAAGCATAAGGCCCTGGGTTCAATTAGGTTAAGTGTTGTGGCACATGCCTGTAATCCTAGCACTCAGGAGGCTGAGACAGGAGGATTACCCTGAGTTTGAGACCAGTCTGAACTACACAGTGAGTTTAGGACCAGCCTGGACTAGAGAGTAAACTATTTATATATGTTTTTTGAACAGTGTTGTGCTGTATTGCCCAAGCTGGCCTTAAACTTCTGATCCTCTTGCCTCTGCCTTCTGAGAAGCTGGCATTAGTCCTTCCCTCCTTTTCTTTGTTAAAGTCCAGACATAGGTAGTGCGCCTGTAATTCCAGCATCAAAAGGCTGAGGCAGGAGGGTTGCTAGAGAAGGCAGCCTAAGGTACATAGTAACCTCAAGGCCATCCTAAACTACATGGCAAGACAGTGTCCAAGAAAAAAAAAACAGGTTTCCTCATCTCATTTTCCATTTTCTGTTTGTCCAGTGTGTCTTAAACTGAATAGATGATGTGTCCTCTTCATTCAGATTGTTATGTTATCAGAATGTTTTAAACACGGAGTGAAAGGAGTCAACAAATGTTGTAGGAATTTCAGAGGATGATAACAAAGATATTGGAATGATTAAGGGAGATATTTGATTTGATAAAGTGCATATTCTAGAATTTTACTCTTCCTGTTCCAATTTTAATTTAGCATATCCCTCAGTTTAGTTAGATCATGTAGTGTATATTACTGTCTAGTAAGTTTTTCTTAATCTTGTTCTGTGTTATTAGTCCAAAATTACTGATTTTTACTTTTAGATTTAATGGAATCAGGTATGTCTTTGAAATGTCAAGTGCCTGTTATTTATTACATAAGATTCCCACAATGATTTGAAGCAATATAAGATCACATTGAGCATACCTATGAGAGAATAAGTCCTTATTCCCTTCCTGGTTTCATCTATGTTCAAGTTAGACAGTTTTTGGCTTTTGCCACTCTTCTAGAACCAGTTAGCACCCCTACTCGAGCTGTAGAAAGCTACTTAAAGGAAGGTATTCTTGCCAGTACCTTTTGTGGAATGGATGAGTAGTGGCAATGCTGAGACATCTGTCTATTCTCAGTGCCATTTTTTTTTTTTCTTTTTTTTGAGACAGGGTCTCGCTCTGCAGTCCAGGCTGGTCCTGAACTCACCATCGAGCCCAGGCTGCCCTCCAACTCAAAGCAGTCCTGCTGCCTCAGCCTCCCGAGTCCTGGGATTACAGGCATGGCCCAGCTTTATGTGGTACTGGGGAATCGAACTCAGGGTCTTGAGTTTGTTGAGCAAACTCTTTAACCACTGAGCTATTCACACTCTAGCCCCTCAGTGCCATTTTTATCTTCCAAGCTATCTTGCAAAAAAAAAAATTCAGTCTACAAAGGTTATGGATTACTTTGCAGACTATGATTAGGACCAATGTCAGTATATTTCCCCCATGGTATGCTTTGAATTTTTGAGTTAAGGTCTCACTCTGCAGTCCAATCTGACCTTAAACTCACTGCAATCCTCCTGCCTCAGCCTCCTAAGTACTGGGATTATAGGCATGCACCACCCTGCGTGGAATGTGTGGTGCTGTGAACCAGACTCTGGGTCTTGTACTTGATAAGCAGGTGCTGTAACTGCTGTGCTGTTCACCCCGCCTTTCCCCCACGTTAATAGAAAGCTCTGACTGATACAGTGGATATATTAATTGATTAGTAGGTAGGAGAGCCAGAGATCTATTTGAGGCTATTACTATTTTATCTTTTTTTTGTTTTTATTAGAATTAATTTAAATGCAGTCAAAGGATTGAGGCTACTATTAATATTTGTAAAATGAGGTCTTTCTCTTAAAATTTTTTCCCAAATACTTCAAAATTAATTTCTTGGCTTTTTAAAAATTTTGTTTTTACAGTTTGAAGAAAACAAATCTTGTTCCACCTGCCTCTGAACACGGTGTTTGACAGATCTTCAGGCATCAAGTTCAGCTTTGTCCGCCATCCTGTCTGACATGTCGGGACCCGTGCCAAGCAGGGCCAGAGTTTACACAGATGTTAATACGCACAGACCCCGAGAATACTGGGATTACGAATCACATGTGGTTGAATGGGGGTAATTGTTTTCTATTTATATTACTGTACTCATTCAAAGGACAGAGCCTGTTAGGTTTGTTGACTACTTTGTGTCAGTAGTACGTACTTGATTCTGTGTCTCCAAGTGCCAAGGTTGTACCCCAAATTTTGTTTTTGTTTTTTGAGCTACAGAGTTTGGTTCTGTAGCGAAGAAGTGTGGTATTGATGTAACAAGATAATAGATTTGATATGCTTGCTTTTTTTTTTTTTAAGAAATCACTTCTTTTGGACTCTGTGATGCTTTAACAGCCCAACTTTCTTGATGTTAAAGTAGAAGGGTTACATGTTCAAGCCCAGTGTGGGAAGCTTAATGCAGCCTTGTCTCAAAATCTAAAAAATAAAAAAATGGGCTGCAGGTGTTATTCACTGTGAAGGTGCTAGGCTTTTAATCTCCAGTACCACCAAAAAATATTTTTTAAATAAAAATTGTGTAATCATTTTAATTTGTGATCCTTTTCTGTGACATACATATTGTGTACATGAAGCTGGTAATAAGTGTATAGATAAACAGGAATTGATACTTGAGAGACTTCTTACATAAATATATTTGAGGCCAGAGAATGTCATCCTATGATATTGACGGATGGTACTATTACTAAAAAACTGTCCTCTTTGGTGACAAGTAAAATTAATTCCTTAACCGTTTAACATTATCATGAGATAAGGTAGGCTGAGTGCATTGATGCATACCTGTAATCCCAGCATTTGGGAGACTGAGGCAGGGGGATTGCTGTTAGTGAGGCCAGCCTGGGCTACGTAGTGAGAACAGGATCAGCTTGGAGTAGAGAGAGTGATCCTATCTCAAAACAAAATTGGCTGGAGGAATGATCAGCTGTTAAAGCACTTGCAAGCGCTGAGTACCAGAGTTCCATTCCCCAGTACCACATAAGCCGGGCTTGGTGGCGCACAGCTGTAATCCCAGCACTCTGGAGACTGAGACAGAGGAATTGCTGTGAGTCAAAGGCCAGCCCGGGCTACATAGCAAGACCCTGCCTCAAAATAATAATAACCATGAGATGCTTTTATGGGTAAATGGTTACAACTTAAGACCATCATGCTTTAGTGTAGTGAGTCAAACATAGAAGGTTGAATAGCGCATGGTTTCCCTAACAAGAAACCCAGAATACAGCCATTTTATAGAACTAAATGGATGAGATAGTGGGAGTTGGGGGAATGGGGAGGATGTGGAGGGACAAAAGTGGGCAGGTGAAAGGATTGTATTGTTGATGTGGGATATATGTACAAAATATCCAGGCTCGTAACCATTATGCATCACGCATATTAATAAGGGGGGAAACATGAGAGAAGGCATGTGTAACGTGTAACTTAGATTTTAACAGTTGTCGTCTGTTGAACAGCTGTGTTTGCTCTCCTAGTTTTCTGTGTAGACTCATTTGAATGTTTGCATTTCCTGCCCAATGTAGCATGTGTTTAATTGATCAGCTCGTGCTTTTCTTGATAGAAGCATTTTGACAAAAATGGGAAAGGAAGCAGTTTGAAAACTCATAAAGATATAATTCTTATATTACATTTTATACATGAAATTATGTGAGATCTCTATAGCCTGTCTATCTGAGATAGACCATCTCCCTAAATTGCACAAGGAGTAGTTTTTTTATCTGGGTTATACCTTGATTCTTAAACAGTTTAAAGGTATCATCAAGACCCAGTGGTACAGTGGCAATAAAGTTTAATCATTATTGATAATCTTAACAGTTCCTCTCCTGTCACAGACTTTGAACACTAGGTAATATTTGTTTGACTGTAGAAAATGTCAATCACTGTTTTCAGGTTGAGTGCTTTACACTTACTTGTACATAAATGGCACTAAACAAGCCTTATGAGGTTTTCATATGATGTCATTTGCTTGCTGGTATTTTTTGGTTTTGTGCCTTGCTACAGGAGAACTCAGTGAAAACTAAAAGTTCTTTGCCTTTGACTTGCCAGGATTGTTAAATTTGTCAGTTGTTGTTACTTTTGTCTCCTTGTTTATTCACATCCATTTGTTCATTTGGGTTTTTTTGCTCCATACCCCACCCTTTTTTGTTGTTTTTTTGATACTGGGATTTAATACAGGCACTTTGTGTGTTCTCTGAAGGTGCTTTTCCACTGAGCTCCACCCCAACCAACTCTGTTCATTTCCTTCTTAGCTGCTTGAGGACAGGCAGTGAAGACTTAGTGCGTGCTGAACTCTTAAAAAGTTAATGGAATTAAGCCTTATACAAGGAACCATGTTTGTCTTTAGAGCAAAGTTGTCTGAATTTGAGGCCAGAAAAGGGGAAGTGTTGATCTCTTCATTTCTCTTCTTTACCTCTCTTGATGGCTTCTGATGTTGTCTATTGGTACAGAATATGAGTAAAAATAGAGAAGGGACCCCAAATTGTGATTTTTGGTGTGTAGTATTGTTTGCAAACCTTACTGCATAGATGATCCTTCATGCTTGCCTGAGAGGTCAAGTAGGAAATAAAGTCTGTACCTTAAAGAGGCCATTGAACATGAACTTGAGTTCTGACTAAGTACTAGTATTGGACCAGACACTATGGATCAGGAAGGTATAAGAATTAATCTCTAAGGTAAAGCAGTCTGTTGCTTGAGACAAGTGTATACCTAACAAATCCTAAGACAAGCTGAGTGTATGTAATGTGCCATTGGGGGCTTAAATGTTTTGAAGGAGTAATTGGAAGGCTTAAAATTTTCAGTTTTTATTATTAGGTACACACATGTTTAACTGACCCAATTTTTAAAAAATAAAGTGAAAAATTTGAAATACCCCTTACTTCAGTTTCTTCTACTGCTAATAGAGTTTAGGTTGAATTGATGCTTGGTAATTTGACATTTTTTAGTCATTGAGACTTTGACTTTTTGTCCACAGAAATCAAGACGACTACCAGCTGGTTCGAAAATTAGGCAGAGGCAAGTACAGTGAGGTATTTGAAGCCATCAACATCACAAATAATGAAAAAGTTGTTGTTAAAATTCTCAAGGTAAGTACAAAGCCCTTTGTACTAAGCTATATCGTGATTTCATTTTATTTTGTATTTTGAAACAGTCTTGATAAATTTCTCAGGTCTCGAACTTGGTGATTGTCCTGCTTCAGCCTCCCAGAGTGCTAGGATTACAGGCATGAGCCACTGTGCTCAGCTAATGGTGTCTCTCTTTTGTGGTAATAGGAACTGATACCAGGGCCTTTATACTGAGCTATATCCTCAGCTTATTTTTTAGTTTTGATTTTGAGACAGGGTCTTACTAAATCACTGAGTTACTCAGGTTAGGCTTAAACTTGGGTTCCTCCTGCCTCCGCCTCCCAAGGTGCTGAGATTATAGGCCTGTGCCTCCAGGCCTGGGTAGTTGATGCTTTTTTATAAATATTATTTGGAAGGCTTTTGGAGTGCTTTAGCCCCATTGTTTTATTATATCCTTTGAGTTAAACAGGTTATACTTGTTTGACTGAAGTAAGAGAAATGATTTGATTCAAGTCATACAATTATGATCAGAGGACGGGAATGTATAATTTCTTCTTCTAGGTCTTTCCTAATATTCATTTCCTATACATATGTGCTTTTGTTGTGAGTAAACTATTAGCTTGAGTCGCAATACATAAATACAGGCTTTGGGGAGACAAGCACATGACATCATGCAGCTAGTTTGGTATAATTGCCCAGGCTTGGATAAAATGAGTAATCAGGACTAGGGTCACCCGGGAAGCAAGCCGTGCTCAGGTCCGCTTCTCAGCTTGGACTGACTGTTGCCCAGTAGCGGTTCGTGTCAATGTTGCTTCAGACTGTTTTGTACAGGAAAACAAATTCTTACTTGTGTATGAGTTAAACTAATTTTTCAGGTATTGGCTCAAGATTTTTGAAAAACACACAAGCTAGATGTAGCTGCTGGGCTACCAGTATGTAGTGTATTATATACTATCGTAATTTAGGAGTTTAGCTCATAGCTTCTTTTTTTGAGAAAATGTCTTTTTTCACAGTCCCAAACTCACTAGATAGCCCAGCCATGGTTTTGTTTGGTTGTTTTGTTTTGTTTTGTTTTTTTTGTTTTGTTTTGTTTTGTTTTTTGCCGTAAACCAACTCTTAGGGAATAACAGCTTAGTAGAAAATAGGAGCTGTATTGATGGGTTAGTTTTTAGAGAAGGAAAAGATCTCCCAGATAGGCTAGGGGATTTGAAAAATCAGAATACGTAAAGCAAAAGGAGGAAACTGATCACCTTGCTTCATTGTCATTGAACTGAGTTCTCACAGGAGCAAGGATAAAAAGCCATACCGAGCCAGGCATGATGACCACATGACTGTAATCCCAGCACTGTGGGAGGCTAAGGCAGGAGGATTGGAAGCTCAAGCCCAGCCCGTGCAATTTAGCAACACAATGAGACACTATTTCAGAATAAAAATTTAAAAATGAGCTAAGGATGTCGCTTAGTTCAAAGGCCTTGGGTTCAATCCCCAGTAACGCATTTCTGTCCCAAAAGAGATGTGGAAAGGATGGATAAGGACAAAGAAACTTACAGGTAGTCTGTAGAAACGCTGCATAGCAGGTTTGGTTTGGATTGAGACAGTATATCCCTATGTAGTCCAGGCTGGCTTCAATTTGTGAGGATTCCCCTACCTTAGACTGCCAAGGCTAGCTGGGATTGCTGGAATTACAGGCGTGTAACACCATGCCTGGCTTTGCATAGCAGTCTTCTAAAATGAAAGGATTCAGGCCAGAGTGTGGAGGCACATGCTTGTTATCCCAGCACTCTGGAGGCTAAGGCATGAGGATTGCTGTAAGTTTGAGACCAGCCTTAGCTACAGAGTGAGAGCCTGTCTCAAGAAAACAAAAATAAATTAATAAGTACTAAAATGAAAGGGTTCATTTACAAGAATATGATAAGGCTATCATTTTACTCTGTGTTATCTCAGCCATGTTCTTAGTTCTTTGCAAAACCTCGTTTTGGTTTTGGCTGTGCTCTTTTTACTCTGACTTATCGTAAAAGTCCTAGAGAAGTTAATTTATGTGCAGAGAAGCACATAGGTAGGTAGCAGACTGAAGGTAGGATTCACATTAGGCAGTCTGACCCTACAGCCACCCTGGGTTATGCTGTTCTGTGGCAGTTTGGCCCTGATTCTTTCACCTATAGCAAGACTTAAGAGAAATTAACAAAAAGGACTTAAGTTTCCTTCTATTGGATAAAAAAATTTTAAATGATTTATCTTAGTATCTAGTCATTTAAATTGCTAGTGTGTGAAGATTTGAAACATAGTATATGAACACTTAATTGAAATCAAATGCTAATTTTGAAGAACGTTGGTGTTTGGAATAGAATCTTTTTTTCTTAACTCATTATAAGTACTGCAAAGTTCCTGGCATAGTGCTAAGAGATGACTCAGATTAGTTTGACACATTTTCTTTCTTCAGGAAGCTTGTAAGTCACTTATATATTATACTGCCTATTGAAACATTTTAAAATAATTTTTCATGATATGTTTCTACCCTTTCAGCCAGTAAAAAAGAAGAAAATTAAGCGTGAAATAAAGATTTTGGAAAATTTGAGAGGAGGTCCTAACATCATCACATTGGCAGATATTGTAAAAGACCCTGTGGTGAGTATATTTAGCATTAACAAGGCCCACCAGGGCTGAGGTGGTGTTGAACCTGGAACATAACTGGTCCCTTTCTGTCCACCCCCACCCTCAGCATTAAGTCCTGCTTTACATGTTTAATTAGATACACCATTTAACTAGCTTAGGTCTTTATTTCAAAGAGACCTCCACCCACAGACTATTTCTTATTCTTCTAGGCTAAGAGACTGATAGGACTGGAAACAGAAATGTCTTAATCCATTTTGCAAACTCAGGTCGGATGCTGATGGGCGATGGGCGCATTGTTGGGCTGCCTAGAGCCTGGTGAGACTTCAGCTCCATGTCTTCTGTTTAAAATCCATCCCTAAAATGACCTAAGTGTGGCAATCAGAGTGGGGAGGGCATATAGCAATAAAGGGTGTCTTACTACTGAGGCAAGGACTGTCAAATTAACCATGCAGCATCCACAAACATTGTGCTCACTGAAGTTGCCAGAGCTATAACTAATGTGGTGTTTTGGTTTTTTTTTCTTGCTTTTAGTCACGAACCCCTGCCTTGGTTTTTGAACATGTAAACAACACAGACTTCAAGGTACAGTATATGTGCAGTCAACCATTTGAAACTTTTAAGTGTTTTGACCTTGTAGAAAGCCGCTGGGGGTGATACAAAAGAAACTTGCTTCTTACTTGTTTTAGAAGTACTTTTCATCCTTATGTTGGTAAATGTTAAAATGAGAGAACTCCAATTAAAGTAGTACTCACTTTTCACATTTGGTATTTTGTCCTTTTATTTTATTGGCACTCTTTTAATGATACTGCATTTACATCTTACTACTTTTACCACACAGTTTAATAGTTTTCTGCTCGTGTGTGCCTAATGAAATCATTAGTACCTTTTTATTCAGGAGCTGAACTTAACAACAAGTTACTTAGACAACAGAATTCAAGGAGGCCCAGTGACACAGGCCTGTAGCTCAACACTCTAGGAGGCTGAGGCAGGAAGATTACAAGTTTGAACCCAACCTGGGCAGCTTAGTAAGACCTTACCTATAAAACTAAAAATATGAGCCAGAGGAATAGTGCAGCAGTTAGAGCCCTTGTCTAGCAAGTGCGAGGTCCTCCCTTCAATTTGGCAGCGCCAATAAGCTAGGCATGGTAGTGTATGCCTATAATTTTAGCACTCAGAGCACTGAGGCAGGGAATTGCCGTGTGTTTGAAGCCAGCCTGGGCTACATGGTAGTTCGGGACCAGCTTGGCCTAGAGAGAGACCCTGCCTCAAAAAAGAAAAAAAAAATTAAAAGAAACGAACGGCAAGAGAATGAAGTTCATTATGTCAGTATGTAGGTGCTAGATAGGATTCAGTTCCCTAAATTGCAAAGATTAATAATGAAACAAAAGAAGGGATGTATTGTGGTATATCTTATTGTATCTTACTATCTAATTATTATATACATCTGCTTATTTCTGAAAATCCCTCAAAAACTCTGGACCATAGACACAACCACCACCGCAGTGTTGAGGAGTGAGCTTAGAGCTCTACTCAGCTAGGCAAACACTTATCGTGGAGCTTCACGGCCACACCTTGGGTTAAAGATAAAAGACGGCAAAGGATAATGCCAGATGTCTGCTCTAATGCAAACCTTTACATCAAAGGTCTGAATTCTAGCCCATCTGGCATCCTACTTAATGACCAGTACTTCTCAATTTCAATATAGCAAGCTACAGACACTTCTTAGAGGACAAGTTACAGAGTTATTTGACTTGCCTTTACACCAGTATCAAAAGTGTTATGAATGGAAGAATCAATGAGTGGAAAAATTCCTTTGTAAAGAAGGAGGGAAAAGAGGACTAGTTTTAGAATCAGAACAAGAACTTCGAAAAGAACTTGATCAGAGACCACCACTAACTATTTAATTGTATGTTTGTATAAAATTTTTTCAGCCTTTTGGAAACTGATCAGGTTTTAAACAGTTGTTCAGAGCTTACTTTGAGCTTAGGACAGGAATAGTTCTGTTAAATTGGTTCAACAGATTTGGCATGTTGTCATCTGCATACCCATCAATCTCTAGTGTGTACGTCAGGTTAGTTCCTACTGTGGGGGCTGTGTCTTTCCATGTGTCTGTGAAATCTAAAGGTAAATGACAGGGGGACTAACGTAAATGTGTATCAGTGCACTTGTATTACTTGCATGCATGCCTAACTCTGTGTGTGTGTGTGTGTGCGCGTGTGTGTGTGTGTGTGTGTGTGTGTGTTTAGATTTCTACTGAGGAAACTGTGTCAGTGTGTCTAAAGTCTGAAGGTAAATGGAAAGCAAACTAAGTTGTAAATGCCTTTCATTGCATTTATAGTATTTGTGTGCATGTCTAACGCAGTGTGTGTGTGTGTTCACAGTAGTAGATTTTGGCCTCAGCAGTAGGAGAATTCTTCACTTCTAAATGTAGAGTTGAAAACCCCAAGTATCTCTTTAAAATGAAAATTATGTGGGAGAAATAGTAGTGAACAGACAGATCTTGCAACAGTGAATGAGCCAAGTAAATAATGTAAGTTATTGTGAAGATGAAAAATTGCCTTTCTGTCAACATTATTTTATGGTTCAAACATATTTGTCTTCAACAGCAATTGTACCAGACTTTAACAGACTATGATATTCGATTTTACATGTATGAGATTCTGAAGGTAAGGAAATTGATATTAAATTTCTTTGAATTTGTCTTAGCTTTGTTAAAGGATACATAAGAGCATTGTATATTTTAGTCTTCAGGGTAGTATTATGAAATAGTGTCTAATTGGAATGTAATTTTGAATCCTTTGCAAAGGATATTTGAAAAAAAGAGCGGAGAGTGAAAATTGCATTGTCAGAACTTGTAAAAATAAGTCTTGATGTGCTAGTTTCTGGTGTACTTTATTTCACTTAAGATTCAACAAATAAAACTGTAAACTTTGACTTGGCTATCTGATCATTGTCCTAAGAATTGTGTAAATCTCCACTTAGGAATTGCTGGTTGAAACGGACTTTGATTTCTAAAGATGACAACAGACTTTAATTTCACGAAAATATATCTTGCTTCTGAGAGTTACAGTGTCAGCTTTATAGAGGCAAGAATTGCTAAGAGTCGGCGAAAATTTCTTATTAAACAGGGTTGACATTGCATTGTTAGGTCTTAGAAGTACCCACAAGAAATTGTATTAGAGGAGGCGCATTTTTCCATTTGTTCATGCAATCTTGTGGCAAGCAGAGTTTTAAAAGTTAAGGAAGGATATGCTTGCCCAGCCTTGCAAACTGCAGGAATCCAAGTTGCCCTTTAGGAAGGACAAGAACTTGGCTAGTAACATCAGTTGACTGACAGGCCAGGATTAACAAACCCAAAAGGTTATGTCACTCAGTTTACCTTAGTTTGAGCTTGCATACTTTTTAGATTGGATTAGGTAACCTAGATCAAATGTTGGCAGTCTTCTTTAAAGGGCCTAACAATATTTTAAGCTTTGTGAGCTGAACGGGTCTTTGTCACACAAAAACAGCCATGGATGGTATCCTGACAAATACCCGAGATATGCACCAGTGCAGCATTATTCACAACAAAGGGCGAAAGACCCGATTGGGACCTGTGGGCCATAGTTTGTCGGCCTCTGTTACAGACTCTTAGCTGCTAAAGATTACTGTTCTTCAAATAAGATTCTTAAATATAGACTGGTTTTCTTTTGAGTGGCCTTTGTGTATAATCTAGGTTTTTAGGTATGGGAGAAATTGAAAGTGGTGCAGTTGGGGTGTGTGTGTGTGTGTGTGTGTGTGTGTGTGTGTGTGTATGCTTTGAGTCTTTTGAAACAAAAAGAATTTTTCAGTAACTGTACAAAACAGATATTGAGATTCAGAGACCTGAATTTGCTTGAGTTTGAGATCCTGAACAAGTCCCCGAAGAAGAGCTGTGTCCTGATTCTCAGGGCTGTTGCCACACTAGATGGAAAATTTATGTGGAGGAAAATGTAAAAACTAAAAAAAAAAATCACTCTATCACTCTTCTGCAAACAAACTCTTTTCCTTTTTTACCTATTCCTCTCATAGGCCCTGGATTATTGTCACAGTATGGGAATTATGCATAGAGATGTGAAGCCCCATAACGTCATGATTGATCATGAACACAGAAAGGTAAAGTGATGGGCTGGCAAGGCTTATTATCCCTATGATAGTATTACAGTTCGTTGTCAGCACCATATCCGTGGTATCTGTCACAGACCATGACACTTAACTAAGAAATTGGTAAATTTTTAGAATTAAGAATGAATTAAATCAGCATGCTGAAATCATTTTTCATATTCTAAGAGTACTGTCAAGGAAACATAGTATAATGGGCAAAGTAATCATCTAGACCAAGAAATCTGGCGTTCCTTCTTAATAAATAACTGATTTCCTAAGAAGCTCCTCTCTTCTCATGTGCCTTCTTTTTATTCCCAGTATAATAGATGTAATAATTGTCCTGTAGGCTATTAGAGATTAAAAATGTACATCTGTGAAAAGGAAATGCTGGGATAGGGGCACAGGTCAGTGATTGTAGCACTTGCCTAGCATACACAAGGTCCTGTGTTAGATCTCCCAGCGTCACGTCAAAATTAGTGTGGTGTGGTGGCACACATCTTTGGTCCTGTCACTTGGGAGGCTAAGGCAGGAGAACTGCTGTAAGTTTGAGGCCAGAATGAAAAACGGAGTGCGACCCTCTCTCAAAAAAAAAAAAAAAAAAAAATGCTTCTTTGGTTAGCAAGTGTTCTGAGGTCTCTTATCTCTGACCGTGCTTTTACATGAGAACTATGGTGATCCATACTTTGTAACGTTGCAGTTGTTAAAGGGGCTAAGCTTCTCTCTGCAAGCAGTGATTAATTGCCTGTGGTATTCCTGAGGGATGTCCGTGGTTTGTTCAGTAACTAAAGACACATGTTACGTAACAGCCGTTGTTTTAGAGCCCAGTGGGTATGCGAGTGAACAGAGCACAGAAAATGCTTATTCATGAAGTTATAATTGGAGGTGGCTGGTTGGGATAAGGGGCAGAAATGACATAGAAAGCGAGTGATGGGGCTGGAGGAATGGTTTAGCGGTTAAAGCGCTTGTAAGCGGGCTTTGTGACACACGCCTGTAATCCTAGCACTCTGGAGGCTGAGGCAGGAGGACAGGCTTGAGTCCAAGGCCAGCCTAGGCTCCATAGTGAGTTCAGGACCAGCCTGGGCCACAGAGCAAGACCCTGTCTCTAAAAAAAAAAGAGAGAGGGAGAGAGAGAAAAGGAAAATAACATTCAAATTTAGTTAATCCTATAATATGTTCACAGCGGATGATTTCTGAGTCTGTGAAATGTATGAAGATTTATCCTTACCCGTCGGCACCAGCTGGATGTTCTCTAATTTGATTCAGGTGCCATCAAGATTTCAAGACTGCCTTCTCTCCCCACTTTCAGATGCCAGTTGCAAGTCCCAGGTTCTTTCACTTCTGCTCTGATCAATATGCTCTAACTTGGGCATTCCCACAACCCTTTCCACTGGTTCAGTTAATTTGCTGGAGTTAACATTTACCTTAATTGGCTTATTATAGAGGATACAGATGAATAGATGCGTAGAACAAAGCATGTGGGAAAAGGCACAGAGACAGCCCCCGTGCCACCTGGAGGGGTACCACCATCTTGGCCCTCCACATACTTGGCTCCCCGGAGTCTCTCTGAACCTTGTCCTTTTGGGTTTTTAGTGGAGACTTCATTGCATAAGCATGATTGAAGCATGGACAACCAGCCATGTAGTAATGCGAGGGAACACAAAGGGTGTGATCTAATGCTAATAACCTGAGTGGAGGAATTTGGCAAGACCTGTTTGTTCAGATTCTTCTTGGCTTCACTATGCAGCAATTTCTTAGATGCAGCACAGATAGTTCCAAAATGGGGACCTTACGTGAGTCTTAGCTTCTGTGATCCAGCTTTGGGAAGAGAATTGCTTTTCTTTAGTCTGTCTTAGGGAGAAAAAGCAGGTGAAAGGAGTTTTGTTTTCTGAGGCCTAAAATACCCAAGCATTGCTTTCTTTCGCCTTGAATGCTCTGAACCTTTTCAGGAATTACAGATAAAAGGCAGCGTTTACAAAAGATACAGTTATCATTTTAGTCATTTAGGAAATAACAGATGCTGTGGAAATAAAAGCTAAAATATAAACATCACATAATATCACAGCTTGGCAGTTTAGAACAGCAAGGGTAGAGGTTGGATAGAATGGAGAGAAGGAAGAAACGAGGTCAAAGAGGTAAAGAAAACCAAATCGTGCCGACCTTTATATAGGTCACCGTCAGATCTATCAGCAGAGAGCTTTTTAATTTTATTGTTCTTTTTTTTTTTTGCCACAAGGTTTTGCTTTGAAGTTCAGTCTGGTCCTGAACCCACTGGGTAGCCCAAGCTGTCGTCGAGCTTGTGCCATTCCTCCAGCCTCAGCCTCCCAAGTACTGAGATTACAGGCATGTGCTACCTCACCTACCTTTTGGAGTGTGAGCAGAGCATTAACGTCTTCTGACTTGCATTTTAGAACTTTACTTCACATGCATTAGGACAGCTAAATTAAAATACAGTGACCATACCAAGTGATGGCAAGGATATGAAAAATTTCCTACATTATACATTGTTAACGGGAATGTAAAATTTGGTATTTGGTTTGGTTTTCTTTTCTTTCTAACAGGGTCTCGCTTGTAGCCCAGGCTGGTCCTAAACTCAGTGGTGTAGCCCAGGCCGGCCTTGGACTCAGGACAGTCCTCCTGCCTCAGCCTCCCAGTGCTGGGATTATAGGCATACACCACCACACCCTGCTTTATGTGATACTGAGAAATCGAACTCAGAGCCTTAGCAAGCGCTTTAACTTCTGAGCCATTCCTTCAGCCCCAAAATATGGTGTTTGGGAAAATGCCAAACTGTAGTTTGCCAGTTTCTTAAGAAAATAAGTGTATGCTTGACATATAACTCAATTTGTCATTTATCACAAAGAAACAAAAACTTAGGTCCACATAAAAGCCTACATACATGAATAAAACTGTTTGCTTGCCCAAAAATTGGGGAAAAACAGTGGTTCTTTTATGGGCGAATAGTTAAGCTCTGGTATGACCATGCCATGAATGATTACTGAGTCATATGACTCAGAAAAAGAAAGAAAGAACTTCTTCTAAATGCAACAACTTAGGTAGCTTTGTGGCAATAACAATCTCAAAAAGTTAAAGAACCTATTGTAAGACATTATTTTAAAACAACAGCATTTAAATAGAGTGTGGTAGCACATGCCTATAATTCTAGCACTCAGGAGACTGAGACAGGAGGATTGCCATATATTCAGAGCCACCCTCGACTACATAATGAGTTCAGGAAAAGCCTGAATTACAGGGCAAGGCCCTGTCTCAAAAAAAGAAAAGGCATTTTTAAAATTTTGTCTTGAAAGTTAGATTGTTCTGGTGCTGTCTAGAGAATAGAAGCAAAAGTAAAAGTAGGTGTGCCGATTTGGAAAATGAACTATTGCAGAAAATTAGAAAGGACGTGGTAGTAGACGAAGGAGCAGTGGAGTCAACAGAACCTGCTGATAGGTTACATAGGAGGTGTGAGGGAAACAGTCCAGGGTCAGTCTTGTTTTACCTCAGTAGCAGGAGATGGTTGGAGTCTTTAACGAAGAGGGGAAAGACAGAGTGGAGCTGGGCTTGCGATGTGACCAGGACTTACTGCCAGCGCAGCCAGGCAGTATTCTTGCAGGCGTGCTGCTCACGCCTTAAGAGCGTAGACAGCTTTGTTCAGTGATCACGTGAGGTGCTTTCTGTCCCATTCAACTCCTGTCCACTTCCAGGAAACATGTATGTGAAGGCTGTGTTTATATATAGCTTTTCTGATAACTTCAGTCAGCCAATATTTGTTCATTATTTTCCCTGTCTAATATCAGTTGTGTTGAATTCTACAAATTTTAAAGGAGAATAAATTAGTTTTTACCTGCAATGAAAACAAAATAGCTTGTAGTCTATTTTTAAAAAGAAAACTGTAGGGGCTGGAGTAATAGCAGTTAAAGTGCTTGCCTGGCAAGCACAAGGCCCTGAGTTCATTTCCCCAGCACCACATAAGCCAGGTGTGGTGGTGCACACCTGTAATCCTAGTACTTGGGAGGCTGAGGCAGGGGGATTGCCATGTATTTGAGGCCAGCCTGGGCTACACAGTGAGTTCAGGACGAGCCTGGATGCAGGGCAAGACCCCACCTAAAAAAAAGTAGAAAACCTATATACAGTATAGTGTTACACCAAGAAAAGAAAAAATAAAAGAGATGGAAGAAAGTAATAAGATAGGGCTGGAGGGCTGGCTCATCAGTTACAGTGCTGCCCATCAAGCGCTGAGTACTTGAGTGAGTTCAGTTCCCCAGCACCTTGTAAGCTGGGCATGGTGTCGCACACCTGTCACACCAGCTCTCTGCAGGCTGAGACAGGAAGATTGCCATGAGTCCAAGGCCAGCCTGGGTTCCATAGTGGGTTCAGAACCAGCTGGGCCGCAGAGCAAGACTGTCTCAAAAAGAAAGAAAGAAAGAAGACAGCTTATGGATAGGGAAAGGGAACATGGCAGGGGTGGGGCTTAGGGTTGGGATGTAAAAGTTCTAAGTTCTGTTAAATATGTCTGAAGTTCAGAAAACTGAAGGTGATGGGTCATTCTATTGAATGATTAGGAAGGTTCATTGAAGATCTGGTTTAAATATTCCAAAAGATTAGGAGATAGTTACTAATATGACTATAGTTTGGGTAATAGAGGCACTTAAGTCAAATGAGCAGGTTATGAGAACATAAAAGAAGTATCGTCCAGAAGCTAAGCAATTTGATTTGTTCTTTATTTCTTTTTGTTTGGTTTTTGAGTCTAGGTCTCGCTCTGTGCAGTCCATGCTGGTCCTGAACCAAGTATATAGCCTAAGGTGGCCTGCAACTTAGGGCAATCCTCCTTCCTCAGCCTCCTAAGAGCTGGGATTATAGACGTACACCACCATACCTACCTAAGTTTTGTGTGGTACTAGGGAATGAACCTATAGCCTTGCATGAGCTTGAACTACTGAACTGCACCCCAGCCTCTTGATTTTTATACTAAAGGCCAATGGTCTCCAGCCTTTTTGACACCAGAGGCCAGTTTAGTTGAAGACGATTCTCCCAAGGACCGCAGAGGTGTGGGGATTATACTTGGTATATAGTAGCTTGATGGAGGATAGCTTTGACATGGTGAGCAGCAGTGGAGATTGAAGCTTTGCCTCCTGTCAAATCAGTAGTGGCATGAGAACCTAATTGAAGTAGGTGCTGCTCATCTGTGCCAGGTACAGGCCTCCTGCCAAAGGCTATAGATAGCCAGCAAAGGGCAAGCAGGCGGGCTGCCTGGCTTGCTTGCTTTCTTCCAAACCACCTCCGTCTGTCCCCCTAGTAATCTGCCCAGGTTAGGCTTGGACCCAAATCCTCCTGCTTCAGCTTTCGAAAGTATTGTGATTGCGACATTTGACACTACACCAAGTTAGGAGTTTGCAACAGTGAATAATGTATGCATTTTTTAAAAATAGAGTGCTGTAATGGCATAGTGACAATGTCTTAGAGGAAGATAAGACTTGCTTATGGTTTGCTCTCTTCGTCCTTTCAGCTGCGGCTAATAGACTGGGGTTTGGCAGAGTTTTACCATCCCGGCCAAGAATATAATGTCCGAGTTGCTTCTCGATACTTCAAAGGTCCTGAGCTGCTTGTAGACTATCAGGTGAGGAAAAAATAGACAGTTGTTGTGATTTCAGTCCTGTCTATTTGGCATTTAATTGCAAAAATGTCACTGTGTTCTTCAGAGTAACCCATTAATGCACGTTCATAGCTGTCTTTTTATGCGAAATGTAATACATTAGTCACCTCAATTTGTGTACGGAAACTTGTGCTTTTCTGTCACGTCAGTAGAACATGATCCAACGGTGAGAGAAGGTGCATCCCAACTACTTTTTCTAGTCTGACATTCCAGGACTATTTGAATTCTAAACAAGGCTTCATCAACCTTAAAAAAAGTTTTCTTGGTACTTTTTCTGTATTGTACCTTAGATAATAAAAAGACATACTCCTCCTAAAAAAATCTAGAAGACTGTGCTCCATTTTCCAGGTTATCAGATGCCTTACAAAGTGTCAGGGGCAGGGACTGAATGTAGCTCAGTAGTAGAGCACTTGCCTACCGCATGTGAGGGTCTAGGTTTTACCCCCAGTACCACAAAAAAAAAAAAAAAGGACAGGATGGGGCTATATCTGCCTCATGTGGATGAGATTAAAGATTAAATTCTAAAACCTTGTAATAGAATGAGAGGTATACATTCAAAGATTTGCTGCTTAGAGATTTTTCAGTAGTCAACTTCATTTTATCTTACTAGTTTTACTAGTCTTTCTTTCTTTTTTTTTTTTTTTAAGTTTCTTGGCAGTACTGGGAGTCGAACCCAGGGATGCCCTGCTGTCAGCATACTTCTTTGACCCTTGTTATTTTTACCCTTTTTTCTTTCTTGCTTGCTTGCTTTTTGAGACAGTATCTTACTAAGTTATCAAGGTGGGACTCAAAGTTGTGATCCTGTTGCTCGGCATCCAAGAGTGATGAGATTGCATGTTTGTGCCTCCTGAGCAGAAGGCTATTTTTTATGTTGAAGGGTCAAGCTTGGAGATTTCAACTATTTTAACAGTGAGTTTCCTTTAATGCAGATGTACGATTATAGTTTGGATATGTGGAGCTTGGGTTGTATGCTAGCAAGTATGATCTTTCGAAAGGAGCCATTTTTCCATGGACATGACAATTATGATCAGGTAATTATGCATTCATTGTTCCCATACTGGTCTAATATAATGATAATCCAACCTGTCTGCTCTATAGAAACCCCAGTGGATTTTGATAAAATACCAATGTATATCATAAGCCCCAGCCTATTAATTTAGAATTGTTGAGGGTAGGGAATAATTTTTAATTCACTATTTGTTTAGCCAGTCTAACATTGATCCTCAGATTGGTATTGTGGCTTCCAATTTAGTTTTTTGAAATCAGACTTTATTCTCTTTCCGTCTTCTTCCCAAGTCTTTTCAGTTTGCATTGATTTATTGTGAAATATACGTATAAAATATTTTATAGAACAAATACAACTTTAAAATATTGAAATGACTAACCATGTTACTATCATCCAGAGATAAACAATAGTACATTGCTATAGAAATCTCTTAATTGAACTTTTCATTAGCGTTCAAAAGATTTTTTTCCAACACGTTTTAATATGGAATTTTAATCTCTATATGGGTCGAGGTGACATGAGTCAATAGAAATATGAGTGGTGTTTTTAGACTTAAGTCCACTTACCCCCTTGGTATTTAAGAGAACCTGGAGTGATGCTAGGACCTTATGAAAGGTGCTGTTGCCTTGTTCCCTCACAACACCGTGGGTCGTATTTAATGAATCTAAGGATACTACCCAAAGTTCAAGTCAGCACATGTCAGGTGATATGCAAAAAGGGTACAGAAAGAAAGAATAGACCTTGCTCTCAGATAGTTCGGTTTGTCTGCAAAGGAATCAAAGATAGAGGAATTAAAGTCAGATAGTCAGAGTAGAATTGTAACAAGGAACAAAAGGGGAGTGGTGGTTAAGTATTCCGAGAGTACAAGGGCAAGTTCCCAAAAGAAGCGACATCTTTAGGACAACCCACATTTCCATGTATCCCTTCTAACTAGCAGAAGCTTTACTTTCTTTCTGTCCCTTTCTGTTTTCCTTCTTTCCCCTTCTATAATTTTCCCCTTCTATAATTTTTATATTAAGTGTTCTTGGTGGGAGAAAAGAAATTACATCTTCAGTTGGGTTTTGAGGAGGAAAAACATCTGTGACCACTGGGGGACATTGTAAAGGGAAGGAGCTATATGATAGTGCGATCTTCTCACATATTTGCACTGAGTT
Organism: Ctenodactylus gundi; assembly: GCA_004027205.1. Classification (NCBI taxonomy): domain Eukaryota; kingdom Metazoa; phylum Chordata; class Mammalia; order Rodentia; family Ctenodactylidae; genus Ctenodactylus; species Ctenodactylus gundi. The sequence continues at coordinate 150,677 of PVKB01003016.1, forward strand.
GGTTTAGGGAATTATATGTGTAAATCGGTTCCTGCCCCACATAAAAAAATTGAAGTGTAAATAGGAGACAACATTCATTGTAGACGTAAGGATACCTTTCTGCTAATCAAGTTATAATTGATTGTTGATTTAATTATGTAATGTGAATGTTGTGTTTTGTTTTCAATACTAGTTGGTGAGGATAGCCAAGGTCCTAGGAACAGAAGATTTATATGACTATATTGACAAATACAACATTGAATTAGATCCCCGTTTCAATGATATCTTGGGCAGGTAAGTCATAAAACAAAATCTGTGCATCTATGGCTTAAGCCTTTCGAGTGTGAACTAGCATTTTGTGTACCTGGAGTAGTTGGTGATTTCTTTGTCAGCATTTTGTGAATGTCAGTGGTCTAGTGCTGAGAATGCTATATTGAGCAGGCTTTTGAGAGTGAGGGTTATGGTCAGGTGATTCCTTTAAAATTAATGAAATATTCTAATAAGAAGGGTTGCAGGAAAGTCAAAAATCAAAATCTTAGCCAGGCTTGTGGGTACATGCAGTAATCCCAGCTACTTGGGAAGATAAATCTGGAGGATCACACGTTTTAAGCCCAGTCTGGGTAATTTAGCAGTTAAACTGTCTCAAAATTTAACAAAAAAGACAAGGTTAAGGGGGTGCTGGAGATGTAACTAAGTATGAAGGCTCTAGGTTTAAATCTACATTACTGGAGGAAAAATAGAAAAAATCAAAATCTTGGATTGAGAGGTAAGCTTAGAAGTTGAGCGCTTAACTAGCATTTGCAGTATCCTAGCTTGGATCCCCAATGGTGCTAAAAAAAAAAAAAGTAATAATCTCTTGATTTACTTTATTTCTTTAAATGATTAATTTCTCCTCACAATGAAAAAGACTAATGTTCAAACCAGTGGCTCTAATCACTTAATAGGAGGTGGGTCTTCCTAATGAAAAGGCTTTTGCTGGCCAAATGACAGAGGTGTCAGGAATATGCATGGAGAAGGAAAAGAGGCTGGTAATGTCAGTCACCGACTCTCCTGGCTGCATAGGAGCATGAATACATCCAGTGAAGTAACCTGAATTACAGTTCTTAAACGTGAAAGGATCCACCTTGTTTGCTGCCACTTCACTGTTTCCATTGTCCAGTTAGCTTTGTTTGGTCCCATCCTCGGTGGCAAAGTGGTACAAAAGAACTATCTGGAATTTCACTTCTGTTGATGTTGACTGAGCTCCTGGCCACTAAGGAATATGTGGGAGTGAAGCGTTGGTGTTCTCTGCCCCTGCAGCCCATTTCTTATTTCCCCTTTCGGCCTTACAGACATTCTCGTAAGCGATGGGAGCGCTTTGTCCACAGTGAAAACCAGCACCTTGTCAGCCCTGAAGCCTTGGATTTCCTGGATAAGCTGCTGCGATATGACCACCAGTCACGGCTCACTGCAAGAGAGGCCATGGAGCACCCCTATTTCTGTGAGTCCCAGCTGTGCAGTCCTCAGAGGTTAGGCAAGCCCTCTCGTCACTGCCCAGCAGAATGTGAGGGGAGAAAATATATATGCTATGAAGAATGCTGCGCGCCTGCAGTTCTGTAGAGTAGAACGGCCTTGCAGTTTCTTCACCCACCCTGATCCTCAGTTGGTTCAAATAAGGAAAGTGGTAACAGCTGTCATATGAAATTGTTCAAAGCTTTCTGCCACCCCCACTCCCCACCTGCGCGCACACAGTGTATACCTGCTCACCCACCACACACCCATTCTGGGGATTGAACCCAGGGCCTTTGCACTGAGTGACATCTCCAGCCCCACTTTGTTTACTTTTGAAAAGGTTCTTATTAAATTATGAGGTTGCTTGGATTGGGCTTGAACTTGTCATCCTCCTGCCTCAGCCTCCCAGAGTGCTGAGGCTACAGACTATGCCACCATAACCAGCGAGGATTCTTATCTAGAAAATTCTACATGGACAGCATTTCCTAGTTAGTGTCTGGTCTGGAGTGGTGAGGTTAGAATAGTCCCATTTCTGTCCTGTCTCTAATAATCGCTAATTGGAGAGACATTGAGGTTTAGATTGTGTTGTCTCCATTAAACCCTAAGCATGACCACCTTCAGTTTAAATTATCTCTACTATGAATAGTCACCTCATTATCTTGCAATTTGATTTTTAGTTGGCCTTTCCAGCAAGACAGGAAAGTCATATACTGCATGATGAAAGCAGTTGCCTTTTTAGATTCCAGGAATAATATGTAGTGAAAATAAAATGGAAAGATTGATGGTTGCTACTCTTAAGGATCCGTCATGCCAGTTAGTTTAATCTTTCAAGCGAAGCAGTATCTCACCTTTCTGTCTCTTTCTTAGATACTGTTGTTAAGGACCAGGCTCGAATGGGTTCATCCAGCATGCCAGGGGGCAGTACACCTGTCAGCAGCGCCAACATGATGTCAGGTCAGTGTGTTGGTAAATTCCCTTTTCAAAATTAAAAAAAAAAAGTCAGTTACTATTCTTAGTTTTGTCCCCTTTGTGGCCTGATTTCTTGTGTACCTTTTCTTCTTTGTAGGATGTCCTTAATGATGTGTACTGGCCTCTGTAGCTTTTCCCACCAGATTTCAAGGTGCTTTTGACACCTGATATACTTAGAGTACCAGCAGTCTCTTCCAGGTCAGAATCCAGCATCTCTTACAGAAAATTTCTTCCAGTAGTATTTGAAGTTCCAACAAGCCATGAAGAAAAAAAAATCCATTTATATAACAGCATAGAGTGGCAGTGGTTGAGTAGCCCTAATAAAAAGAATAAGCAATTAAGTGGTCAAGTGGGGGGTATACATGGGTACACGCGTGTATGGACATTTTTTTGACAGAACATTTACACTGTAGTAAATTATAGTAATTTATATGAAAATTTTTATCATTGTAATTTATATTGAGTTTTTATAGTATACATAATTAGGCAAAAGAAACCCCAAGCCAGAACCCTAAGAATTATACACATCTGATGGGTATGCTTGTGGTTATAAGGCATGTACTCAGACACCCTTTTTTTGGCATCATCTCACTCCCCACCCCTCTCAAAGCCCAAAACTCAAAACTCAGGTTTTCACGAATGCTCGACTAGTGCTTCACCACTGAGCCACACCCCCAGCCATGCTACTACTAGCTTTTTTTTTTTTTTTTAAGGACTAGCTGCCTTTTAGGACCTATTCTCTTGAGGCTATAGCCTTTGTACAAAATGACACAGAGCCATGGTTACTTACAGCCATATTTGTAATAACAACACTGAAAACGGCTATCAGAGAACTGATTAAATCAATTATGGAGAGTTTGTTTTATGGAATATGATATGGCCAGAGAACAGAATGATTGATATTCTATTAGAGAGCTCGTAACTCCAAGATATTAATGTAAATGATGGGGTAAGGGGCTCAGAACCATGTCATAGATCCAGCAGTATGCAGGTATAGTTACCTTCTTAAATGTAATTCCTACATTCATATATGCATAAAATTATGTTCTTGTACTCACATAAAATGCATGTGGAAGAAATTTCCCCAGAAATGGTAACCTAAGTTGGTCACTCAACAGAGCAAAGATTTTTTTCTGAACATAACTTTGAACCTTTTCCATTTTAAATCACATGAGTATATAGCAGACCTCCTTAGCCACATTTTTACTCACAGTAAAAAAAATACTTGACTCTGCCAGAAGGTACCACATCACATGGCTTAGTATGTTGTTCTCTTTTAGTGTTGCTCTTTTATTATGCCTCATTTGTAAGTTAAGCTCTATCACAGGTATGTATTTATAGGGAAGAGAGAGAGAGAGAGAGAGAGAGAGAGAGAAAAAGAGAGAGAGAGAGAGTGTGTGTGTGTGTGTGTGTGTGTGTGTGTGTGTGTGTGTGTGTGTGTGTGTGGTACTACTTGTGGTTTAAGTCGTCCAGTGGGAGTCCTAGGATGAAGTTGTTCCCTCTAGGCCTTACTGTATTGCCTTTTTGTTTGTGGGTTGATTTTTTTATTGTTTTGGTTGTAGTTTTGGGGTTTTTGTTTGTTTTGGCACACAGTACTGGAAATTGAAATTCACACTGAGCTACATCACCAGCTTTTTGTATTTCGTTTGGGACAGGGCCTCATTAAGTCGTTGAGTTGCCCAGGCTGGGGTTGGCAGTCCTCCTGCCTGCCTCAACCTCCCAGTGTTAGGATGCCATGCGTGCAGCATCACACCTGGCCATGTGTGACACTTTAAAACTTAGCTAGCTAATTGAGAGCATGCTAATAGGAAATTCAGGTAACTGGGAAGGTGAAGAAATCAAATGGTAGTGCATTCCGAAACACAATGTTAACCTTAGGAGATAGGCAGGATTTTGAGAGCTTCCAACCCTTGAGGTAGTGTGGCATAAGAACACAGAAGCTTTTGACTGTGGACTTGTGCTCTTCAGTACAGTAGTGACTATGTAATTAATTAAAATGGAATAAAACTTAAAAGTTGAGTTCTTTAGTTGCACTAGCTACATTTCAAGTACTCAGTACCTGCCTGTGGCTGGCTAGTGGCCACAGTGTTAGAAACACAAATTGCAGAGCAGATAGTTTGTTATGTTAAACTGTTCTGTCATGAATAGGCAGGCTTGTGATAGACTCCAAGCCCATTCACAAGCTAAACTGGCTTGTGTACCTTGGGCACATTGCTTAAACTCTCCAAACTTAGATTTCTTAGATTTCTGTCTGTTAAATTCATTAGGACTTGCCATTTTAGCTTCAATTTGTGAGGATTACAATTGTGTGTTTATAAAAATCTGACTAAGAGAAAGCCTAACTGAAGCATGAATTTTTATTGCGTTACCTTAAGATAAGGCCCGTGAGAAAATGGAAGCTGCCCTGATTGGTGTCTCTGCTCACTGTCAACTGTTTTCTTTCAGGGATTTCTTCAGTGCCAACCCCTTCACCCCTGGGACCTCTGGCAGGCTCACCAGTGATTGCAGCTGCCAACCCCCTTGGGATGCCTGTTCCAGCAGCCGCTGGCGCTCAGCAGTAATGGCCCTATCTGTCTCCTGATGCCTGAGCAGAGGTGGGGAAGTCCACCCTCTCCTTGATGCAGCTTGCGCCTGGCGGGGAGGGGTGAAACACTTCAGAAGCACCGTGTCTGAACCGTTGCTTGTGGATTTATAGTAGTTCAGTCATAAAAAAAATTATAATAGGCTGATTTTTCTTTTTTTTCCTTATTTTCTTTTTCCTTTTTTTTTAACTCAAACTTTTCATAACTCAGGGGATTCCCTGAAGATTACCTGCAGGTGGAATATTTTAAGGACAAAATTTTTTCTCCCCTTCCAAATTCAGTTCCTCATCACTAAAGAACAAAGATAAACCAGCCTCAGTCCCAGCTGCTGCTTTGGGTGGAAATTTCTTCCTATTCCTACCATTGTTCCCCACCATCCTACGCTTTGGGGAGTTGCATCTTGTTCTTTTCTCCAGAGACTACAAAGATGTAGCTTTTAAGGGTGGTGGGAAGAAAAGAGGCAGGAAGAAAAAGAGAAGACCCTATCTGTAAGAGCGGTATACTGCTAGTCCTTTATTCCGGAAGTGCTTCAGCGGGGTGATCCTGGCGACTCCGGGGAAAGCATGTCTTAGATGTGTCTGTAAGTACAGGCAGATTCCGAAAACTTCTGTTCAGTGTGAATCATGTTTTACTGACCTAAACCTAAATTCAGCTCACTTCTAATTTAAGTTTTGATTTAGTTTAAGATTGTGATGCTGTCCCTCCCAGACTCTACTTTGGTCTTTTCCCCTTTCATGACTCAATATGCTGTGCTCCACAGCTGTTAGGAGGGGAAAGGCAAAAGTCCTTCTTTGTTTGTTTGGTCATCTTGAAGTTAGTTAGTTAGTGAGCAGAACTTAACTGCTTTTTACAAAAGAAACATCTGTATAGGTTTCATGCTAGCAGCTCCTAAGAGCTAATGGGAGATGTGGCTACACTGATTTTGATTTTAAGCTTTTCTAACTTCTTTTCCTCCTACCTTCCTCTTCCCTCACATGCCAGTCAGTGGGAAGACCTGCTCCTCAGTCTTGTAAATGTATCTGAGAGGCCGGAGCAGAGCCACTATCTCTTGAAATGGAAATGGTGGACCTGTAATTGTGGGAAACTATCAACTCTCTTGTTACAGCCCTGCCACCCCTTGCTGTGTGTATATATATAATACTTGTCCTTCATATGTGAAAGATCCAGTGTTGGAATTCTTTGGTGTAAATAAACGTTTGGTTTTATTTATCAAGGTTAGATTTAAGTTCCCTGTGTAAAAGACTCGCTGGGTGGGTGTGTCACGTTCACATCTGAGGGGCCTGCAGTCTGGTACCGCGGAGGCTTCCCAAGGCTCTCATTTTTATACACCCCTCGTTCGACCCATGATACCGAGCAGGGCAGAGAGGCCTTAAAAAAGCACCACAAGCCAAAGCGTCTCTGGGGATTAAGGATCCTTTGCCATAAAACTCATTTTGTGTCTCAGCAGTGCAGGGATTGGGGTTGGGAAAAGTCGCCAGTTTTTGTGTGTTTGTGTGTGTGTATAAAGTGGACTTTCCACTGTAAACCAACCACCTAAGTTTATCAGGTGCTTCACTGAGGAAGCCTAGTTTTTTAAGCACAATAGCAAAACCATCTGCTCTGTATTTTCTCCTGTTATTTCATTACAGTAGCTGCTTGTGGGGACTAGGAAAATATTCTTCCAACATATTTAAAGGCCTAAAGTCTTAGTTCCCCATTCTCCTACCTTTATAGATTCATAAGCCTTTCTCACCTGGGCATCATAGGTAAATAATTGTTACGAAAGTTGAATTCAATGAACTTACCTAATTTTATAACCATCTTGGTTTTAGTAACTTTATCAAGGCTGTAGGGAACATAATGGTAAACTTAGAGGAAGCTAATGCCTCTCTTGTGATGCTTCTCACCATAGGGAGAGCAGTAGAGAAAACATTCTGACTGTGGCAGGATGATTTCCTCCTTGAGGCCACTTACAGTGACTATTTATTGTACTTGACCCTTTTAAACCCTGGAATGCTGTGAGGGTTACTATGTTGACTTTGTGCAGAAGCTAAAAGCGCCAGATGTGCCAGAGATGCAATTTGTGATTATATTTGCACTTGGTTGTGATTTGAACAGGACATTTATAACTGGTGAAATCTTTCTTTTGAGGTGGGAAGGACGATTGTAGATCCAGTTTACACTCTAGTCTTGTAGCTCAGAAATCTAGGTTTAGCTGAGGTTGACGTGGAAAGCTGCACACAGCTGGACCTCCTTAGATCTTTCAGATCTTGCGAGAACTGAAGGTGAATGCAGAGGACTCTTAAAGTGCCACCAAGAGCCTTTCAAAGTAAATTAAAGTTTAAAAATAAATAAATACTACTTAAGGAGCCGCTGCAGAAGCATGGAGAGAGTTTTAAATGACCCAAATGGGGGAGGGGGGCCAAGGGTTCTCAGAGTAACAACTTTTGTGTTGTTGTAAATTACCTCATCTGTATACCTTGTATTGGGACACTATTTCTCAGCACTACCTATCTGTGCATAGCTTAGATGGCAGAAAATGGAATGCCAATATAAAACAGCGGTGTTGGCAGTTACTCTGAAAGGGGTTTTAAAATTTTTTTTTTACTTTGTTTGAAGTGCCCCCCCCCCTTTTTTCTTTAGTTTAAAGTCAGAATTTCCTCCCCTCCTTGATTTATTTGTTGTAATTGTATTGTAATTGGTATAACTAAAACATAACCTGTGCTGGGAAGAAGTTGTGCCATGAAGGTCTTTAATTTTTTTTAATAAAAACAAATAATTAAAATTTCCCTGCAGCCTGAGCAGTGTACTTCTCCAACCGACACCGTGTGTGATAGATGGCTTATTTTTCACATACTTGAATTTAATATTGAGTTGATGGATATGTGGAGTGGGATGGGTTGAGGTTGGTCGAGGAGCCCTTAGGGTGGGATTCTTAGACATGGAAGTACAGTGAAAGGAGCTTGATGATGTTGCTAAACAAGACTGGTTTCATTCCTCTCTGTACACTATTACTTGGCGGATCACTCAACTTCTAAATTAGTTTTATCTACTAAGTGGGACCACAGATTTTTGGATTGAGAGCTATATGTATATGTCAAGTATCTCGCACCTGTTAAGCCCTGGATACGTATTTTTCCTTGGACTGTGGTGTGGAGGATTAGACCTTGGCCTTGACTTTCCAGTAGTTCACAGAACACTCAGGCAAAAGCCTTTTCATCCTCAAGGCCACTGTGTATATTTTAAGTGGAGAGAGTGAGTGTGGTGTCTTTTTTTTAAAGCTCTGACACTGGTTTTAAAAAGTAAGTGGTGCTTAAATAAAAGGCCTATAGAAACAGCTGTTTTTAACAGGAAAAAAAATATGTTAAGTGACATCCATAAGCCCTGTGGAAAGTGAGCCACAAAGCTAGCCCAGCTGTGGAGCCCACTAGCAGTCTTTTGGAACTAGACTGAAGGTGTGCTGATGGGCTCATGGAACCATATTTGGCATCTAAAATATAAACCATCAAAAGAGCTAGTTTTACTAGCTTTTAGGTGAAATAGATGGACTGGCTTATGGATGCCAAATGAGTAAAATCCATATGAGTAGACTTGAATTGCTATTTATTTTCCATTCAATGACTGGTTAAAAAAATGAAGCCAGAGGAAAAACTGGTATCCCAAATTTCTAGTTTCCCCTGAATGTTTACTGCATATTGTTTTATGGCAATTTTATGTTGAAATTGATATTGGAAGCTGAGTAAGTTACAGAAAAGGACCCAACCATTGTTCAATATCTTTCTTCCTTTTTCTTTCTTTCTTTTTTTTTTTTTTTTTTTTTTTTGAGACGGGGGTCTCCCTCTATAGCCCAGGCTGGTCCTGAACTCACTGTGGAGCCCAGGCTGACCTTGGACTCAGGACAGTCCTTCTGCCTCCAAGTGCCATTACCACCGTTGCCCTCTTTTCCTCCCCAGTGCTGAGATTGCAGGCATGTGCCACCATGCCCAGCTTATGTGGTGCTGAGAATCAAACTTGGGTACTTAGCACTTGGCTTAGCACTTGCTAGGCAAGTGCTTTAACCACTGAACCATTTCTCCAGCCCCCATTTAATTAATATATTTAAAATGCCTGTCCATCATACATGTACTTTGTTTTATTTTTTTGTGGTACGCAGGGCTTCCACACTACATCCTCAGACCATTTTTTAGTTTTGAGACCGGATCTTATTAAATTGCTAAGCTGTCCAAGCTGGCATTGAATTTGGGATTCTCCTGCCTAATCTTCCCAGAGTGCTTTGGATTCTAGATGTTCTCCACCAGGCCCAGCTGTGAATTTTAATTTTAAATGTTCTTATTTTATATATGAGACAGGAATATTATATGGGTAGAATGTGACTACCAGAGACAGGAATATATTTTATAACAAAAGGTCTTCAGAGTAGGGATAATTACTTAGCCAGGAATGGTGCTACAGGCCTGTAATCCCAGCGTTCTGGGAACATGAGTCAGGAGGACCATGAGTTCAAGATTATTCTGGGCAACTTAGTGACATCCTGTCTCAGAAAGTATTAAGGGCTGGGGATGTAGGTCAGTGCGAAGGCCAGAGTTTAGTGCCCAAAACTGCCTGCGTGCATGCACACAAACAGTAGAGCTGATTAACTATAAAGTAGTGTAGAAATTTGGAAATTGGTTGATAGTTTGGGGATTTTAATTTCCTCTATCTTGAAGTTTCATTTTTATTCTTCACCTGTTGATAAGTATGATTATAATTAGACCTGATCATTTTAGTGTATCCTCAAAAAACTAGTTTTTTACCATTGCCTACATTTCCACCAGCATATTCTCAAAATTAGAATTAAACTTGGGTTGTGTGCCTGCCTTCCTTCCTTCCTTTCCTTTTTTCTTTCTTTTTTTGTTTTTCTTTCTTGCTGTTTGTTTTTTTTGTCTTTTTTTTGAGACACAGTCTCACTGTGTAGCCCAGGCTGGTCCTGAACTCACTATGAAGCCCAGGCCAGCCTTGGACTTGGGCAGTCCTTCTGCATTAGCCTCAAGTGCTAGGGTTACAGGTGTGCTTCATCACGCCCACCTTTCTCACTCGCTCTCTCTCTTATATTGGTCATTAATTCACTAGCCAACCCAGGTTGGCTTTGAACTCAGGGCAGTCCTCCTGCTTCAGCCTTTCATTCTGGGCCCTGGTAGTTATTTCTTAGTTACAAGTCTTTCCCTGACCCCTTGCTCATATATTTCTCTCACCTGGTACTTCAGCTTAAGTACTATACCTGGTCATGGGAGACGTGTGTGCTGGAGAAGCGTCTGAGGTCTCCTCTTAAGAAAAGTGTTAACCGGAGACTTTTTTGTTGTAGTTACTTATGGTTTCAGGGTTTTGTTTTTTTTTTTTGTTTTGTTTTGTTTTTTATTGAGACAGGGTCTTGCTCTGTAGTCCAGGCTTGTACTGAACTCGCCGTGGAGCCCAGCCTGACCGTGAATTCACAGCAGTTGTCCTCCCTCAGCTACCCAGTGCTGGGATTACAGACCTGTGCCACCTCATTTTTTATGTGATGGAAAGGATTGGAACCCAGGTCTTGTACAGAATAGGCAAATGCTGAGCTAGATCCCCGGCCCAAACCAAAAGACTTTGAAGTCATTCTTAAGTTTGCCTCAGATAATGATGGGCCTACAAACCTTGATCTGATCTCTTAGCTCCACCCATCAGAAGTCACCTCTCCTTAATTCTCCAGGAGCCGTTACCACCCTTGCCCTCTTTTCCTTCCTAACACCAAACATTTATTGTGTTATTTTGTTTGTGTAACTGTCTCCCCACTTGCAGATGAATGCTTTGGTGACTTTGCATCTCTTACTAATCTGTTGCATCCTCATAAAAGATCTTTTTAGATAAAGTGGACCCCTTATCCTTCATGGCTGCAGAAAACTGAATGGAATAATAGTAGCGCAGTACTTAATGAGTGAGAAGCTTTCTCTGCTGTGCCTCCTTCCACTCTTCCCACTGCACACACACCTATAAAATGAGTAGATGGAAGTATTGTTACATAAAGAGCATCTCAAGGTTGGAAGGACTTTGCCCTTAGCTTTGCAGCTATAATTAAAAGCTGTAGGCCAGACTGGACTAACATGATAAGAAAATGTGAGTTTAATAAGTTCCAGTTAAATCATAGGTGGCTGAAGGCTAGACAGTACTCTTGGCCAATTTAATAGACTCAAATGTTAAAATTTCTCTGCTCTCTTATCACATGTATGTGGTACAAAATTCATACTGTTCTCTAACACAGCTTTAGAATGAGTGTCACAAGATATTCTGGCTCTGGAATCCATCTTACATAGACAAGTACTTTGTAGACTTTATAGCCTTCCTTTGATTCTGTGGTAAATGTGGCCACTTTAGAAAAGTAACCCTGGGGAACTTAGAAATGGCCTGCTTCTAACTAGAGTTCTTTGTGATTTCTGGATCAATTACATTACCTCTCCGAATCTTCATAAGTCATTTGAATGATTATTGTAAGACATTTTAGACATTTACCAAATTATTTTAAAGAAGTCTGTAACACACCCATAAACCTACCACTCAAATTCTCCATTCCCAGTAAAGATGGAACCCATTTGGCTTTTTCTGGTATATCTTCCTCTTTCCCCCTAATATTTAAATCTGTAAAATTTAGGGTAAAAAAATTCTTGCTTTGTGCACCAGTTTTTCATGTGAGATGATAAATGCCCAACATAATAGAGTTGGACTAAATACTTGGTCTCCACTTCAAATAGTTTGATTACACAGATGATGTGTAATAAAAGAATTCTTTGCTATGTGGTGCCACAGATTTGCTCATTTAGAAAATTTCTAACTATTTTCCAGGAGATGCAATAAATTTTACTAGAAGAAAAGTCTTTGCAGTAAACATGAAGGGTTTCAATTGATGCATGTCCAGTTTCTGATTCGCAGAAACACCAGCTCTGTTCCCATCTAAGATTCTATCCCTCTGAATTTCTAATTTTTCTACCAAAACCAATTAATTTTGCACAGTATCAAATTACAAATTAGATTTGTCTCCTTGTGCCCACAATCACTAGCAGTTCTTATTGACCACAGTGTAAGAAGCCCTTCCCCAGGTGCCTCCAGATGGGAGCTTACAGGACAGCCAGCCCATTTCCCGGAGAAGTTCCTGAGGGGATTGAGTATTTCTGAGTCAGCAGCACTCTTGCGTCACCTGCTTTGACAGATTTGTCTTGCCTCCTCTAATGAGAAAAAGGAAAAAAGCAGCTGCGACTGGTAAGTGGCTTCCCGGTACCAACCCATAGGTTAGTCTCATCTGTAAACACAGCCAGACCTAGAAAAGAAGGATCTTGTCTGTGTTGAATATTCAGGAAACTCCAACATGAGCTTCTTCACTGTAGGCTCCCTCAGCTCTTCACTCACCATCCTGTGTACCCCATTGTTCCGCACTCAGAAGGGATTCCTCCCATTCTGCCTCACTCACCTTCCTTGACTGGTCTTTCCAGAGTTCAGTTCTCCGTAAGGTGCTTCTCAGCAAGTGTGCTGCTGTCCTTGAGTCTCTGGCCTTGTGTTAAAACACGGGGGGATGAGAGACAAAAAGAAAGCTCTCGGGGGGAAATGCATGCTGTTTAACAGAAAAGATTGGAGATGGGGTTCTTGGTGATTCCCATTGTAGTTTTGTTTTGTTTTCACTATGGCTGGAGATACAACTCTGTGGTAGAGGTTTTACCTAGCACGTATGTGGATCTGGGCATAATCTCCCCAAACATTTTCCTAGGAATATTGCAGATTTCTGGTCATCATGGTAGACTGAGCTGAGGTGTAGATACCCAGATACATGTGAGTGTTTACTTTTAAAAGAAGCCCATTTTAAAGAAGAAAAAAGGAAATTTCCAGACAGAAATGAAGAGAGATTTTATCTTGAAGTTAAATGGTTATTGAAGTCAGTAGTGATCTCCAAGACACTAGACCTAATTACAGATGAGTTTTGGGGGCTAGGGGACAGGGTTTGAATGCCATCCTGAGCTAGGGGACAACCTCAGTCTATCAAGGTCCAAACTGAAACATTGCTATCATACTTAAAAGACTCCTCCAAGGAGTCGGATGGAGAAAACAGAATACTGTAATTGTGTCAGAGAGGTGAGGTTAAGCTAGTATTAGGAGAGAGCCCTGAACCCTTGGAGAAGAGAGATAGATAGGTGGTGGGGAAGCATTCTCCTAGGTGAAGCTGTCTGAGCTGGCCAGGGAGGGGCTCAGCTTCAGCAAGCTCGGGCTGGAAAGCCCACCCACACCTGGGGTCAGTTTTCTGTCTCCTGGCTCATTTCTGCTTCCTGGGCTATTTTGCATAGCTCTCTGACCAGGAGTTCCTGTCAGTAACTACAGGAAAAACTCCTGTTCTCCAGTCTTGATCTCACATAGACTTGTAGATCAACTATATTTCAACTAGCCTAGACTGAGTCCAGCCAGGCAGCTGGGCTTCACATTGAGGTGCAGCTGAGTTGTACACAGCTCCTTTGCTTCCTTCTGGGTTCCATGCTGAAGTGTAGCTGCCCGGCACTTGCTTTTCTCATGGTGGGTTGCCAAAACACTGAGGCACATGCTGCACCTTGCTGTGTCATGTGTCTCAGCCAAAGCAAGTCATATGGCCCAGGTCACTTCAGGGACAAGGAGGTAATTAATACACACCGTGCTAGGAGAACAATGAAATTATGTGGTTAGAAGGTATGTATTTATTACATGGTGGTAAAAAATTAAACCAGTAATGTAGTTGACCATACCATCAGGAACTGAAGGGCCCATATGTAACATCTATGTGTATGTGTGTACATGAGAAGACATACTAACTTACATCTGGTTATCACTGGAGAGTAGGAATTGTGGGTGATAGAATTCATATGTATTAACCTGAATTGTACAGATACGGTCAGTCCTTGATACCCATGGATGAGGTTCCATGACCTACCTACCTCCCTCCCTACCAAATACCAAAATGAATAGGTGCTCCAGTCTCTTACATAGTTAACTTACACCCATCCTTCATCATTGTTTGAGTCCTTTCTAGGTTGCATACAATCCCTAACAGAATGAAAATGTATAAATAGCAGTCGCACCATGTGTATTAGGGCATAACGGCACATCTGTCCGTGTGCTTTCTAGACCTGTTTCCCCTGAACACTTTCGATTCTTGGTTGGATCCATGAATATAGAACCCCATTAATAGAAAGCCACTGTATATATGTAAATCAGGGAGCATGCTTAGTTTGAAACAAAAATCAAATCAGACTTTTAAGTCTTCTCTGGCCAAAAACACCATAAAATCCCACTGCACACAGGAAGATTCTCATAGTTGGGAGCAGATCATTTAATACCCCGGATGTGCACTGTATTTTTACTTCCATAAAGGCACACATACACACACACACAATGTCACATCACATTTTGTCTCAAAAACAAAGCAAAAAAAAAAAAAAAACAGTGTTCACTTTATTGGGGTGATGGCTACAAATGTCTTTGTTTTGTGTTTTTTTTTTTTTGTTAAATTGTATTTGTGTTTGATAAATTTGTCAGTTCAAATTTTTGAAAGTTTTTAAAATAAAAGTAAGACTAAGTGAATTGAAACAAAAAATGATTATATTAAAGGGGCAGGGGAGAAAAACTCAATTTATACTACTGGCTCAGCTGTGAGTATAATTTGCATTGTCATAAGGGAAACACTGAATATTTTTCTAACAATATTGCAGAATTAGTTTTAATAGGGGCTGGAGGAATGGCACAGCGGTTAAGCACAAGCCCCTGAGTTTGTTTCCCCACCGCCAGAAAGCCGGGCATGGTGGCGCACACCTGTAATCGCAGCTCTCAGGAGACTGAGACAAGAGGATTCCTGTGAATACAGGGTGAGCCTTAGCTGCATAATGAGTTCAGAACCAGCCTGGTCACAGTGAGACTATCAAAAAAAAAAAAATGAGTGATAGGAAGTATGGGCTTGTATGGCTGTGTTAGTAATGGGATAAGCAGCTGAAGAGCACTAGCTGTTCATCATTGTAAAGTGAGGTAAATAGTAACCCGAATGCAAAGACTGGCAAGTGGTACTATCTGCATGTTGTCTTCAAGATTTTTATTATTAATGTAATAGCACTGTTTACTTTTAGAACTAATTATTACTCTGGTAAAAACCTAAACTGAATTTTAATAAATGGATATTTATTTTGAATGTATCTACTTCTCACCCCCACATTCTGATTGCCAAGCCTCTCATCCAGGCCCTTACTCTTCTGCTTGGATTATCACAGCAGATAACTGGTCTTGATGCTTTCCTGTCTCTCTCTTGATTCTAGATTTCATCCTCCACCCAGGAATCAGAGAAACCTTTCAGAAACTAAATCTTACCATCTCTTGTTAAAAGCCTTCCAAAGACTCCCCAGTTGCAAACAGTACTGACTGTCTCTCAGCAGTCATTCCTCCTCTCTTCTGTTGCCAGAGTACCAGTTTCAGGCAGGAGCAAATCCATCCTGCTTCTGTGGGACTCAGGTAATTGTGACTGAGAGGTCTATAGAGCTGAAGTTGCAGATCAATCATCTCGTTCCAGACCTGACACGTCAGGCACAAGATGGAAGACTTGAGTGATGGTGACAACGGTGTCAACACATGAACACATGAGGGGGCCATGAGAATTTGTGAGTCTTCACCCTTTCCAAGGTTGTCACCACAAGCCCCACTCTGAAGACAGTGTCCCTTGTAAACATCTGGAGAAAGAGAACAGCAGCTTCTGTGGAATGTTCACAGCATACCACCAGAACACCATGCTGATTCGTGTCCAGCACAAAACCCATATCTGCAGGGAAAGGGGTGAAGTGCTGTCCTCCTACGGCTCTGATGAAACCTCTTTGCACTTAGAGGACTGAAACCAGAAGACGATAAAACACACTAAGCCCAGAGCTCCAGGTGTAGAGGAAGAGCAGCACTGTGGTAGCCACACCTCAAACCCAGGGACACGCTGCCGGACAGCGACAATGTAATTAGAACAGCAGCGAAGCCCTCTTCCACCTGTCAATGCTAAGCTAACAGGCGCAGGGTAGGAGCTTACAATATTGCTAGGGGACGGAAGGAGGTGTTGAAGGGAGACAAGTATAGAAAGCCAGACTGAGGCACTACCCAAACAGAAGACCAGCAGCACAAGGCGGAGCGCACGGGAGAGCAAAATCCTCTGTGACAAACCAGCGTGCACCCGAGCCCAAGGTACAGTGGGAGGAATTTAAGGTTCGTGGTGTATTGGCAATGACAATAAACTAAGCTCAGCCTGACTCTAAGCAGAAGGAAAGGCTTGTTTTCATACTAAACATTCTTTCATATAGCAGGCATAGTGGCATCTAATCCCAGTCCTCTGGGAGGCCAAGGTGGGAGGATTGCAAGGTTGACCTAGCCTGAGCAACTTAGGACTTAGGGATAACCATCAGTTAAAAAAAAAAAAGGCTGGAGGCATATTTCAATGTTTAGACCACTTGCCTAGCACGCATAAGGCCCTAGGTTTCATTTCCTAGCACCACAAAAAAATGAGCTGGGTGTGGTGGCACGTGCCTGTAATTCTAGCACTCAGGAGGTTGAGTTTGGGGCAGGAGGGCTATTCAGGACCAGTTAAGACCAGTCTGGGCTGCATAGTGAATCTAGAACTTGTCAGAATACAGAATGAGCTCTCTCTTACAAGTAAGTGCTGTGTTCAATCCCCAGTATTGCCCGCCCCCCAAAAAAAGAACACCTTTCCTTTGGTTCCTGCTTACTGCCTTACATAAGACCCCAAGCTTTCATCAACTCTTAAAAAGTGAAAGAAATAATACACTTAAGGGGCTGGAGGAGCACCACAGTGGTTAGTGTTTGCCTAGTAAACACAAGGCTCTGGGTTTGCTTCCCCAGCACCACATAGAGCTGGGCATGGGACTGAAGGAATGGTACAGCAGTTAGTCCTTGCCTCGCAAGCACAAGGCCCTAAGTTCAATTCCCTAGCACTACATAAAGCTGGGTGAGGTGGTACACGCCTGTAATCCCAGTACTTGGGAGGATGCAGCAGGCAGATTGTCCTGAGTCCAAGGCCAGCCTGTGCTACACTAGTGAGTTCAGGACCAGCCTGGGCCATAGAGAAAGACCCTGGGGGAGGGGGGGAGCTGGGTATGGTGGCACACACCTGTAATCCCAGCACTGGGTGAATTAGACCAGAAAGATTACCCTGAGTTTGAGGTCAGCCCGGCCTACATAGTGAGTTCAGGAACAATCTTGACTACAGAGCAAGACCTTGTCTCAAAAAGAAAAAGATGACACATTTAAAAGAGGTAAAGCCATCTGAATCAGACTCAGTTATAGCACAGATGTTGGAGCTGGTCGGTAGGAATTTTTAAATAACTAATATGGTTAATGGTCTAACAGAAAAAGTAAATCACATGCAAAATCAAAAATAGTGGCAGGTCTAGGCAGGGTGTAACAGCAGTAGGTTTAATCCTGGCATCGAGGAAAAAAACAGGACAATGATGGAAATTGTGAGAATCAATGAAGTGCTCAAAATGAGAAGCACAGGTGAATGCTTTCAGGATGTGCTCATCAGTAGACTTGCTAGAGCCAGAAGAGTGAACCTGAAGATAGGGGAATAGAAATTGCCTAGACTCTAGACTCGGGCTGGAGGAAGCTCAGTGGTAAGGCCCTGAGTTCAGTTCCCAGGCACCATATAGGCCCAGGCCTGGTGGTACACTTCTGTAATCCCAGCACTTGGGAGGGTGAGGCAGGAGGATTGCTGTGAGTTCAGGACCAGCCTAGATAACATAGCGGGAGAGATTCTGTCTCAGAAAAATAAAAAAGGGAAATTACCTAGACTGAAACAGGAAAAGGGTGAAAGGGGAGGGAGAACATAAAAGGGTGCATCCATGAACTGTAAGACAATAGCAAGTGTTCTGCATGTGTAGTTAGGTTCCCAAGAGAGGGAAGAATGGAGGGGAGGATATGTTCGAAAAAATAAAGGTTGGGAATTTCCCAAAACTAAAAGCCAGCCCTGTTTTGTAGGCCTTTCGTTCTAGCACTCTGGGAGGCTGCGAAGTTCGAGACCAACCTGGGTAACTCAGCAACTTAATGAGGCTCGATCTTAAAAATTAAAAAATAGGTTGGCCGCCAGGTCTGGTGGCATAGTCCTGTAATCCCAGCATTTTGGGAGGCTGAGACAAAAGTTTAAGCATAGCCTCTTAATGAAACCTGTCTCTGAATCAGAAATATAAATGGGGAGGAGATGCTCAGTTTGAAGGCCCTGAGCTCAATCCCTAGTACCTCAAAATGTTGATACACTGAATCACAAATCTGTGATTAGATCTAAGAATACCAAGCAGACGTGGGATAACGGGAGGATGAGAGGATAGGAAGGAGAAAAGGAAGAAAAAAATTACTAAGATGTGATATGTAGCTGCACCTGTGGCACAGGCCTGTAATCCCAGCACTCTGGGAGGCAGAGAATTAACAAATTTGAGCCCAGCCTGGGGAACTTAGCGATTTAGCATGATCCTGACTTAAAAAGGCCTTGGGTTGTAGCTCAAATGTGAAGGCCCTGGGCTCAATCCCCAGTACTACACATACACACGTGCAATGTGGATGTGCATCAGTTCCCCAAGTTGAATGAAATATTTGTCATAAATACATACTAACAAAAAGAATAATTCGTGGAGAATGCCAGGTAGAATTAATTTATGCACATGCTAGGCATATCATTAAAAATGCTAAGACAGAAGGTTTAACAAGAGACAGACATAAGTAGAAGCTAGGAATCACAGATGTACCAGAAACCATGCAAGCCAGAGACTAGAGTGACTTTAAGGCAGAAAGGAAAAACTTGTCAGCTCAGAATTTTAGAATTGTATAATCAATGAAAATCTTTCAAAACGAAGGACAAGTTATTTCTTAAAAATTGAGGTAATACATTACCAGAATACTTACTACCCAAGAAATATTAAAGGAAATCCTTAAAAGAAATATGATGCCAGGCAGAAGTTTGGGGCAACAAGATTTTTTTTTCCTTTAATTTTGAGACAAACTCTTGTTAAGTTGCCAAGTTGCTCAGGGTAGACTTGAACTTAGAGATCCTTCTGCCTTATCTTCTCAGAGTGCTAGGATTACAGGATTATGCCACCAGCATAGAAAACTTTTTTTTTCTTGACACAGGACCTTACTATGTACCCAAAACTGTCATTAAACTTGAGGTTCTGCCTCAGCCTCCTGATTGCACCAGTGGCTCCATAAGATAAAATTAAAGAGTAGTAGAAATTGAATGAAGGTTTAAAAATGTTTTTAACTATTTTATCTTTAAAATAATTGAAGTCGGGCTGGAGGAATAGTCCAGCAGTTAATAGCGCTTACCTAGAAAGCACAAGGCCCTCTGTTCTAGTCCCCAACACCACATAAGCTGGGCCAAGTGACACATGCCTGTAATCCCAGTACTCGGGAGCCTGAGTCAGGAGGATTGCTATGAGTTCGAGACCAGCCTGAGCGCCATAGTGAGCTCAGGACCAGCCTGGACTACAGAGTTAAACCCTGCCTCAGAAGTAATAACTGAAGTCTGTATATGCTTTTTTGTGTGGTAGTGGGGAATTGATCCCAGGGCCTTTGCACTTAGCTAACATCCCTACCCTTTTTTTTTATTGTTGTTTTGAGACAGTTTCACTAGATTACACAGGCTGGCCTGGGACTTGGTCTTCCTGCCTCCGCTGCCCTGAGTGCTGGTGTTAAAGGAGTACACCAAGGGTTGCACCATGCCTGGCCCCGTTTTGTATTTGGGTGCTAGAAACTGAATCCAGGACCTTGTTTAATGCTAAGCATGTGCTCTATCATTGAACTGTACCCCAGCCTTCAATAACCAAAGGCTGAAGTAGGGGTTCAGCAAGTTTTCTGCAAAGGAGGAGGTAATAAATATATTTAAGTTATCTTTCTGTTGTAACTGCTGAACTTGACCATTGTAGCACAAAAGCAGTCATAGACAAACGAACATGGCTGTGTTTCGATACAACTTTTTATAGACTCTGAGATCTGAGTTAATGTAATTTTATATGTAACAGTATATTCTACTTTTGATTTTTTTTTCCAGCCATCTAAAAATGTAAATTAGGCAGTCTAGTTTTGTCTTGGCTTGCAGCCTGGGCAGGTCATCCTGCCAGACCCTGGTTTAAAGAGGAAAAAGTTAACAACTGTGTGTTTATAGCATATATAAAAATTTTTAAATATTGATTAATGAATTGTGTTATGTCCAGATGACAAAATACTACTCAGCAATAAAAATAATAAACTTGATTCATGCAACAACATGGATTGCTCAAATAATTATGCCAAGTGAAAGAAGCCAAACAAAGATGAATATTGTATAATTCCATCCATATATAATTCTGGAAAATGTAAAACAAGTATAGTGAGTGACAGTTGTAGATCAGTTGTGTGCAAACAGTTAGGGGTTGAAGGGAGAAAAGGAAATTGTAAAATTTAAATTGTGTGATGGTAGATCACATGAAGACCAGGAAAACGAAAGAATCTACTGCTTTGGCAGGTGGGTGTGTTCTGTCTACATCAGGAGTGAGAGTCTTGGGGTCCCTCTTGGGGGGTGTGTGTGTGTGTGTGTGTGTGTGTGTGTAGCACTGAAGATCAAACCCAAGGCCTTTGCACTGAGCTGTCCGTGGCCTTTTTTTTTTTTTTTTTTTTTTTGAGACAGGATCTCATTGTGTCACTTAAGCTGCTGAGGCTGGATTCAATCTTCCAGTCCTCCTGCCTCAACCTTCCCAAGTGCTATGGTTTGGATCTTGAGTGTCTCCCAGAAGCCTCATGTATTTGGAACTGTGTGTTTTTGGGAGGTGGGACCTGACTGGAAGGGATGGATGCTTGGGGTTTGACCTGAAAGGATTGTGTCAATTTATTGAGATTGGGGGTTGCGCAGGGCAGAGCTTTCTGGTTTATGTTACTGACTTCTGGACCAGGAAGTGAGGAAGGGGCAGGCACCCTGGGAGCTGGGGGAGCCCATCTGGCAGCTTGAATTAAAGTAAAGGAGTAAAGATGTCGGGGGTCTTTGGAGCCCCTGGCCGTTGTCAGCCACCAACGACCAGAGATCTGCAGCGCCTGGGGGAGCAGGGTCTGCAGCGGCTGTGTGAGGGAAGAACCTCCGGGTGTAACAGCTCCTTTATTGTTAAGGTGACTGGTGGGGAGGGGTGGCTTATAAACACTTGGAGGGAGGAGAGTCAGCCAGGGTTGTAGGGTGTGGGTCATTCTCTGGAGCGAGTTTGGGGTCTCTGAAAGTCACCTAATTTGTATGGCTGGGTTTTCGAACCCTGATCACGTAGTTTCTGGTAAAGGTCTTAGGGCAGGGGAAAATTGGGAATTTGAGTAGAGTGAAACCTGAGCTGTGCACCCACTTGGGACAAGGAGGAGTGGCCCCACTCCTGCTGGTCTCAGGATGAGACTATGGAGTCAAGGCCGTCTTCAGTTATCCCGGCCCAGTTAGGGTCCCACAGAAAGAAAGGAAGAAGAAACACTGTTGGAGCTTCATCCTAAGAAAGCTCTGGCCTTGCCTGAGTCTCCACACACTGGCTTGCTCCTGTCCGACTTGGCTTTCTGTCTGCAGCGGAGAGGTGAGCAGCTCCCCAGCCTGTGCCATGTGCCTCCACCATTGCCAACTGCGCATGAGCGGCCTGTGTGAGACCTGAAACCAAGCTAAGATAAATCTTCCGTCTTCCGGTTTGTGGGTGTTGGGTATTTTGTCACAGAAACAAGTAACTAAGACATAAGGTCTGCCTCACAACTGATCTTGTGATCTACACTTAATATGTGCGTGTGCATGTGCACGTGCATGCCTCAGTTCAAATCTGGAGTCTCGCAGATGCTAAGAATACAGCAGCTCTGAGCTATTCTGTCAGCCCTTTGCTTAATCCTATGAACCCTTTGGGTTTCTGGGATTTTTCATGTTCTAGCTTGTCCTCTGGCTGACATTTTTCAGTTGGCTTTCCAGCTTCTTTTCTCTCTTTCGTATTAAACACTGAGCAACTCAACATCTGCCATTCCATATCTCATCGAAGCTTGGCACAGCTTTGGCTGTCCCTTAAGGATTAGTCTTCATTTCAAAGATCCCATTAAATGCCACAACACTGCACTTCTCTTCTGCTGGCTCCATCAGCCCTAGCTAACCTACCTTTGTGTACGTACTTACCCAAACCTAACTCATGGTCTACTCAGGTTGGATCCTAGCTCAATACGCACAAGGCCCTGGGTTTAATTCCCCAGCACCATGTAAGGCAGCTGTGTTGCTCACACGTCTATAATCCCAGCATTTGGGAGACTGAGGCAGGAGGATTACTGAGTCCAAACGTGGCCTGGGTTACATGGTGAAACCCTGTCTCAAGGGGGGAAAAAATGCTACTTCATACTGTGCCACAAGGACACTGAACTCCCTGTTTCTAGATCTGACTTGCTTTTCTTAGTCCCATACATGGGCTAGTTTCTCCGTCTAGAATGCACCTGCCTATGTTGATATACTGTACTCCTCAGACATCATTTTGGCCTGGAGGAATGACACAATGGTTAAAAACACTTGCCTAGCAAGTGCAAGTCCCTGAGTCTGATTCCCCAGCACTACATAAAGCTGGGTGTGATAGCATATGCCTATGATCTCAGCACTCTGGAGGTTTAGGCAGGACGATAGCTGTGAACTCCAGTGCTAGCCTGGGCTACAGAGTGAGACCTTGTCTCAAAGAAAAAAAAAAAAAAAGACATCGTTTCAGACTGGAGGACTAACGTGGTGGCTACAGCATTAAGTGAAAGGCCCTAAATTCACTTCCCCAGTACTATGTAAGTCAGGTGCTGTCTCAGCACTTGGAAGGCTGAGGCAGGATGATTACTGTGAGTTTGAGGCCAGCATGGACATAGTGAGTTCAGGACCAGCTAAACTATAGAGCAAGACTCTGTCCCAAAAGACAGACAGATGGACAGACAGATAGATGACATTATTTCCCCCAAGAAACTCCATCATACCCTTCTGTGCCATGTTGTGATCAGTTTGTCTCTTGGCTTCTGTCACCCCCTAGGCTTCTTCCCCTTTCTTGAGAACTTGTCACCCCTTGTAAACTCATGTCTTCTACCAGTCTGGGCTGTCCTAGAGAGCCCAGAATCAAATCAGTATGTTAGGTTCCATCCAAGACTTGGTAAACATAATATTTGTTGAACAAACAAATGGGTTCAGTGGTTTCCATGTTTGTGATTTGAATTCTTCCAGGATGCCCGTGTTCTAGGCCCTGTGGCAGGCCAGCATGGCAGGCTCCAGCTCACCAGCAGGCTCTAAGCCATGACCACAGGGAAGTGATCACAGTGCTTATTAATAACAGGCTGGCTCTTTCTGGTCCAGGAGGTATTTATCTTTTTATTTTTTTAGGTGGTAGTTGTACTGAGGGTGGAGCCTAGAACCTTCCCACTGAGCTACATCTCTAGCCTGTTTTTTATTTTTGATTTTGAGAAATTGCCCAAGCTGGGCTCAAGTTGGGCAGTCCTCCTGCCTCAGCCTCATAGAGTGCCAGAATTACAGGCCTGTACCTGTTCTGTCATGTCGGATGTCTAGAGTTTCTTTCAATAAGAGAAAGTATGGAAATGGGCTGAAGCGCTTGCCTGACATGCTCAAGGCCTTGGGTTCAATCCCCAGTACCAGAACTAAATATAAAGACCCCGGCAAAGAGAGCATGGAAGCAGGGAAATGAAATAAGTGCTATTCTTCATCATGCTGTCACCCTGAGTTCCACAGTGATGAGGTGCTATTAGCACCTGGAAGGTGGGGTGCCAGCTTGGGACAGGAACTGAGCATCCCAAAGATAACTCATTCTTCATTTTGCTGAACAACTGACAGCAGCTTAACTACTTGTCCCCTTGCTGTGAGAGACAGTGACTTGTTTTAGGGGGTGACGGTGGGTTCAAGCCTTAGAATGACCTCAACTGTCCCTAGAGTTGGCAGTGGCAGTGAAGAGAAAGGTCATTGTCCCATTGCTGCAGAGGGCCAGAATCCAACTGGCTCACTGGCCAAAACAGTAAATTGAGAAGGGAATAAATATTGTAACACAAATTGCTTGAGCAGGTTTTTCTCAAACTGGAATGACTTAATTCTATGGTGAGCACTAAGCAATTTTTAACATCAACAGTGGTTTAAAATAAAGATGATGCTGGGTGGGGCTGGAGGAATGGCTCAGTGGTTAAAGTGCTTGCCCAGCAAGCTCAAGACCCGGAGTTTGATTCCCCAGCATCACATAAAAAGCTGGGCGTGGTGGCGTATGCCTGTAATCCCAGAACTCAGGAGTCTCAGGCAGGAGGATTGCCATGAGTTCGGAGCTAGCCTGCAGCCTGAGCAGCCTGGACTGAAGAGCAAGACCCTGTCTTAAAAAAAAAAAAAATGAAAAACATGATGCCAGGCATGGTGGCACATACCTGTAATCCCAGCACGTGAGAGGCTGAGAGAAGGATTGCTTTGAGTTCAAGGCCAGCCAGCCTGGACTGCAGAGCAAGACTGTGTCTCTAAATAAATATATAAATAAGCAAAATAAAGATAAGGGCTGGAGGCATCGCTCAATGGTTAAAGCACTTGCCTAGCATGCACAAAACTGGATTCAATCTCTCAGCGCCACATAAAAAGTAGCTGGCGGAATGGGGAAAAATATTTGCAGCTACTCCTCAGAGGACTGTTCCAAGAATATACAAAGAACAGAAAAGAATTAGACCCTCTAAAGGGCCCAGTCAAAACATGGGAATCTGAAATGAATAAACAGTTTTCCGAAGAAGTCTGAATGGCCAATAAAAACATGAAAAAAAATGTTCAATATCTTTAGCCATCAGAGAAATGCAAATCCAAACAGTGAGGTTCCATCTAATGCCAGTAAGAGTGGTTGCTATTAAGAATTCAAAAAACAAGTCCTTCCAAGGCTGGGGGGAAAAAAGGAGCCCTCCTACATCGCTGGGAGGACTGCAAGCTGGTACAGCCACTATGGAAAGCAGTGTGGACATTGCTGAGGAAACTAAAAATCGACATTCCATATGACCCGCTATACCTCTTCTGGGTATCTTTCAGAAAGAGTTACCATACTAGTGATATATGCACACCCATGTTTATAGCAGCACAATTTATGACACCCAAATCTTGGAAGAAGCCAATATGCCCAAGGACAGGTGACGGGATAAAGAAGATGTGGTATATATACACGATGGAGTATTACTCTGCCATTACGAATGACAACTTGGAGTCGTTGGTAGGAAAATAGGTGCGCCTTGAGACCATTATGCTCAGTGAAATGAATCAGACCCAGAAAGTTAAATATCATATGGCTTCTCTAATATGAGAAGACCAAACAATAAAAAAGTAAGAGATATGGGGCTGGAGGAATGGCTCAATGGTTAAAGCGCTTGCTCAGCAAGTGCTGAGTCAAGTGCTAAGGACCTGAGTTCGATTCCCCAGCACCACGTAAGCTGGGTGTGGTTGCACACCTGTAATTCCACCTGCTACTGTGCTGTGGTGCACACTTGTAATCCCAGGTCTCAGGAGGCTGAGACAGGATTGCCGTGAGTCCAAAGCCGTTCTGGGCTGCATAGTGAATTTGGGACCAGCCTGGGCTGCAGAGTGAGACCCTGTCTCAAAAGATAAAGTAGGGTTGGAGGAATAGCACAGAGGTTAGAGTGCTTGCCTACTAAACTCAGGACCTTGAGTTCAATTCCTGAGCAACACATAAACGGTGTGTTTTGGCACACATCTGTAATCCCAGCATTTGGGAGGCAGAGGCAGGGGGATTGCTCTGAATTCAAGGCCAGGCTGTGCAACATAGTGAAATTAGGACCAGCCTGGACTGCACAGTGAGACCCTGATGCAAAGTAAATAAGATAAAATGAAAAGATGATCCAGGTCTGGTGGCACATACAGGTAATTCCAAAGGATTTCCAGTTCAAGGCCAGCCTGCTCATTTTAGCAAGCCCTTGACACAAAATAAAAATTTTTTAAAAAGTTGGGAGGGCTGGAGGAATGGCACAGTGGTTAAAGCATTTTTCTGGCAAGGGGCAGGCCCTGGGTTCGATTCCCCAGCACCACATAAAGCTGGGCATGGTGACACACACCTGTAATCCTAGAACTTGGGAAACTGAGGCAGAAGGATTGCTGTGAGTGCACGGCCAACTTGGGCTACATTGTGAGTTCAGGACCTGCCTAAGCTATACAGTGAGACCCTGTCTCAAAATAAATAAATTACAAAGGGTTGGGTATATTGCTGTATCCCAGGCTGGTCCTGACCTGAACTCACTATGTAGCCCAGGCTCACCTTGGACTCACAGCAATCCTTCTGCCTCAGCCGCTGGAGTGCTTGGATTACAGGCTTGCGCCACCATACCTGGCTTTATGTGTTGCCGGGGAATTAAACTCAGGGCCTTGTGGCAGAAGGAATGGCTCAGCGGTTAAAGTACTGGCCTAGCAAGCACTAAGTACCCTAGTTTGATTCCCCAGCACCACATAAACTGGGCATGGTGGCACACACCTGTAATCCCACCAGTCAGGAGGCTGTGACAGGAAGAATGCCATGAGTCCAAGGCCAGCCTGGGCTCCAAAGCGAGTTCAGGACCAGCCTGGACCACAAAGTGAGAACCTGTCTCAAAACAAAAAACAAAAACTCAGGGCCTTGTAGTTGGTAAACAAGGGCTTTAATTGCTGTGGTATTCCTTCAATCCCTTGTTTTGATTTTCAGACAGGATCTCATTAAATTGCTAAATTGTACCAGCTGAGATAGAATTTGCAATCTTCTTGCCTCACCCTTCCAGAGTGCTAGTATGAATTTTTTTTTTTTCAGACAGTGTCTTGCTGTGTAGCCCAGGCTGGTTCTGAGCTCACTATGAAGTCCAGGCTGTCCTTGGACTCAGCAATCGTCCTGCCTCAACCTCCAGAGTGCTGGGATTATAGGTGTGCACCACCATGCCCGGTTCATGTGGTGCTGGAGAATCAACTCGGGTTCGTAAAACTTGATTTAGTGCTTGCTAGTCAAGCGCTCTAACTACTGAGCCATTCCTCCAGCCCCAAGTTTTTGTTTTTGAGACAGGGTCTCGCTCGGTAGTCTAGGCCGGTCCTGAACTCACTATGCAGCCCAACCTGACCTTGAACTAATGGCAACCCTCCCAAGATCTGGGATTACAGGTGTGCATCACCCTGCCCAGCGCCGTATGTGGTGCTGAGGAACCGAACCCAAGGTCTTGAGTTCGCTAGGCAAGAGCTTTAACACTGAGTTATCCCTCCAGCCCGTTTGCATGTTTTGTGGTACTGGAGATGGCACATTCACAGCTCATTTTTATTTTTGATTTTGAGACAGGTTTTGCTAAATTGCTAAATTACGTAGGCTGGTCTCAAACTTGTGATTCTCCTGAACCTCAGCCTCTCAGAGTGCTAGGATTTACAGGCTTATGTGACAGGTCCAGCTAAATTTATTAATGAAACCAAGCAAATAATTTGCTACATTTTAAAAATATTTTGAGCAGGCCCAGTGGTGCAGGTCTTTATTTTCTATTTATTCATTTATTTTCTTGAGCTGTGCTCTATCACGTGCCACCACACCCAGCCTATGTGTGCTGGAGAATTGAACCTGAGGCCCTTCACTTGCCAGGCAAGCACTTAAGCACTGAGCCATGCCTCCAGCCTCAATTTGCTATATTTATGGATAGAATTTTGAAAATTTTCAGGTGAAATTAAGGAAGAGTTTGAGGATTTTTTTTCTTGAGGCAGGGTCTCACTCTATAGGCCAGGCTGGTACTGAACTCACTATGTAGTCCAGGCTGGCCTTGGACTCATGGCAACCCTCCTGCCTCAGCCTGCCAGGTGCTGAGATTACAAGTGTGAGCCACCACACTCAACCTATGTGGTGCTGGGGAATTGAACTCAGGATATTGCACTTGTTAGGCAAATTTTTGACTGCTGTGCTATTCCTCCAGCTCCTTAATTTTTTTTTTTTTTTGGAGGCAGGGTCTAGCTCTGTAGGATTCCTTAATTTTAATAAATAAATGTTTTAACAAATCAAAAGTAACTTTACAGCAATTGTTTCTGTTTAAGAAGGTTATCCAATGGGCCTTTAAAAAATAAAGAAATTAAACAAAATCAACCAGGTGTGGTGGTGCACACTCTTGCTACTCGGGAGATTGAGGCAGGAGGATCACAAGTTTCAGGCTAACTTGAGTAACCTACTGACATCCTGCCTCAAAATAAAATTTAAAAAGGGTTGAAGATAGAGCTCAACGGTAGAGCAGTTGCCTACTATGCATGAGGATCTGGGTTCAGTCCCCACCATCCCAAAACAAAGAGGCACTTACAGTGCTTTAGTGGACCCAGGAAGTCTCCGGAAAACAAGTTGTTACGGTGGGTGAGAGCATTTGGGAGGTGGGAGTGATGGTGGGGACCACAAGCAACTGGAATCAGGGAGGACTTGCCCTGGGGACTTGGGAGGCCACAAAGTGAAGTGTGACTCATTGAATAAGTATCCCTTTAGAAAGAATGGGACCTTACTGGAGGTAAGGAGACCAAAGGCTTGATAAGCCAGGGTGTGCTCATTTAGAGGAATGGCCACTATTCTGCACAACTCGGGGACAGCATGTGGTAGGCTACAATGGCGCCCCCTGGTGTTAGGCGGTGCGTGACTTAAACGCCATTTAAAATGGTCTGGTAGCAAAGTATATTAGTTCGGATGGAAACGTGAGACAAAAGGTAAAATCCTTAGAATGGAAAAATAAAAGCTCATAGGTGTGGAGTGCTGTCCCTACCATATACTTGGTAATATTCTACTCACAAGTTCAATCTTGTGAGCTCGTTTGTGCGTTTTTGGGGGGAGGGTTGTTTTGGTACCGGGGACTGAACTGAGGGCCTTGAGCGTGCCAGGCAAGCGCTGTACCGCTGAGCTACATCCTCTGCCCAAGTTCTACTACTACTGTATAGATAACAGAAGCGAAAGGTGACCAAATCATTAGGTTCAGAGGGCCACACGGGCCGGGACAGGGGAACCAACCCTGCGGCGAGCGAGCGAGCGCCCCGCACGCGCTCCCAGGCCGCATGCGCGCGCCCGAGGGCCGCCCCGCCCCGCGCAGCCGGCGTGGGGGGCGGGTCCGCCGGCGCGCGCCTGCGCGCTGCCAGGCAGCGGAGTGGAGCCTTCTTCAGCCGGTCGGGCGCCGAGATTCCTGGCCAGAGCCGCGTTTTCGCACGGCTTGGCCAGCAGCCGGGGCTCGGGCCAGTGCCCGGGCCCCCGGGACATGGCTCTCCGGCGTGCGCAGAGCGACGGGCCTACCCCCAGTCGCTGGGACGGCGGCGCCCAGAAAGCAGGTACGGAAGCCGGCCGGGACGCGGTGAGCGGCCTGCGAGGACGGCCCGAGGAGCCCGGCGCCGCGGGCAGGGACAGCGGATGCGGAGCAGGCCGGGGCGGCGGTGGTGGGAGAGGCAGGGGAACCAGGCTGCAAGTCCTGTCTGAAGGCAGAGGGCCTGGAGTTGGGAACCACCAGGGGAGGGAGCCGGCGGAGCCGCGTCCGGAAGGGAGGGTCGGAGCGGGGCAGGGCGGCGCGCCCCTTCCCTGTGGAGCAGAGGTGGGGTTCCCCGAGAGCCCAGGCCCGGCCTCCCGCGGCCGCAGCTTCCCGGCCACGTCCGCACGCTGCTGGTGCCGCCTTCTCCGGGTCTTGGGCAGATTTCCCAAACTTCATTCATCCTGCCGTGTTGACTCAGGCGGCGTCCCTGGGCCATCTGTTCCTTACCCCAACGTCCGCCTTTTAAAACCTCCCGTTCAGCGGCTCACGAAGTTGTGTGAACGTCCCCGCTGTCCAGTTCCGTAACACTTCTGATTGCGAGTGAAAGCCTATCCTTGAGCGGAGTCACTCGACGCTCCCAGTCTCTCCAGCTGCTGGTGATTCCAGCTGCTTTCTGTCCCTCTCCTGTGATAAATAAAATTCTCAGGCAGAGTCTCTTACTCTGTAGCCTAGGCTGGCCTCAACTCAGAGCAGTCCTGCCTCAGCCTCCAGGGCGCAAGGATAATGAGTGCCGCCACCACACCCAGTTTGTGTGCTGGGGATTTTATTTATTTTGAGGCAGGTTGGTCCTGAACTCACTTTGACCTGGAACTCACAAGTGCTGGGATTACAGGTGTGCACCATCATGTGCGGTTGATGGGATGCATTCTAACCGCTTTGCTCTTCCTTCGGCCCGTGCTGGAGAATTAAGCTCGGGACCTTGTGCTTTCTAGGCAAGCGCTTTAACCACTGAGCTATGCCCACCCGCCTTATTTGAGACAGGGTCTCACTCTGTAATCCAGGCTGATCCTGAGCTCACTGTGTAGCCCAGGCTGGTCTGAAACACATGGCACTTCTGTCTTCTCCTCCAGAGTGCTAGGATTAATGTCTGCACCACAAAATAGTAGTTTTTAAACTAATTTTTGTTTTGGTACAGGATATTGAACCCAGAGCCTTCACATTGAGCTACATCCCCAACCCCTTCCTCCTGCCCACCCCGCCCTTCTTTATTTTTCCTCCATTTTTTATTAGTATATATGTGTGATACACAGTGGTTACATTAAACTTGAGACTTTGATGCACACACACACACACACACACACACACACACACACATATATTTCAACAATTTCTAGTTCTCTTCCTTCTCCCCTTTCTCACTCTCCCACCCCTTCCCTTAATACCCTCCAACATTTCACTTACTTGACTCTATTTTTTATTTACCACTTTTTTTTTTTTTTTTTTTGAGGCAGATTCTAGCTTTGAAGTCCAGGCTGGTCCTGAAAAACATGGCAGTCCTCTTACCTTGGCCTCCTGAGGCAAGGTCACAGGTGTGAACCACCACACTCAGCTTATGTTTTGCTGGAGATTTGAAACCGAGGCCCTGTGCTTGTTGGGCAAAGCTTTAACAGCTGAGCTATGCCTCCAGTTCCTTGGTCCCTTTTGGAGCAAGGTCTCACCAGATCTGTATTTTGCCCATCTTGGGCTTGAATTTGTGATCTGGGTCCTGCCTCACCCTCTCAGAGGTCCAGAGTGCGAGGATTACAGACATGCATCGTCATGCCCGGCTCTAAGCAGTACTTTCCATGAAACCGTGATTTTGTGGTTTATGTTCTCAATTAGTGGGTTTTTTTTTTTAGCAATAAATACGTGTCAGTTAAAATGATGTACTCTGTACCAAGTCAAATAATCTCCAACTCCCCCCACCCCAGGGAAGTCTAAGATAGGTATCCCCTTCTCCATCCTCTGATCAGTAGAGCCAGTTGTGGCATTCAATCCCCATGTTTTGATGAAGCTTCTGATAGTCACAACTTGTTTCTTGGGCTCATTTTCTCCTACTCCTCTTTTCATCTGATACTGGTTGAAAGTGGTGATGACTCCACATACTGCTTTTCTGGGCTGTTTGGCGTTGTTCATTGCTAGTGTTTGTGTGACATTTGTCCTCATGGCATAATAGTGCTCATGTGACATGGGTCTTGTGATATGTTGCAGTGCAAATGTATCTGGGCTGTAAGACTTTATCCCTCCAGTTCCTTTGATTGTGCTTCCTTGGATTAAAAAGAGGAATTTAGAAATGAGGTCTTTGATAATTTGTTTGGTTTAATCCAAATTGTTGGCAGAGTTGTTTGTTAGAGACACGGTCTCCCTTTTGCAGTCCAGTTTGGTTGTGACTCAGTACAGGGCCCACGCTGACCTCAAACAGCAATCCTTCTGCCTCAGCCTCCCTACTGCTGAGATTACAGGCCGTTATGTGCCACCATGCCAAGCTTATATGGTGCTGAGGAATGCAACCCTGGGCTTTGGGATTGCCAGGCAAGTACCTTAACGACTAAGCTATATTCCCAGCCCCTGGCAGAGTTAACTAGAAGCTTTTTGTAGAATATGCCATTAAACTCATCACTGTCTAGATTATTTTTCTCTACTGCTGAGATAAAACATCTTCCCCTCTCACCCTTCCATTTTGGAAAGTGAACCCAGGACCTTTGCACTGAGCTACATTCAAAACCATTTGGGTTTTTTTGTATGTTTGTTTTTGAAACAGGGTCTCACTCAGTCACTGAGTTGCCAGGATGGGCTCAAATTTAACAGTCCGCGCCTCCTCTGCAGAGAGTACTGCTTCCAGCTTAAAAGCTTCACCTCTTAATACTTATATTTGTTTCAGATTGCTAATGAATCCAACGTGGTTACTGATTTGTAGAAACCGAAGGCAGAGGCTGCTTTGTATTGTTCTCAGTAGGGTTCTTACCTAGAATAGGTCAGGTTTTCCTTTTCCGTTGCCTATGTATCTCTGGTACAGATGTGAACTTTTAAGTATAAATTTTCAAGCTAATGTAAATTCAAAGTGTTCATAGGTGGTGTAACAAGAAGTATCTCTATATAGGGCAGTCAGTCTCTGCTTCCTTCCCTCTCTTCTGCCTTCTTCCCTTCCTCCCCCGTGTTTCCTCTGTCTTTATTTAGGCTAGTATTTTGTTGTTGTTGAGACAAGGCTAGCATTTTGAAATTGATTTTAACTTCTCTTTGTTTTTTTTTATAATGGTGCTAGGGATCGAACCCAGGGCCTTCATACTGAGCTACATCCTTAGTCCATTTCCTTAAGTTTTTAATTTTAAGACAAAATCCCACTAAGTCGCTAAGTTGCCCAGGCTAGGCTTGGATTTGGGATCATTCTGCCCCAGCCTCACAGAATACTAAGATTACAGCCTGGCCTGTTCTACCTACCAGGCCCAATTTGATATGCAGTCTTTTTTTTTTTTTTTTTGAGGTAGGGTCTGACTCCGTAGCCCAGGCTGGTCCTGAACTCACTATGTAGCCCAGCTTAGTCTTGGACTCACAGTGGTCCTCCTGCCTCAGCCTCCCAAGTGCCGGGATTACAGGTGTGTGCCACCATGCCCAGTTAATATGGTGTTGGAGAATCTAACTCAGGGCTGTGATCTTGCTAGGCATGCACTTTAACCACTGGGCTACTCATCCAGCCCTTGATGTGCAGTCTGAAATGAAATAATCAGTGTCATATTTTCTTCTCTCTCCCTAAGTGTCTATTGTACAATCAGATCCAAGTTATTAAGTATCTGGGGGTCATGAGAAAGCTCTGACAGGGCCTGGAGGAATGGCACAGCTGTTGGCCCTAGGTTCGATTCCTTAGCACCACATAAAGCTGGGCATGGTGGTACGCATCTATAATCCCAGCACTCAGGAGGCTGAGACAGGCAGGTTGTCCTGAGTCCAAGGCCAGCCTGAGCTACATTAGTAAGTTCAGGACCATCCTGGGTGCCTGGGCTACAGAGAGAGACTGTTTAAAAGAAAAAGTAAAGAAAGAAAAAAGAAAAAGCTCTGAGACAGTGATGTATAATTGTGGTCATTTTTAGTCATTGAGTCATTATTCTTTTTGCGCACATGTTGAGTCCCTCGGCCAGGTGCTTTTGGAGATACCCATTCCTGTGAGGAGGAAGAATTCTGTACATGGGCTCCACAGCCAGAGTTGGAAAAGGTTTAAGGTGATAGCCAGCTGAGCCCTGTGTGTACGCTGCTAGGAACTGCTACTCTTTCAGGTTGAACATGGTGGCATGTGTGTAACTCCAGCATTCTGGGAGCCTGAGAAAGGAAGGTGCAAATTCAAGCCAGGTCTGAGCAATTTAGACACTTAGTGAGACCCTGTCTCAGAATTTATTTATTTATTTATTTTTTTGAGACAAGGTGTCACTCTTCTAGTCCAGGCTGGTCCTGAACTCACTGTGTAGCCCAGGCCGACTTCCAAGTCACTGCAGTTCTCCCACTGCTGAGATTATAGGTATGTAGTGCTATGGTTGATTTTTCTTTGTGGTCCTGGGGAGTTGAACCCAGGGCCTTTTGCACGCTAAGCAAGTATTTAGCCACTGAGTATGCCTCTAGCCTCTCAAAATGACTTTTTTTGTTTTGTTTTGTTTTGTTTTGTTTTGTTTTGTTTTGTTTTTGAGACAGGGTCTCACTTTGTAGCCCAGGCTGCTCCTTACCTCACTCTGTAGCCCAGGCTGGCCTCAAACTCAAGATATTCTTCCTGCCTCAGCCTTCTGAGTGCTGAGATTACAGGTATGCACCACCATGCCTGGTTTATGTGGTGCCGGCACATCACACTCAGAGCCTTGTGCTTCTAGGCAAACACTGTAACTGCTGTGCTATTCCTGCAGCCCAAAAGAAAAAATTTAAGAAGTCTGGAGATGTAGCTTAATAAAAGACCCTAAATTCAGTCTGTAGTCCTGAGAAGAAAAAGAAGAAAACAAAACAACAACTAAACCCACACTGTTTTAATGGACCTTATTAAAATAAGCATTTTAATGGAGGTCAGGCCAAAGAAAAAAATTTTTTTTCAAGAGAGGGTCTCACTCTGTAACCCAGGCTGGTCCTCACGTCATTTTGGAGCACAGGCTGGCCTTCAACTAACTGCAATCTTGCCTCAGCCTTGGAGTGCTAGGATTACGGGTGTGCGCCACCACGTCCAGCTTCAAAGCAATAACTGCGTCATTCCTTTTTCTTTGTTGAGGAAGTACTTTTTAGACATCAGGAATTTATTTATAACAGTTTTATATTTTGTAGCCAGCTAGCGGACAGTCTTCTCATTCTCTCATGGTTATAATAGCCAAGTCCCCTGCTACGGAGCTTTGGAATGTACAATATTGTAAGTGAAGCAATAAATAAATTGAAGAAGAAAGGATTGGAGGAGATTAGAATGACAATAGGATACCTCCAGGTGAAATATGGGCTTTTGTCCCAAGCCTGAAAACTGAATTTCTGAGACAACGGCCTTCATTAGGTTAGATAGCGTCAGGTCATGACAGAAGATACAAGGAAAGTGTCTGCGGGGTGACGCCCTCACGCCTCCAGTGAGATGGGCCACGTCCGTGGTGCCCTTTCCGTGGTGATTTGCTTCAATCTTCTTACTTTCTCAGAATGTCACCATCTCTAGATAAGCAATCCTGGTCCTCTAGAACTCCTTGAGTGCCTGTGTGTTGCAGGAGAAGAATTTTGTCCCCGACTTGCACACTGACCAGTGACCTTTCCCTGAGAGCCTGGTCCCACAGCTATGACTGTAGCTTGCAACATTTTTCCGTGTGATTTTTCCGGACGATAATGCCTCCTCTGGTTACGCTTCTTTCAGCCAACATCCGGCAAGCAGTAGGGGAAAACCTCGTAAGTGCCTGTCCTGCCGGGACTTGGCCTGGAGCTCCAGCCCTGCCACCGCAGCTGAGAGACCTCAGTGGAAGAAAATTTTCTGTATCTTAGCACATAGGTCAACAGAATTTCTTTCTTTCTTTTTTTCTTTTTTCTTTTTCTTTTTTCTTTTTTTTTTTTTTTTGAGATGGGATCTCACTTTGTAGTCCCAGCTGTTCTCCACTCACTGGGGCGCCCAGGCTGGCCTTGAACACGGGCAGTGTCCCGTCTCAGCCGCCAGATGGCTAGGGTCCCAGGCGTGGTGCTGGGGAGTTGAGACCCGGCCTTGGGGTTGGTGGGCCAGCACTGAGCGGCTGAGCTCTGCCCCCGTCCCCTCCAGCAGTGCTTAGGCTGTTAGGTTGTGGTGTATGGAAGGTGCAGGGATGTTCAAACTTTTCTAATATGTTGGATTGTTTTCTGTGTTGGAAATCAGTTGAGTTCCTGTTCATATTTTGTCTCATCCCTCGTTGTCATATGAAAAGGTGTTTGCAGGGAATGCAGCTTAGTGCTTGCCTAGCATGTGGGAGACTCCAGGCTCTGTCCCCATCACCGAGGAGACAAGACAGTCTGGTTGCTTTTCTTTGTATCTGTGACACCCTCCCTCCTTGAGCATGGGGTCCATATGCCTATAACCTCAGCACTTGGGAGGAAGAGGCAGGAGGACTGACAGTTTGAGGCCAGCTCCGACTTACCTCCCAAGGCTGCGTCTCAACACTCCCCACATCCTCCCCCACCAAAAAAAACAAAGCCTGGGCACCTCATCAGGGCTAGCATGTGCAGATTCGACCAGCTCGCTCAGTGCGTCTTCCTATGTCTGCACCTGACACTGCACCTCAGCGCTTCTCTGGATATTCCTGAACCCTCTCTTCCATGTAGCAAGGGGTTTTTTTGTTTTTGTTTTTTGAGACAAGGTCTCAGTCTATAGTCCAGGCCGATTTTGAACTCATTATGGAACCCAGGCTGGCCTTGGACTCAGGGCAATCCTGTTTCAGCCTCCCAAATGCTGGGATTACAGGCATGCACCACCATGCCCAGCTTATGTGGTGCTGGGGAATCAAACTTGGGTACTTGGTGCTTGACTTAGCACTTGCTAGACAAGCACTTTAACTGCTGAGCCATTTCTTCAGCCCCCATGTGGCAGTTTTTAAGAAAGTACCAGAAAATATTCCCATCTTTCCCCCGGTACAGGGCTTAGTACAGGCAGACACTCACCAGATGATAGGCTGAGGGATGCATGGATAGACAGGTGGGAGGACACACCTGAGTCGAGCTCAATGCCCTCCATATGTGTTACTCTTATTTCCTGGTCATTAGTTAGGTCAGTGCTATGCTGACAGGAAGTTGGGAGCTTGATTTTTCATGATTTGTAGGTGAAGCAGGCATTTAATTGAGAATCCAGACTGTCCCCCACTTTTGAGAGGTTCCTGGTTTGACTCAGTGATTTGTTCACTCTACCATGATGGCCCATTTTTGAGAGTGTGGGGTGCAGAGAAGTTATGCCAAAGACTTCAGGTACGAACCAGGAAGTTCTCAGTTCTCAGATAGCTGGCTCTTCTCCTAGCTTCTAGGGAAAACAGCCGCCCAGGCAGAACAGGCTTACCTGGGTAAAGAGTCACTTGTGTTATGCTCCTGTCTGACTTTCAGTTGCATGTGACTCCAAACCTCTGTGTGGTTTCTGTGTCACACTTTCTTATAAATAGGTCACCGTCGCCTTTAGTAGTGACTCTCGTTGTGTGAGTCCTGTGCAGCTTTGTCATGGAGACAGTATGTGGATTGTCATGTCAGAATAGGACACTGCTGAGGAAAGCAGCTTAGTGCCTCTTCTGTAGGCCAGCCTGCCGCCAAGTGTTACCTTCCGCCTCACGTCAGCTCCGGTGCCCTCCTGTCCCCACTGGGAGTCAGATGCAGGCTCTTACACATGCTAGGTAAGCAGTCTGCTCCCAAGCTACATCCCAGGTCCTTAAATTTTATTTATTTATTTATTTATTTATTTATTTATTTAGGACATAGGATCTCATTCTCTCTCCAGGCTGGTCCTGAACTCACTGTGTAGCCCACTATGCCTAACTTCTTTTTTAAAATGTGGTACTGAGGGGTCTAACCCAGGGCTTTGAACACTAAGGCAGGTACTAACCATGGAGCTATGTCCCCAGACCTCCTTAAATGTTTTTTAATGACTGTTTGTTGTAAAGGAAAAGGCCTGTTTTCTGCCTCTGAGCCTTCTTTTCTCTATCCCACAAAGTCCTTTTGGTTTTGTTTTGTTTTGGAGGCAAGGTCTTGATTTGTAGTCACTGTGTGGTTCAGGCTGGCCTCATACCAGCAGTCTTCCCGTCTCAGCTTCCTGAGTGCTGGGGTTATAGGTGTGCAGTAAAACACCCAACTACTGTGTGGTGTTTTGGTGTGGATCCAGGCTTCTGGCCTGGTGCTTCCTAGCAAGTGCTCTAGTCACTGAGCTACGACCCAGCTCAGTCCTTTCCTTTTTAAAGTGCATGACTCAGGTTGGCCGAACCCACTGTCCTCTCTTAGCGTCCTTTGTTGTCAGTATGTGTGTTTATTTAGCAATTGTGTAACACTGTCTTGTGACATTGGTATTACCGTGTTTAACTTTTCTTATGTTTTTGGTTTCTTTTCTAAGTGGTGAAGGTAACAGTTAAATACAGGCATTATTTATGTAACTTTAGCAAGCCATTTCTAAGGGTAGATTATATGTAAAACTCTGAGAGCCTATGAGCCTTATATTTTCTTTATTTTTATTGCATTTGTGTTACTAGGGTTGAACCAGGATCTCATGCATACTAGGCAAGCACTGTAGCGCTGAGCTACTCCCCAGGATCCCCCACTTTTTTTTCTTTCCTTTCTTTCTTTCTTTCTTCATTTTGTAATACTGAGGATTGAACTCAGGGCCTGCTCTCTGAGATACATACCAGCCTAGTTTACTTTTTATTTCAAGACAAGGCCCCACCAAGTACTAAGTTGCCCATAATTGGGCTCAAACTTGGGGTCATCTTGCCTCTGCCCCAGAGTGCTGGGATGATAGGCCTGTACTACCAGGCCCAGCTCTTCCATTTTTTCTTTTTGGGGGACAAGGTCTCATTAAGTTACCCAGGCTGGCCTCAAACTCATCATCCTCCTGTCTTTGCCTCCTGAGTAACTGATATCACAAACTTTACCAGGGTGTGCCAGAGCTTATTGCTGTTTTGGTTTGGTTTGATTTGATTTGGTTTCTGAGACAGGGTCTCATTCTGTAGTCCAGGCTGGTCCTGAGCACGAATGCACTGTGCAGCCAGGCTGGCCTTGAATTCGTGGCATCCTCCTGCGTCAGCTTCCTGAGTGCTGGAATTACAGGCATATGCCCCCATGCCTGTCTAGCCTATTGTTTTAAATAGAAAAATTATATGATAAATGTCTACCACAGAATCTCCTTCTGTTTCCTTAAAAAGTAACTTGAACTCCGTAAAACGTTTATTTGAGAATGTAAGATGCTTAAAACTTTGCTATGTGATCACTGGTGATAAACACAGTTGTTAAGAAACCCTTGCTTTGTGTGTCATGGCCTGGCCTTTTAACTGCTCGCCACACTGGAAGCCCAGTTCCCTTTGACACTCTGCCTTTCTGGTGTGTTACCAGTACGGTAGCCTGCAGCTAGAGACTTTAATGTGTAGTTTTGCTAAAAACATAGTATTGAGGGGATTTTTTGTTTGCTTTTGTACTGCTGGGGATCAAACCCAGGGCCTTATCATGTCTCTACCACTAAACTACATCCCCAGCCCTAGTATTGAATTTATTTGTTTATTCATAATTTTTTGAGGCAAGATCTCTTTATATAGTCCAGGCGGGTTCTGAACTCACCATGTAGCCCAGGCTGGCCTCAAATGGACAGCAGTCCTCCTATCTCAGCCTTCTGAGTACTGGTATTACAGGCATGTGTCACCACTCTTGGCTTGTGTGGTGCTGAGGAATCGAACCTAGGGCCTTGAGCTTGCTAGACAAGTGCTGTAATTGCTCCTACAAATCCAGGTATTGATTTTTGAATTAACATTTTTCCTGTGCAAAGAACAGAAAAAATTCTTACATTGAAGTTTATATGCTTTTTGAAGTTCGGATATTAAGAAAGAACAGGAAAACACTGGGATTGGCTACTAAGAAAGTCTGAACTTACTGGACATTTATTATAATTGTAATGCTTTGCTTGTTATATCTCCCCAGTGTTTCACACATTGTGTGCCAGTTAAGTATCTATAGGTGGGTTGGGCTATTTGGGGAAGTACTGGGAATTGAGCATGATCTTTGTTCTGAGCTACGTCCCCAGCCCCTTTTTATTATTTGTTTGAGACGAGGTCTCACTAAAGTTGCTAAGTTACCCAGACTGAGCTCAAACTTGTGATTCTCTTGCCTCAGCCTCCCAGAGTGCTGGGATTCCAAGCCTGTACCCGTGGTCCTGGTTGTAGGT
The DNA here is from genome assembly GCA_004027205.1 of Ctenodactylus gundi. NCBI lineage: Eukaryota > Metazoa > Chordata > Mammalia > Rodentia > Ctenodactylidae > Ctenodactylus > Ctenodactylus gundi. The sequence goes on from PVKB01003016.1 coordinate 190,322, forward strand.
GGAATTTCCTTAAATCGGTGCTGTTTCAGAATAAGAGGAACCAATATTTGGCCAATGAATTGGGTACTGTGGTGGCTGTCCTGACAGGAAAGTGACAGCCATAAGAGCTGGAGAGGTGAAGTAGTCTGTCTGAAGTTGGAGGACTGACTGGTTGCAGAGCCAGGCTGTAAACCACATCTCTCTGGTGTTAACACATCTTGTTCTTCCTGCAGTTTTTTTTTTCTTTAAAAACATAATTATTTGGATCTGTGCCTATGATTATTGGTTCTGACCTATAAAAAGAGATGATCATCTTTTAAAAAGCAGGTAACTCAAATTATATCATGTGATGAATGCTCTGCCCCTCACCCCCAACCCTGAGTCTGAAATTTAGTACTCTGTGTTATGTTGTGTTATGTTGTGTTTTGTATGGGAAGTGACTAGGGATTGGGGATTGACTAGAGATCGAGTCCAGAGTCTTCACATTGAGCTACATCCCCATTCCATTTTTATTTTTGATTTAGAAACAGGGGCTCATTTAAATTTGTGATTCTCTTGCCTCAGCCTCCTGGGTTTCCAGGCCTGTACCGCCCAGCCTAGCTTGAGCCTGTTAATAGTGTCCCTGGCCAGGTGCTCTCAGTGTCTAAGGGGGATACCTGTCTTACTTGAAGCAAAATAAGGAAATGGAGCCCTAGGCAGCGAACTACAGGTGCTGAATGTGTGCCTTGTGCTCCCCACATGGTGCTTTTTCCACAGACTTGAGCGCCAAAAGAAAGAAGAAAGTTGCAGAAATATACCAGGCTCTGAACAGCGATCCCACAGACGTGGCTGCCCTCAGACGCATGGCCATCAGCGAAGGAGGGCTCCTGACCGATGAGATCAGGTGCCAAGTGTGGCCCAAGCTCCTCAATGTCAACACCAGTGACCCTCCTCCTGAGTCAGGTAATGGCCTTTGGGGCCCAGGGGTGGTGGAAGCTTGTCTAGGAGACAGGGACAAAAGAAGTCCAGGACCCTTGGTTTTTGTGCTCATTTCAAACCAAAAGTAGAGAGTAAGTTGAAAGCATTTTAGAAAATGCTTGAGCCACCTCTGAAAGTAGAGCTTGATAACTGACAAGCAGAGTTTTATTTAAAACTAGAATGGGCATTAAGGATTAAAATATTGGCTAGGTAGAAGTGTCTATTAATAGTGCTTATTTTGTTGATTCCTCTTGACTGAAGGTGAGTTATAGGAATTTGTATGTATGTATGTATGTATGTATGTATTTATTTGGAACAGGGTCTCATTCGATAGCCCAGGCTGGTTCTAAACTCACTGTGGGTTGTGAGGGACAGTGGATGCTTGTTGGGTCACATTTGGTTTGGGTTGAGGGCGATGTGCACCACACATACAATGGGAAGAGATGGCCTCCTGACTTCGCCGCTCCGGGGAGCTGGCCCCTGCCGCTGGCTGCGAGGTGCATGTGTCCACAGCATCTTAGTTTTAGAATTTCAAGGCCAAAAGGTGTTAGAGCTAGCTTGCTTGCTTATTAAGCATCACACAGTACACTAAGCTTCACGCTGCGTAGTACACTGCTTAACCTTCCAGAGGGTTAAATGGCGGTATCAGAGTCTTCTTTTCATCAGCCAGGAAAATGCTCCTGTAATCAGTGTTCTCCAAACTCTTTGACATATAGAGATGCGCCTGTCTCTTTCCGTCAAATTCCACCAGTACGGAGAATGGGCAGTCCTTTTTTTCTTGGCCTGTTAGTGAACTTGTGGATGTACAAAGTAGCCAGTCCTGGGATGAGCAAGCACTGTCCATGAGCTTAGGTCCAGGGAGAATCCGAAACACATCTCCACACAGTTACCTAGACCGATACCTGCTGGGAACCAACCCTTTAGAAAAGTGACCGGGCTTCGGCTCCTTTTGTCCCTTCCTTCCTTCTTTCCTACCCTCCCTCCCTCCCTCCCAGACAGGGTCTTGCTGTGTAGCCCAGGCTAGCTTCAAACTCACTGCATGCCTCCTGCCTCACTCCACATACTGGGGTTACAGGTATGGCCACCACACCTGGTTTATGTGGTACTGGGCTCAGGGTCTTGTGCTTGCTAGGCAAGTGCTTTAACTGCTGTACTATTCCTCCAGCCCTGTTTCTTTGTATCTTTCCATCTGTCTCTTTTTCATTCTTTCTTTCATGGTAATGGGGATCCAGAGCCTTTGCACTGAGTGCACTGAGCTACATACTCAGCATTTTTTTTTTTTTTTTTTTTTGAGACAGGATCTCATTAAGTCACTAAGTTGCCCGCACTGGGATCAAACTTGGGATCCTCTTGCCTCAGCCTCCTAGGGTATTGGGATTACCAACTTGTGCTACTGACCCTGCCTGGTTTATTCCTTTCTGAACAATTCAGGGCTCCTACAGTTACACTGATGTCACAGTTTTTTCATTAGTCTATTCAGGATTGTATTTGATCCTCATGGTAACCTGAAAGGTGCATATGGAAGAGAACACCCTTACAGATGTGGGCAGCTCACCAGGCCCAGGCCTCTGCCCTTTCTGCTGCTCCCTCCACCCACTGCATCACCTCCTAGACAGTTCGAATTTCTCCTCTCAGTCTTCATGGCTTCCATGCATGTTTGGAGCTAAGCTAAGTGATTCTTTTTTTTTTTTTTTTTTTTTTTTTTTTTTTGGAAATAGGGTCTTGCTCAGTAGCCCAGACTGGTCCTGAACTCACTTTGTAGCCCAGGCTGGCCTTGGACTCAACAGCAGTCCTCCTGCCTCAGCCTCCTGAGTGCTGGGATTATGCATCACCACACCTGGCTTTATGTGGTGCTAGGGAATAGAATTCAGGGCCTTGTGTTTGCAAGGCGAGTGTTTTAACTGCTGTGTCATTCCTCCAGCCCTAGAGATTCTCTTCTAAATGTATCCTAAATTGTGTTCTCTTCAAGAAAAAGCCAGTCTGTGTCCTCCAGCTGTCCTCATTATTCCAGAATGTCTTGCTTCATATCTGCTTCCCAGACATCCTGGCAGTAACACGTACCTCTTCTCTGACAGGGAAGGACCTCCGCCAGGTGAGCAAGGACTACCAACAAGTGCTGCTGGATGTCCGGCGGTCCTTACGGCGCTTCCCTCCTGGTGAGAATCCCATGGCTGCCACACTGGGAACATGCCTTTCTGTCCCATTGCACTTGCCTTTACCTTCCTGTGTGGGTGCCACTGCCCAGAGTGATCTCATACGTGAGGCCCTGTGCCGCTGGCGCTTTTGGTTCTCTACGTTGCCTGAGTTGTCTGACCTTTGTTGTGAAAGCCAGAGCCTAATATTTTTCCTCTGGGCCTAGATGTAGTAGATGAGAGAATAAAAGCTTTGATCTCTGTTATTCCTTCATGCCATAGAAAGGACTTCATAGAAATTGTTAGAGTCTTGAGTCTGGCTTTAGAAAGTAGGTTGCTGTGGAATCAGGCACTACCAGGAACTGTTAGTACCTTCTTGAGACTTCTCCATGCATATATGGGGGTCCTTTGGAATGGAAAGGAGGCTAGTCCCTGCATATTTATAGAGTCTCTTCCTAAAATTATCTCCCCCTTTCCAGGGAGAAAGACAAAGAGTAACTATTACTCCCATTGGCACGTTGAAGGGAACTGGGCAGCAGACCTCTGCAATCTATTCTGCTTCCTCTGGCAGATCTGCCTCAAGGTCTGCACCCAGGAGAATTGCCAAGTCTCAAACTAACCCTGTTGCTGCATCTCTCTGGAACTCAGCCTCCGCCGGGATTCGTGCTGCAGCCCTCTGTCCTGCTGCCGCCTCACTCCCTGTAGCAGCCCCGGGATCCATATAGCTGCCAGCCTGTTGTGCCCTTTTCTTTTTTCTTTTTTTCTTTCTTTTTTTTTTTTTTTTTTTTTTTTTTTTTTTTTTTTTTTTTTTTTTTTTTTTTTTTTTTTTTTTTTTTTTTTTTTTTTTTGAGATTAGGCTGTTGCTCTGTGGTCCAGGCTGCTCCTGAACTTGCTATGCCCAAGTTGGCCTTGAACTCACAGCAGTCCTCCTGCTTCAGCCTCCCGAATGCTGGGATTACAGGCACGCACCACCACCCCAGCTCATGTGGTGCTAGGGCCTTACACTTACTAAGCAAGTACTGTTAATCATTATGCCGTTCCTCCAGCCCCATCGTGAACTTCATACAGACACCAGAAAAAAATTTTAACCTTGTGTTCCATACTGTTCTGCCACATTTTGTCCATGTGAACTTTCTCTTGATGGTAGTGGGGATTGAACCTGGGACCTTCACACTGAGCAATATCCATCTGTTTGTTTCTGTGGCTCTACAGATTGAGCCAAGGGCCTTCACTCATCTATATCTGTAGCCCATTTTTTAGTCTGGATTTTTGAGACGTAGTCTCAATAAGTTGCCCAAGCCAGTCTCAAACTTGTGATTGTCCTGCCTCAGCCTTCCAGAGTGCAAGGATTATAGGTCTGCGCCTCCATACCCAGGCTGCTTGAACCTTTAGATAGGCCTCCAGTGTCACATAATCTCTTGCTTATGGGAAGACCCTTGGAAAGACCAAGCACCCAAAGATTGGTGCACGCTCAGCCATCAGGGTGTGGTTCCTGAACACTTTGCTTATTTTCATGTTGTTGTCTTTTTTCTTTTTCTTTATTTTATTTTTATTTTTGAATTGGCTTAGGTAGCACTCTTCTGAGCAATTTAAAGATCACATGCTTCCCACTGAACTTTTTCCCCAATTCACATATTAGCTAGAGTTGGATTTTCTGGAAGATTTCAGTGGAGGAACTGGAACAAAGATGATACGGTGACTTTCTGACCTTCAGCCTCGATATCCTTGGCTGCTGTGGTGTTTAGCTCCCTTTGCTGAGCCATGAAGTCAGGTTCATCTCCAGCTCTGGAAATATCTGGATGCGCAGGATCAGACTTGCCAGGCTTTACGCTGTTGGTTGTAGTCTTGGTGGTCATGCTGCTCATGGCCTGATTCTCTCGGCTCAGCACCACCACTGGAAGGGCAGGCTTGTACTTCGTGGAAACCAGGCGAGCCGCCCTGGCTAGGCAAGGGTGGACTCCACGAGTTCCCACAAGGTGCCTGTTTCCAGCTGCATCTGTGGATTGAGCAAATCATTACTTTCTGGAATTTGGTTTAGAAGGGAATCTGTGACCTTGTAAATTTTAAATTGTTCGATTTTAAATAGTTGCAGAAATAGGACAAAGAATTCCCCAAATACCTTTTACCTAGATTTCCTCACATATTAACGTTTTACCATGCTTGTTCTCTTTCCTTCTCCGTGCACACACATACGCTTTTTCTTGCCAGACTCTAAGAGTAAAGTGCAAGCATGGTGCCCCTTTACCCACAGTATTTCAGGGTGTAATTCTAAAAGTAAAGCTCTTACACAATCAATAGTAAAGTTACCAAATTCAGTGATATAACTGAAAAGTATCATTACCCAAATCACAAATTTTATTGAGATTTCACCATATATCCTAGTGTTACCAGAGAACTCAAAACCAGAGTCCATGTTCTGCCAGTGTGAAGAACACTGTGAACCAGAAGCGAAGTAGAAGAGTAGAAAGTAAATTATTTATTTTCTTATGTAATTCATATAATTGTTGTTGGGTCAAATTAGAATGATCAGTTAAATTAAAACAGCACATGCTGGGGAATGATCGACATCCTAAATGATGTTATAAAAGAAAACAATCTGCCGCTTCTCGGTTTTGAAGGACTACAGTTCTCAGTTCCTTCATTTCCACATTCACTTTGGCTAGAACATATGTGGTAATATTTGCTGTCTTGCTGACAATACAGGCTAATTTTCTAACTTCATTTTGTAACCCCACTACCAAGCTAGGAACTGGAAGAAAGGGTGAAGCTAAGGCAGCTACTATAGGAACACTTACAAGCTTTAAACTGTTACCACAGTGAGTTGGGAGGCCTCCTTTCACATGGGGTAAGGGGCCTTTAAGAGAAGGGGTGAAGAGTAATAGAAAAATAGGAACAGACACCAGAAAAATGAACAGGTAAAACTTGGTAGATAGAGGAGTTACAGAAAAATGCTCATCCTCGAGGTAACAATTTTCCCATGGACAGCAGTACATTGGGTGCGCTATCACAGTGAGGCTTCATACTGCAAGAGACGCAAAGACAACAGACCTGAAGAGCGAGTTCTTCCTGATCAGGCCCTTGATTCCCAGTTGTCTAGAAAGTAAATTCCTGGTTATATTAGAGTATTCTACAGGAGAAATGGAAATACCTACAAAATTTCTAGTTAAGAGATGAATGACAGAGTCTTACCCCAAAAACACAGAAGGCAGATTTACCCATGGTATGAATGGCTGGCTGTAGCCAGAAGTTTTCAGGGGCAGAAATATCGATTTTGGACTTATGTACTGTGACTGAGGCATAAGAATACACAATATCAGTGTCCCCTTTTTCCATTTTGAACAGGTGTACCTTAATCTGTGGAGGAAAAAGACTCCTTAAAAATACCAAATTCCGTATTGTTTTGTTTTAGCTGATCAGTGATATTTTTCCATAGATGGCTCATATTTAACGGGCTAAAAACTTCAGTATATTTTAAAAACCATCTAACAGGTACTGTGATTAACTCAGAATAAGAGAAAGAGCAAGTGAAAATAAATGGGTTTCCTGTTAACAGCTGGACGGGGGCTGTGCTACCATGGGGTGCAAAGACAAATCATGGTGGTGATAAGAGACAATATGAGTTATGGAAACATAATCAGAGGCATAGCACTTTCCTTATCTTGTTTCTTGAAGAGGAGATAAAGATCCTTAATTGACTCATAGGATTAACTTGGTTCCTGGGGTGGATTCGAATTCAAAGCAGGGAATCTTCAGAGTTGATGGGCATCTTGGAGGAGGGACGCCAAGTCGTGACTCTAGAGTGGTGAACAATCTGGGCCTTTCATCAGTATACTGAAGGACAGTATCAAGAGCTCTTGGCTTCAGAGAGATAAGTGATGGAGAAGATCCCTTATAGAACACAGAGAAGCCAACGCTGTTGAAAGCACTTGGTCAAAGAGATACGGGCTGTCTCTGAAACCTTAGGCAACACTGTCCATGTTAGTTGTCCCTTTCCTTCAGGGGTTTTGAAAGCAAAAAGAAATTGGCTATCTTTATCTATGGGAATACAAAAAAGAAAATCATCCTTTAATTCCTAACACCATAAATCAAGCAGCAGAGGCAGGTATATGTGGTAACAGTGTATTCAGGTTTGAAACCACAGGATGAAGGGGACCTGCTGCCTCATTGATGATCCCCAGGTGCTACACTAATCTCCATTTGCCATTTGGTTTTTAACTCCAATAACTGGAGTACTGCATGGGCTATCACAGAGAACAATTCCCTGGGACTTTAACTTTTGTATTATTTTGATGAAACCCTGTTTAGCTTCTGGTCTGAGGGAATATTGTCTTTGATGGGGAAAGATTGTAGAGTCCTTAAGTTTAATGCACATAGGCTTTACATCCTTAGCCCTGCCTACATTGTCTTCCATGGCCCACTTCTGGCTCTACCTATACATCTGTTTCTGAGCAATATAGCTCTTCTTCCTTAAGAGTCTATCACAGGATTTCTTGGGTCAATTACTTACATACCTGTCTGTAAGTTTCCTCAGTAGATTGTTTTAGGGTATTTTTCCTGCTCTGGTCAGAAATAGTCATCTGCAGGCCAGCAAAAGCTAACAGGCAGTAATCTGATTTAGATCTAGTTGACAAACAGTGCTAAAAACGACTTGAGATCTCTTTATAACAAATTGGTGGGCCATTCAGGCATAAGAAGAAATCTGTGTGAAAAGAACAATCCATTCCGTTCACAGCTCAGAGCTGGAGTAAAGTATTTAGTCGTGGGAGTCTCTGAGACTCCCTTATGGTGCCCAGCTGGGTTGATCAGAGCCCTGGACAAAAGATTAGGATGGGCTACCGGACTCCAGTATCAATCATGAACTTTATCAATTGGCCCCCTACAGTGAAGCTCACCTGGGGTTTGCAGAGGTCAGTAGAGGTGCAAAGGGGAGCCAGGAACCCGGGGCCCCATCAGTTGTCCTTCTGAGAGGCCAATGTCTCCCTAGATCTTGGTCTATGGGGACAGTTGTACCTCCAGTGGAGGCTGTCACGTGGGGCAGAGGTAGGGCGGAGTCCCTCCTTTCTGCACCTAAAGCATTTCAAGTCACATTGGTGAGCTTGATTCCCCTTTTGGGTTTTTACTTCAGAAGCCAATCTAAGCCTATCCCATTCTCTGGGGCCATGATCAAGCCTTTTGCTTCTTGTCTTTTCCCTTTCCTTTTGCTCCTCTTGGTCTGTATTATACAAGACTAGGTAGCAATCTTAATAATGTCATCTAGAGACTGTTCAAGGCTAAAATCAGCTTTTGTAACTTTCTCCGAATATCAGGTGCTGAATGAGTCATGAATTTATCTTTTGAAATAGTACCCTCTGTGAATCTGGATCAATTTCATTATGCTTCCTTAATGCCATTCTTAGGCTGTACCAACGACGCTAGGGCTGTCATTGGGCCCTTGTTGAATATCTGCTACACTGGAATACTTTAAAGGTTTCTTTCTTAACCTATGGAGTCCCCCAAGAATAAGGGCCTGAAAATGCTGCCTGTTCCAGTTCCGTACCATCATTAGAATCCCAGCCGAGGGACAGCTTCTGGGCCTGGTGATTATCCAGGAGTGCAGCTTGAATCCCCTTCCTTTTCCCTTTCATTTGACATCCCTGTCCAATATGTAAGCCATCTCCATATCTCTCAGCTGCCGTGATCACTGTTTGCATTGTGCTGGGGGTTAGAGTCTGATTTAAAATGAGCATAATAGCACCTCATGCAGTGTATCTATCAGGATTCTGAGAATTTAGCTAAGTCTGATTGAAAATGCCTTAGGTCCTACAATGAACACTGGGCCCATGTTCTCCGTCAGGTGTTTCATATACTGGGTATGTGCTTGCTCTGCCTGAGAGAGGCGGATAGAGAGGTTTGGGCACACAGCAGGAGGGGAGAGCTCTGGTTCAGAGTCTTCAGCAGCAATGGCAGTCACGGCAGTCAAGGAAGGAGCTGTGGCCAGTGTCCCTGAACCACTGGGAGTGAGACGGTAGGCGTGGCAGAGGTTTGCATCCTCTCTCGAAGCAAAAAAAGCTTGGACATAATGAGATTTCTGGCCATTTTTCTTTAGCCTGACAAAACCAGACTAATTGTGATATATGTGGGTGGCCAAGTTTTAGTACCAGGTAATTTATATTGGGACCACACCTGGGTGCAGTAAAAGATGAGCCTCTTCTTCAGGACCTAGGTCTTAAAGATGCATTCTAAAGACAATCTCTTAGGGACTGCTTCCCATTTGGAAGAGACACAGATCTATCAGAGTACCTAAGTCCTGTGATTATATCTGTTCCCTACTCGAGGGGTCTCCTGGGCAGTTTTGTGTGATTGCCTGCCTGTTCCTGGGTTGGACTTAGTGCAACTTACCAGTGCTAAGTGCTTAGCCAGAACACTCCAGAAAGTTTCCACCCTTCCTGAGGTCTGACAGAGAGGATACATCTAGTGGAAATCCCTCTCTCTCTAGCCTAGGGGTACGTTCTCAGTTTTTCCTGAAAGAGAAGGGCCATACAGAGGTGCTCCTGCACTACACTTACACTTAGAGTCACAGACTCTCAGATGAACCGAAGTCTCAGAGCACTGTCTGCTCTTAGCAGATGCACCCCAGCCCCAGCTAGGAAAGTGAAAGAGTGACCGCAAGCGCCAGCATACCTGGACATGGGTGGCGGGGGCTGATGAAAGTCACCCTCGGAAATCTGTCACCCAGGACTTAAGATTGGCGACAAGCACCCTATAAGCCTTTTTAACTGGTTGACAGATGCCTAATTTTAATTTGCAAAGAAAGAGACTATAGGGCTGGAGAAATAGCACATTGGTTAAAATGCTTGACTGGGAAGCACACAGCCCTGATTTTGATTTTCCAGCACCACATAAGCATGCTGTGGTGTAGCATGCCTATAATCCCAGCACTTGGGAGGCTACGGCAGGAAGATTGCTATGAGTTCAAGGACAGCCTGGCCTACAGAGTGAGACTCTCTCTCTCTCTCTCTCTCTCTCTCACACACACACACACACACACACACACACAGAGAGAGAGAGAGAGAGAGAGAGAGAGAGAGAGAGAGAGAGAGAGAGAGAGACTGTAAGTGGGTTCAAAGAGGAGTAGACCCAAAGTAAATTTTAACCTACTGTGCAGTGTCTTCAAGGGGTCTGTTCAGGCACCAAGAAATGTTACCCGAGAGCTCAAAACCAGGGTCCATGTTCTGCGAATGTCAAAGAATGAACACTGAATAAGGAGCAAAGTAGGAGAGTAAAAGGAAAGTTTTATTGGGAAAAGTACAAGGGAGAAAGTGAGATTGAAAGTAGGAACTCTGCTGCAGGAAGGGGAGGGGATAGAGCACCTGTTGATCAGCAATTGTAATCATCTTCCATAAACTCCTTTCTCTGGATCATGCATATTCATCTCCCTACACAGATCAGGCCTTTATTGATTGGTGCATATTAGCATAAAACTAGTTCATTGGCTTTAGATCAAATGTGAGGGTGCAATATAAGACCCCTGACTGTGGGGCCACAAAAGTCTACAGTCTCATGACCTACTTTTTTTTCTTGTTTTTGAGACAGGGTCTCAGGGTCTCGATCTGTAGCCCAGGCTGGTCCTAACTCAACTGGTGTAGCCCAGGCCTTGGATTCACAGCCATTCTCCTGCCTCAGCCTCCATAGTGCTGGGATTATAGTTGTGCGCCACCACACCGAGCTTTATGTGGTGCTGGGGTATCAACTCAGGGCCTTGTGTTTGCTGGGCAAGTGTTTTAACCGCTGTGCCATTCTTCCAGCCCATGGCCTGCTTAACTTTAGCTATGGTCTCATGACCTGTTTAACTTTGCCCTTGGCCGTTCCAAGGTGTGGTCTTTCTTAGGCTGTAGAGTTCTTTATCTGGGAAGGAGTACCTTGTCTGGGGATATCTGTACCCACCCAGCGTGGCTACTATGAACCTGCTTAATGAAATCTGGATTACTAGTATTGTCCTTTAAATGAAAAGGTAAAAATAATTAATACATTTGCTGTTCATCTTATCTTTGGTCTCTTTGAATCTGGAGCAAGTCTGTTGTGTTTGTGATAAGCCAATTATTTGGTTAAATCTCCTTGTCCTTTGGATGGGTCTTGTATTTTCTCAGCATGAGGGTTGGTTTTCTGCACTGTTGGAAGGTGTTCTTCCAACAGGCTGCCTAGCTCTTGTCAGCTGGTCCCAGTAGGTGGCATGTGTTGCCCCATAGTTCCGTAGGTGGGACTAACTCGTGACTGGGTCATGGTGGTGTCTCAGATTCCAGCTGTGAGCCATCAGGTTGGTGATGTGTGGCTCTTTCCTGGCTGCCAGGAATGTCAGCAGTGTTTCTAGTTCATTTTCTTTTACCAAGCACTTTCTCTGGAAATCCGTTGCTGGCCTGCCTTCCTGCCTCCTGTCATGAGGATGCTCGTTGTGTTCAGATGTATCTCCCACCCTCCCCGTCCCCAGGCATGCCGGATGAACAGAGAGAAGGGCTCCAGGAGGAGCTGATCGATATCATCCTGCTCATCTTGGAGCGCAACCCTCAGCTGCACTACTACCAGGGCTACCATGACATTGTGGTCACCTTTCTCCTGGTGGTAGGCGAGAAGCTGGCAACGTCCCTGGTAGAGAAGTTGTCTACCCACCACCTCAGGTACCTGTGCAGAGAGACATGAGAGGATGAGTGTCACTCCGAGCCCCCTTAGGATCACTCCTTGGCCCATTTTTTTGTTTTGTTTTGAGTCAGTGTTTCACTCTGTAGTCCAGGGTGGTCCTGAGCTTACTATGTAGACCATACTCGCATTGAACTCAAAATAATCCTCCTGCCTTAGCCTCCCGAGTGCTCTACCTGCAGTCCTCTTCCTCCAGCTCGTTGGCCCATTTTCTAGTCCGTTTCCTCAGTGGTCTGAGCCCACTCCACCTACCATCTTAGAGCTAATGTTCAGTCTGAGCATGCTCATGGAATTGTCTCTCTAGGGACTTCATGGACCCCACAATGGACAACACCAAGCACATATTGAACTATCTCATGCCTATCATTGACCAGGTGAATCCAGAACTCCATGACTTTATGCAGAGGTACGTGTGCATCGGCATTTGTCTGTGAAGGTGTGCACACACTCAGGGCTGTGCTGTATTCCTCACCTCACTCTTAGCTCTCCCTTGCGGATCCCGCTTAGTCTCATCATCATCTCAGGGCCTTGACATTGAACTGCCTCCTCAGCCTTTTATTTTTATTTATTTATTTTTTGAGACATTAAGTTGCTCAGGCTCGCTTGAACTGTGATCCTCCTGCCTCAGCCTCCCTAAATGCTAGGATTACAGGTCTACTCCTGATCACCATCTTATTGATAAGTGTTATTCTGATTTGTCCTTTATAATCACCTGAGTTCTGTACGTAGGCTTGGAGTGTTTTTTGAGTGTTGTGCTCTTTGGGGATAAAGATAAGCTGGCTTGTGGCTTTCTGGTTTTTGGTGGGTTTTTTTTGTTTGTTTGTTTTGTTTTTTTTGAGACAGGGTCTCCCTCTGTCCATGCTGGTCCTGAATTCACTTCAGTGCCCAGGCTGGCCTTGGACTCACAGCAATCCTCCTGTCTCAACCTCCCAAGTGCTGGGATTACAGGCGTGCGCCACCACGCCCAGCTTATGTGGTGCTGGGGAATCAAACTCGGGTACTTTTAGCACTTGGCTTAGCGCTTGCTCAAGCGCTTTAACTGCTGAGCCATTCTCCAGCCCCTGGCTTATGGCTTTCTATCAGGCAAGGAGAGATGGGTGAGGTTGCCAACATAGATTTGGAGGTTCTTGTCCAAGAGAAATACAGAATCCTGCGAGATTGAGAAGCTCAGGCCGTCAAGGGTGAGGCCATCTGTTGTGGTCTTATGTCCCAAGTACCAAGGAGAAGCAGTATTTCTTTTCATATATCAAATTTTTGATAGCCCAGGCTGGCCTTGGACTCACAGCAGTCCACCTGTCTCAGCCTCCCAAATGCTGGGATTACAGGTACGCACCACTGCGACCAGTTTATGTGGTGCGGGGAGTTGAACTCAGACACTTTGCACTTGTACTTTAACTGTCGAGCCTTTCTTGCAGCACCTCTGTCAGATATTTATTTATTTATGAGATAAGTCTCACACTATGTTCCAGGCTGGTCCTAAACTCCCTATGTAGCCCAGGCTGGCCTTGAAGACATGACAATCCTGCCTCAGCTTCCCAAGTGCTGGGCATACAGGCATGTGACACCACACCTGTTTTATGTAGTGGTGGGGAATGGAACCAAGGTCTTTGCACTTGCCAGGCAAGCACTTTAACTTTTGTCCTGTTCCTCCAGCACATGTCAGGTTATTATTTTTAAGTAATGGCTGTGTTTCAGATGGTTCAGGGTATCATGTTAACTGAAGAATGAATACAGCTGTGTGTTTAAGTCTGAGAAGATGTCCCATGTCCTCAGGAGGCTGAGTTAACCTCCAGGGAAGCCCCCACCGTGTGGCTTTTACTCCTGCAGGTGACATCTTTTGGGTGTTAGGAGACAAGGCAGCCAGGACACTATGTAAAAGACTTTTGATTTTGCAAGAAGATGCTAAATTTCTAGGTGGCCAGGTTTTTCACAAAGTGGATCCCCGGATGCTTCTTTCTTACAGCACTGAGGACAAAGGCACAGAGAAGCGGGAGGGGTCAGCCGGCTGGGGACAGGTAGACTGGCTGGGAACCTAATCTCTGGATCTTCTTTGCTCCTAGTGCTGAGGTGGGGACCATCTTTGCCCTCAGCTGGCTCATCACCTGGTTTGGGCACGTCCTGTCTGACTTCAGGCATGTCGTGCGGTTATACGACTTCTTCCTGGCCTGCCACCCTCTGATGCCCATTTACTTTGCGGCTGTGGTAGGTACAGGCCTTGAGCCAGTTGCAAGGCTCCCCATCCCCCTCCCAGCTCGGCGCTTTTCCCTGAAGGGTGCTGGTGGTGATGAAAACAAGCGAAAGATAGCGTCTCCCAGGCTGCTTCCTTGGCGCTGTGTGTGCCGTGTTAATTGGGGTGTCAAGCAGAAAAGAGGAAATGCTGCTTAGAGTTCTTTACTGGGAGACTCTTCCAGACTTTTAAGGTGCCCGTGCTCGCGGTGAGCAGTCAGCGCTCCCGCTTCGGGTCCTGGAACTGTTCTGATGGTGAGCAGCCGATGGGGGGTCGGGAACTGTGTTCACCAGCGCCACGTTTGGGGAAAGAGATGTCTCTGCAGGGAAAGCAGGAGGCGGAGGCAGGCAGAGTGGGGCCAGAGTGGGGTGGAGTTGGGCACCCAGGGAAGTTCCCACAGTCTGGCAGCTCTGAATTGTGACCAGCAGTCAGGAGAAGGGGTTGGTTGGTTTTTGAAGATGTTGAACGGGATAAGGGCCCTTCCCTTTCCTGCTTCACACTTGTTCTGTGCTGGAGCATTAAAAATCGCATAGCAATCCATCTCCTTTTCTTCCTCAAAGAATTGCCTTTTTTTTTTTTTTTTTGGAAGACTCTTGAGCAGACAGATGTGCTTTTCTCCTTAAGAGTGGATGCCTGCTCCTAGCCAGAAGGGCCAGCCCAGGGGACCACTCCCTTCTGGGTGAAGGATTGGCCATCCCTTTGGGTAGATCCCTGCTTGTTTCCACCGAGGCCCAGGTCGTGAGCCTCTGATGCAAGTCTTACTCCCACAGATCGTGCTGTATCGTGAGCAGGAAGTCCTGGACTGTGACTGTGACATGGCCTCAGTGCACCACCTGTTGTCCCAAATCCCTCAGGACCTGCCATACGAGACACTGATCAGCAGGGCAGGGGACCTCTTTGTTCAGTTTCCACCTTCAGAGCTCGCGCGTGGGGCAGCTGCCCGGCAGCAGGCTGAGCGGTGAGTGGGCCGAGGCATGGGAGTAGGCTGCAGGGAGGTGGGGACTTGGGTATGGCGAGGACAGGGCGGGGACATGCTCCTAGAGACCCAAGCTTGTGCTGGTGCAACTAGTGGTGAGACCCTATGTCTTTAACCAGAAGAGTGCCCAAACGAGGACATGGGCCTTGGCCTCGGGCTCCGCACTGTCACACCTTTGCCCTTATGCTCCTCCCCGCAGAACGGCAGCCTCTACCTTCAAAGACTTTGAGCTGGCGTCTGCCCAGCAGAGGCCAGATATGGTGCTGCGACAGCGTTTTCGGGGACTTCTGCGACCAGAGGCTAGAGCAAAAGAAGTCCTGACCAAACCAAGGACCAACCGCTTTGTGAAACTGGCAGTGATGGGGTTGACAGTAGCGCTGGGGGCAGCTGCGTTGGCAGTGGTGAAGAGTGCCCTGGAATGGGCCCCGAAGTTCCAGCTGCAGCTGTTTCCCTAAGTGCGGCCACAGGTCAGTTGTGGTGGACACAGTGTATCAAGGTGGCACCCTTCCACAGAAGGACGGGAAGGTGGACTTTCCTTGGTTAAAAGGTTCCTGCCAAGGGTGTTCTCCGGCCACCCTTGCCTGCCTGCCGTGTTTTCCTCGGCCTCACGTGGTCGGCCTTGTGGCCTGGCCCCAGTGCTCCCACCAGTGGACCTGAGCGCACTGTGCCTCCACCGTCGTGGAGGACAGGGGAGGTTGGTTCTGAGATCCCAGCTGCCCTGGGAGCCTCCGGGCCTGGCTGCCTCTAGGTACCCACAGGAACGAAGGGGATACCCCAGAAGGCAGGCCTCAACATGAAAGCAACACAGCAGCAGCCTGGGAGCCAGGTGAGCGCCTCAGCTCGCCACAGGGACCGAGTTGAACTAGGTCATTGGTTCAGTCCCGCCTGTTTTCAGCCTAGAACTCGCCCAGATGTCCAGTCTGGTAGGAAGGAATACCACGTGGATCGTTTCGCCTTTTTGCTGTTCTCTTCTACAGCCACATGACACAGAGCAGGTACTTTTATTACTATTTTTAGAACCCCATTTCACCACTTAACATGTAAAATACTCTCAGTGGTTTCATGAAAAAAAGCGGTCCTCGGCAGAAGAACGAACTTCCAAGATCCTGAAGTTTATTTTCTACCGTGCTGTTTAACACTTCACGTCAACCAGAGCTGTTGTTTGTACAGTCCCCTCCTTCTGTTTTCACAAATCCCGCCTGCTCCCAGCCAGCACCCATTGCTACCTGGGTGTCCTCTGCGTTTGCTGGTCTCTGCCTGCTTGTGAGCCCCAGCCAGCCTGAGGAGCCCAACGGGAGCCCTCTCCTGGGCATTTCCAAGGCTCCCTAGGCAAGCCTGTGTCCAGTGTTCTTGAGTACAGCCCTTGGGAACACGAGGCCTCTCAGCTCCTTTGGGACAACTTTACTGGAAGCCAGGGCAGGTTTGTTTGATGTTAACTCTGGCTTGGAGAAAAAAAGTGCCTTTTTCTGCTTTAAAGAATTAGAGTGTATAGTACACAGTAGCCACACGTCTGGTCTTTCCTGGGCACTGCTCCCTCTTGGCAGGTGACTTCCCGAAGTGGACATACACGCACTCCACCCCCTCCCCACTGCCCCCTTGTGCAGGATTGGGGGGCCAGAGCACTTGGGAGCAGCCTCTGCGTGCACTTTAAAGCCAAAGCAAGCTCCAAGAAGTAGTGGTTCTCCACAGCAGAAGCCCAGCGCGGGGTGAACAGGACCAATGGGGTGACTTGGAAAGTGGCAGACTCATCAGGATAAAGGAAAATTTCCCAGACTCTAGAGGTGAATGATCCCTGTCTTCTCCCATGGAGGTTTAGTCCTCTCATCACCTGGACGGTTGTTAGGGAGCAGCATCTGCTCCTCAGCCATGAGCACTTGGGACTGATGGAAGAGAGGGGCACGTGGGACCAGGGTCCCAAGCCAGAACTCCTTGAATCCTCAGAAGGTGACATTTGCTTCTGCTGAGGCCTGAAGAGGAGAAAGGGTGTTTTGTAGCTTTCCCTGTTCTAGGGCCCAGAAAGAAATCTATTTACCTTCAGGTGGTTTACTTATTCTGTAAAGAATATGTGTAAATATTTTGTACAGAGCCCTGTATGAAGTAAACAGCCATAAGTGGTTACTGATTCTTTGTCCTGTCCCCGCCACGTGCTAGGAGTGGACTCTTGTCTCAGGCCTATGGCCGTGATGCCGCCCTGCCTGGGCCCAGGCCAGTGCTCTGCTCATGGTCTCCTGGAGGGGCTTTACCTTTCTCATGTGCTGCTCTGGTCCCCTGCCTCCGTTCCGTGGGCTGGTATCTGCTCTGGAAATACTGTGTAGTTCCCTGCAACCGGGAGTGCTCAGAGTGGCCCAGGGCTGAGAAGGGAAGGCCCAAGGCCAAGCCAGCAAGATTCAGCTCATGCCACCCTTTGTGATGACCGCTGTGGGAGTACGCTGCCTGGCATTGAGGCCAGAGCACAAACGAGGGCATGTTTCCTGTGAGCTAAGGGACAGGCGCATGTGGTCACACTCCTGTTTACAGGGATGAGGGTGACTTGTTATGGGTCCTCTACGTAGCTTTAGGATGGGACTGTCACCAGAACATTAGACTGATCTAGACTGGGGCGCCCCTGAGGTGGAGCTGTGTGGAAACGTGAACAAGGTCCTGTGAACTGCTGAAGTGTGGGCACAGGACACCACCTCCCCCACTGGGCTGTTCCTGCATGTCACCCACCACACAACACTCCTAAGCCAACAACCAGTGTTCCTGAGTCCTCCCAAGATTCTAGCCTGTGACTGGACCTCAGGGTGAGGTCACAAGAACCCCTGAATTTGTTCTTGGCCAGGCAGGGTTGAGGGCAGCCTGCGTACACACACACACCATCTATAGTGCTTTTTGGACTGGGCCCAGTGGGGCCTGACACTGACCCTGGGAAGCATTTGAATTACTGGATGCTCCGGTGGTGTCAGGAAACCCCACACAATACTCGGGAACACAGCCTAACATTTAACAGCTGGCTGACAAGTGTGGGTTCTGTGGGAGATGTTGTGGGCAGTCAGTGAAGGGGCAGCTGTGACCAGGCCCCTTCCAAGGCCGGGCAGGCTGCCAGCTGTGCCCCTGGTCAGATCGCCCTAGCCACCTGCCAGGGTGCACAAGTTGTGCTTGATGAGCTCATGCTCTGCTATCTCTGCTCACAGTGCCTGGGGTCAGCTCTTGAATCTGGGCATCCCAGGACGGAGTGGCAGTGCCTGACCAGGCGCTGAAACAAGCCTTTCCCTGAAAAACCGTGTGCACTGTCATCTGGGGCCAGGAGTCAGGTGCCTCTGCCTCCTGCTCTAACAATCACACTGCAGCACAGCAGCTGTGGTTGGCTCCAAAAACCAGGTCTCAACAGGAGACACAGGTCCCAGAGAGAAGAGACAGTGCACAGAAGGGCACCCCAGACGCGTGCATTTCTGACCAGCACAGGACCCCATGAGCACTACTAGGTCAAAACTTAGCTGTTGTGCCTGAGGTGTTAAAATTAGGAAAGACATCATCACCCCTCAGCCACAGGGGCTTCGTCTGTTCCTGAAATCTCTTCTAGCTCTGGAGTTGGAGAACAGCAAGACCCTGACCTGGCTCCCCTCAGCCAGCTGCACTGCACCCTGCCCACAGCATCCTTGACCCTGAAGCTGAGCAAAGGATGCCAAACCTGGTGTGGGGTCCCAGGACCAGCCTATCCTCCCTGACACCATTCCAGAGAGCTTGGATCCTGGCTGTGTGTAGAGGCCCAGCCATGACATTCACGTCTTTTCAAGGCATCACATATACCTTCCTGGAAAACTATTAATTTGCTTACAAAGGTGACAGGGACAGTGCCACAGCCAGGGGGTTGTGCATACACCAGCCCAGTTCTTCTCTGAACAAGTTTGTAGCAGCGCTAAGGGCCAGGCCTCCCAAGGTGAGTGCAAAGTCACCCTGAAAGCCAACAGGAGGGGTTAGGCTGTGGTGCTCAGGACCCAGCAGGAAAGCCTGGTCCATGAGGAGTGTAGAGTCACACATGGGCTGGCAGAGCTTAGGCCAGCCAAGCTGTCAGGCAGAGGTGGGAGTCATAGAGAAGACAACTCTAGCCAGCAGCCCACAGCCTCAGGGGAAGGCCAAAGGCACTGGGGCAGATGTGACTGTGGGCAATGGCCAGGGTAGGTGGGACTCCTGATACCAACCACACAGGGCACCTCGCAGTGTAGGTAGGACCTCTGCTTCTGCCAAGCTCGAGCATCCCAGAGGCCAGACGTGAGAGCCCACCCCGCCCTACCACAGCCTTTGGACGTGGGGCTGTGTCACTGCAGATCCCAGCCATCTTTACCTCAGTGGCAATTCTGACAGCTTGGGTGGCAAGGAATCCCATTCACACGGCAGCGGCATCCCCCACTCGTGTCCCCGGGGCCCTAGAGCACGAGGGAAGAGGGTGTTGTCCTGCATCGCTTGCAAAGCCCAATGCCAAGAACATGCTGCCACTCTGGGCTTGGTTCCTCTAGGCCCTCCTGCCAAGAACAGCCTGCTTGGCCGGGACCACCAGGGAGGTAGTCACAAAGGCCTCTTCCGGGCTCCCCCGTGCCACAGTGTCCCATCTCAGTCCACCCACCCCCGGATCAAGGCCGGGGAGGGGCTGCCCTTGCATGCTTGGCATGGGTCAGTACACAGCTGCTCCCTCTGCTCCCTCCTTCCACCTGCACATGGCTCCAGCGCCAGGGATGCAGCCCACGTAGGAACCAATTTCATTTTCAGAGCTCAGGTTGACAACACTCCACGGGGCACCATGCCTTGCGTTTTTTCACTCGATTCTGACAACAAGTCTGAGAAAGGCCATTCTCATCCTCGTGTAGAGGAGAGGAAGTAAGGCTGAGAGCATGTGTCCACCCCCACCACAGGCTGACCTTTTCCTAGCTGTGTTCCAGGAAGGGCTGGGCAGATTTCCTGTCAGGGACCTGCCAAGAACTGGCAGGCCACACAGCCTCAGCCTCTGCAGAACACAGGCGGCCACAGACCAGCAGCGAATTACCAAGTGTGGCTACGTTCCAACAGAACTCTACTTATGGATGGTGAAATGTGGACTTCAAAGCTGTATCACTGAATTATATTCCCAGTTTTCCTGACTGGGGGGCGGGGGGTGTTCAATCAGCCCAAGGCCTTTGCACTGAGCTATATCCCGGCCCAATTTTAAATTTTATTTATTTTCATTTTAAGGCAGGGTCTTGCTTGATTACTAAATTGATCAGTCTGGGCTCAAACTTGTGAACCTCCTGCCTCAGCCTCCCAGAGTGCTGGGATTATACATCTGCATCACCAGGCCTGGTTCCTTTTTGATGCTTAAATATTTATGTGTAAATTTTCCTTTTTTTCTTTGAGATAGGGTTTCACTCTCTAGTCCAGGCTGGACCAACCTGAACTCACTACATAGCCCAGGCCAGCCTTGGATTCATGGCAATCCTCTGCCTCAGCCTCCTGAGTACTGGGATTACAAGCATGTGCCACCATGCCAGGCCTACGTGGTGCTGGGGAATCGAACTCAGGTACTTAGCACTTACCAAGTACTTTAACCACTGAACTGTTCCTCCAGCCCCTTTGATGCCTTTTAAAACCATTTAAAAATACAAACAGCCTGGCACACACACTTGTGTTCCCAGCACTCTGGGATGCGAAAGCAGGAAGGTGACAAGTTCAAGGCCAGCCTCGGAAGTTCAGCAATTTGGCAAGATCCTGCCTCAAAAAAATAAAAAACAAAAAGTGACGACGTAGCTCAGTATCAAGTCCATGGGTTCTTAGTACCACCAGAAGAGGGGGAAAAAAAAAATGTAGGGTCAGGTGTGGTGGCATATACCTATAATTCCAGCTACTCAGGAAGCTAAGAGGATTATAAATTGAAGGACAGCCTAGGCAACTTGGTAAGACATTGTCTTAGAAAGCAGAGGGCTGGGGGAGTCGCTTAGGGTTAAAATGCTTGCCTAGCAAGCATAAGACCCTGGGTTTGACTCCCCAGTACCACATGAGCCAGGCGTGGTGGCTCATCACACCTGTAATCCCAGCACTTGGGAGGCTGAGGCAGGAGGATTTCTGAGAGTCCAAGGCCAGTGTGGGCTCCAGAGTGAGACCCTGTCTCAAAAAATAAGGTGGGCTGGGGAAGTGTCTCTCAGTGGTGGAGGCCCTGGCTGATTCCCAGTAACAGGAAAGAATAATGTAAACAAGTCCCTCCTCGCCAGCTATGCAAATACAAGGGGCTGCATTTGCATGGCAGTTCTCCAAGTGCGCCCCAAGTCACTCCCCCAGCTGCAGCTACCCCAAGACTCACCCCAGGGCCCCAGCGTGGCCCCTTGGTGACCCAGCAGATCTCAGTGTGGCAGACAGTGCAGCGGATCCAGTCACAGCCGTCCTTCTTCTGCACCACAATCCGGCACTGTGGGCAGTACATGGCCTCTCCCTGCTGCAGCATCACCTGGGCGGAGCCGGAACCAAGTGGGTGTGGGTCTGGCCAGGCCTCCCACCGGCCCGCTGGGATGTGCAGCCGCCCTCTCAGGCTCCTCCTATGAGCAGCCACCACTTCGTCCTCCCACCCAAACCCTCTTCCTGCTGTTCACTATCTGGCCTAGGCCACCTGTGGATGGGTGTGCAGTCAGAGAGAGGCCAGAGCCTCCAGGGACCTGGAAACTCAGCCCCAGAGCTCAAGTCACCAGGCCTGGGTGCTGACCCTGCCTTACCTGCAGCATCTCTGTGGTCTGCCGGGCAGCCGTGTCATTCTGAGCCCGCAGCGCCAAGTCATCTTGATACTCCTTACAGTTCATGCGCTCATGGATGGCCTGAGGGGTGAGAGGGCTCCTGGGCCTGGGAAGCTGCCAGGCTAGGGCAGATACTTGGAGCCTCAGTGACCTGCCTGACTGACCGTGCACCCACTGTACAGCAGGGAGCACAGGGACCAGGAGGTGAAAGCAGGTTATTAACAGGCCCTATCATCAACCTATTCGTTTTACGGCCTTATGGCTGGGATTAGTGCCCAGTTCTAGGCCAGGCCTATCTGGGATTGAACCGGTACTGAGTCTACATGGATGGGCCTCACCAATGTGTGGATCCCAGGCTGATCCCCCAGAGCCTGTGTTTTTGTTTCCTTTTTAGTCAGGGTCTTGCTCTGTAGTCCAAGTTGGTCCTGAACTCACTATGGATCCTAGGCTGGCCTTGAACTCACAGCAATCCTCCTGCCTCAGCCTCCTGGGTACTAGCTTCCAGGTGTGCACAAGGTGTGCTGCAGAATTGAACTCAGGGGCTGGAGAATAGGTCAGTGATTAAATCAGTGCTTGCCTAGCAAATGCTAAGTACCCGAGCTCGATTCCCCAGTGCTGCATAAGCTGGGCATGCTAGCGCACGTCTGCAATTGTAGCACTCATGAATTTGAGGTCAGTCTGGTCTACGTAATAAGCCCAAACCATTATGGGCAAGAATGAGACCCTAACTCAAAAAAAAAAAAAAAAAAAAAACAGAATTGCCCCCAGGGTCCTGTTCTTGCCAGGCTAGTACCTTCACTGAGGAGCTACTCCCCCAGCCCTCCTTCAGGGTTTTCTCCGGGACCAACCACTGCATTGCAGCGAGCCCCCGGCAGGGCCTGTGTCAGGCTGAGTGGCATCCACCCACCTTGCATAGCAGGCAATTAACACGGAAACACACAGGGCAGGTAAACTCATTGACGTCATCCTCAAAGAAGCACCAGCCCTTGCAGTCCGGAGTCTTACAGTGGTAGCTGAGGGCACTGCGGTTTTCAGCAATGGAGACGCTCAGGTCCAGAAAGCGCTGGTAATCCTCAGGGGACAGGAGCTGCAAACAGCCATGTCCTTGCTGCTCAGGATTCAGGTGCGGCAGATGGCCCTCCTGGACCACTCACCCCCGGGGCCTCTGACCCGGGAGCTACCCAGTCCACGTTCTTCCCCACATGGCCTTCTAGTGTTTATCCTTATTTTTTGTGGGACCCAGGACTGAGCCCAGGCCTCACCCCGAGCTAGACTGCCAGCTCATTGTTTAGTTTTGATTTTGAGACAGGGTCTCACTAAGCCCTCACTGGGGTCAATCTTGTGATCCTCCTGCCTCAGCCTCCCTCTGTGCTGGGATTATAGGCCTGCGCTACTAGGCCTGGCTCCTTCTAGTGTTAAAACTCCATTCAAAGACTGGATAAGAAAAGCTCCTAAGCATGGGCGGTGGTGACAGCTCTGTAGCAGTGCTGAGCGCTTAGTGACGGTTAGAACTGCAAACTCCACATGCAGCGTATTTTACCACATACTCAAAAGGCCTGGGTGTGACGGCACACACTTAAATCCCAGCATTCCTCAGACTAAGGAGCAGCACAAGCCCAAGACCCTTGTCTCAAAAAATAAAAACGGCTGGGGTTATAGCCCAGCGTGGAGGGTGTTCTCTCCCCAGCACCACACACACACTTGCAATAGGACCACAGGAATGACAACCAGTGATGGGGACCCTGTGGCCAAATAAGGGTGCGGGTATACCAGGTGCTGGAAAAAACAAGAAGATGGCAAGAATGGCACAACCAGGCCTGGAGGAGTGGCACAGCAGTTAAAGTGCTTGCCTTGCAAGCACAAGGCCCTGAGTTCAATTCCCCAGCACCACATAAAGCTGTGTGTAGTGGCGCACACCTGTAATTCTGGCATGCAGGAGGCTGACACGAGAATTGCTGTTAAGACCAAGGCCAGCCTGGGCTCACCAGTGAGTGCAGGACCAGCCTGGATTATAGAGCGAGACCCTGTCTCCAAAAAGGGGTAGGGAGCTGGAGGAATAGCTCAGTGATCACAGAGCGCTTGCCTAGAAAACACTGAGTATCCAAGTTCGATTCCCCAGCACCACATAAGCTGGGCATGGTGGCACACGCCTATAATCCCAGCACCCAGGATGCTGAGTCAGGAGGATTACCATGAGTCCAAGGCCAACCTGGGCTCCATAGTGAGCTTGAACCAGCCTGGGCTACAGAGTGAGACCCTGTCTTTAAAAAAATAATGCCCCAGCCATTCTAAACCTTTCAAAGACTTCACTAGCTGTCCTGTGTCTACAGATTTATCCTACAAAAATGAATGTACCCAAGAGGCTACATGTACAATGCCATGTGACAGAGCACAGACTGAGAGAACCTGGACTTGCTAAGAAAAGAGATATAACCAAAATATATACCATAGAGATTTAAAATGATCTTTACGGGCTGGAGGAATGGTACAGCAGTTAAAGCGCTTGCCTATCAAGTGCAAGGCACTGAGTTCAATTCCCCAACACCACTTAAGCCAGGTATGGTGGTGGTGCAAGCCTGTAATCCCAGCATTTAGGATGCTGAGCCAGGAGAACTGCTATGAGTTCAAGGCCACAAACATATATACAAGCCTTGGGCTGGAGGAATGGCACAGCGGTCAAAGTGTTTGCCTTGCAACCATAGGGTCCTGAGTTCGATTTCCTAGTACCACATAAACCAGGTGTGATGGCGCACGCCTGTAATCCCAGCATTCAGGAAGCTGAGGCAGGAGGACTGAAGAAAAAAAAATTAAGTTTCAGCCACTCCACCAAACTCCATCCTGCTGGGCCATGGCACCCCAACCCCATATATGGAGGTCCCTGGGCATCTGCCAAGGTCCCAGACAGCACCGTTGCCAGCTCCAGCCCCTCCTGACCTCAGCCCCACCCTCATGCCTTACCGCCCGGATCTCCCTCTCCAGAAGCTTGCCAGGGCATGAGTAGGTGTCATCAATGAAGGGACAGGAGACCTCTGCCTCCTGGCTGTTGCGGATGGTGCCCTGCAGGCACTCCCTGGGGAGGGGAAGGGGGAGTCAGAGTCTCGCCGGTGTCCACAGGGATTCTACCCAGCTCTAGCAGGGCCTGCCCAGGGCCCTTGCTCAGATACCCATGGGTTCCTCACTATCCTCCCTCCTGCCAGCCTGTTACCAAAGCCTCTGTCTCCGCCCATCCGACTGCTCTGTGCTGCCAGGTCCGGGCCCCAGCGCACCTTGCCTGGTGGCCTACAGGAGCTTCCCCACTGGCCTCCACTGGGCTTCCTGCCTCCACTCAGCTTGGAGCCCACTCAGTGTTCAGCCGCCTCCTCTGGGCCTCCCATCCCACCTAAGCTGGTGGGAGCCGCCAAAGCTCCTCCTCCCGCCCCTTTTCCATTTCTCTGCTCTGGCACCGGCAGACCTCCTTGGTTTCCCAAGAAGGGCCAGGTGTACTCCAGACCAGACCTGCCAGCGTCTGCTCCGGCACCACCTCCTTAGGAATCTCTGCACTCTGCCAGGCAGGGCTGGTAACCCAGTTACTTAATGGGTGACACAGGACCTGTCAGTGAGGGGGTCACCCCACTAGCATCAGTCCCCCATGGAAAGGCCAACTGGCTCCAACGGTGCCATGGTGAATGAGATTGTTTTTCCAGTCCAGGGGCAGAAGGGCTACCCCAACAGTCTCAAGAGTGGGTGGGTTGTTCACAGCTGAGAGTGGGATTGGAGACAGCTGCCAGGGCAAAGCTGCCAAACCCTTTCACAGGTCAATAGGTGGTAGACAGCATAGTTACTCTGGAGCCACGACAGACAGCCTTGGTTCATGCCTGAACATCATATGAGTTATGTGGCTTTTGGTGAGCCACTTGGCCTCTCTGTTACACCTCCCCTTCTGCAACTGCAAACAGGGAGCCAGCCTACCTCACTGGTTTGTGGACATCCAGTGAGATATAAGAGCACAGGACCCCACCCACTTGGGGTGGGGCGGGGGCCGCACCTGCAGAAGGTGTGCAGACACTCACGCAGCACCACGGCCTCGCCGGGCCCCAGCACAGAGTAGCACACGGGGCACTCGGCGGGCTCAGTGTTCAGCACCAGGTTCCTCTGCTCCAGCTGCACGTGCTGCAGGTAGTTCCCCTCCTGCTGCTGCTGCTTCCGCTGGGCACACAGGGGCCGTGGGTGATCAGGGTCTCAGGGGAATCAGGGAAGGGAAGGGGCCAAAGCTGGGAGTCAGGCTGAGGCTTAGGGGCAGAGTGGTCTGTGTGGAGAGGCAGGAGACCCACATGGGGACACATGAAGGCCCACACTGGAAGGCAGGGGCTGTAGCGCTCACATCCCTACCAAGAAGCAAGAGTAGGCAGGGGCACTGGTGGATCCTAGTCAAGGTCATGGGTGGGGAGAGGCAAAGCTGGGAGCAGAGGGAGGTTGTGTGGGGCTAGGTGGGGCCTGGCAGGAACAGGTAGGGACGTGGCATGCATTGAGAGGGAGCAAGGCTCAGGGCAGGTGTCCGTGTAACCAGTGTGTGTCACCTTGGAGAAAGGGGGCGGATGTGATATCCCAGGGAGCAGGAGGGGCCAACATGACAGGAAAGCAGGGGATCATGCCAGAGCCAACAAGGGGCAGGGAGCTGGGGGGTTAGGTATATCAGGGAACAGAGGAAGGTCACAGGTAGACAAGAGTAGATGCTAGCTGAACGTGACCAAGGTCACAGAAAGGATGTTGGGATTGCAGCCCATAACACTTGTGTGCATGGCATGAGGGCTGTCAGAGTGAGGGACAGGGAGTATAGCGTCCAGATGCACGTCACACCCAGAGAGGAGCCCCAGCCACCGCAGGCCCTCCAAGAAAAGGCCGCCCAGCCAAGTGCAAGGTCACCGCCAGCACAGGAAGCCACCGGAGGGCAAGGCAGCAAGGAGGGAGGCGTGGCAGTTCACAGGTGGCCTCCTATCTGGAGGGCCCATCCCCTCTGCAGGGGCAAGCGTGTCTGGCTTACCACCCACCTGCTGGTACTGGCGCAGAGCCTCCTCCTCTCCGGCCAGGCGTGCCCGCTCCTCTTCATCTGGCTGGTATGAGGCAGGTACCTGGTAGCCTTCGGGCCGCGCACAGCAGCACATCTCACAGCCGGGCCGTGTGGGCTTGTTGATGAAGGTGCACCCGGGGCACTGCCAGCCCACCTGTGGCAGAGAAGCCATAAGCGCGCTGGGCCAGGTAACCCAGGCAGGGTGGGGGCCCACCAAGTGGCTGCTTACCGGCAGGGGCTCCTGAGCAGTTTCGGGCTGCACCCCTCCAGGCTCCTGGGGGGCCCCTGACTTGGGAAGGCCTCTGGGCTGCAGTGTGAGGTCCTTAAAGCCCAGATCTGCAGAGGAGTAGGTGGGGGTGGGGGGTACAGATCCATGTTGCCTACCTTGTCCACAGCCCGAGCCAGTCAGGCAGACCCACCTCGGGCCTCTCCCACCTCCCTGAATGTCCCCTTCCCTGCCAGGTGAGTATCCTGGCTCCCAC
Organism: Ctenodactylus gundi; assembly: GCA_004027205.1. Lineage (NCBI taxonomy): Eukaryota > Metazoa > Chordata > Mammalia > Rodentia > Ctenodactylidae > Ctenodactylus > Ctenodactylus gundi. Next base: position 217,523 of record PVKB01003016.1, read on the forward strand.
TGGGTTGGTCCCTAACCCATCATGACTGCTTCTGCATAAAATCCAGACCTCCTAAGCACAAGACAAACCCCACTCCTGGGCTGGCTCGCCCACATGCCCTGGAATCCATTCACAAGGAGATGCCCACAGCAAAGAAACCTGCTGCGAGACTCTTCCCCTTCTCCTGCCAATCTCTAACACTCAAAAGACCCAGGGACACCCAACACAGAAAGGTATGGAGCCATGACAGCTAAAGGGCCACGCAGGACATCACTGAGACCACTGGCAAAACCCTCCTAAGATTCACTGCGATGCACACCTGAAACCCCGGCTCTCGGAGGCTGAGCAGGATCGTCATGTCAAGGCTGCTCTGGGCAACTACAGTGAGACCACAGGCCAGTGGCAGGCCTGCCTCACATGCTGGGAGACCCTGGGTTCCTTACCAGTTCTGCACAAATAAAATAATTTCCTAAACAGGAGATGTATATGTGGCAATGTAAGAAAAGTTTTTCTTGGACTTTCTTTTTAAGGAAATCCATGCAGTAGATTTAGGGAGAGGGATATCATGTGTGCAGCTGAATCTGAAGTGGTTCCAAAAATAAAATAATTTTATAGAGAGAGAGAATGGCAAAGTAAAGCAAATGCAGTAAAATGTTGATACTTAGAGATTTTACATGGAATACACATGAACTCTGTACGATTCTTTGTGCAATTCGTCAACTTTTCTGTAGATCGGCAATATTAAAAAAATAAAAAACTTAGAATAAATGTACCAAGTTTACACCTTTCCTTCTACTTCTGACCAGAACTTTACTCTATAGCCCACCTGGCTTTGAACTTGTGACCCTTTTGCCTCAGAGGGGTTATAGGCCTGTGCCACAACGCCTGGTATGATTTATAAATTTAGAAGAATGAGAAGCAGGAACAGAAACAAAGTTGCTCAAGGTCCTATGTCAACTGTCCTCAAAATGGTTCCCAGAAATGCTCCAGTGCTGGCCTCTGTGTCCTTTATTCTCCCTTCTACAAAGGCCCTCGGTAAGCAACCGACCCAAAGGCCCCACGACCTCAGGTGCTGGCCCCGGCAGGCCTCACCTTCCAGCATCCGCAGCTGCCGATCACGCTGCACCTCCTGCGGGTTGAGTGAGGTGTTGCAGGCAGACAGCAGATAGAGGTAAGCACTGTCCCCATTCCGCCGCACCCCGTGAGAATGCAGGGTCTCCTGGTCTCGTGCCAGCCGCTGCCCAATCACCCACTGCTGCAGGATGGGTGGGAAGCCATAGTCCAGAAACACCTGGGGTGCAGAGAGAGGGTGAGGGGAAGAAGACTCAAGATGAGAGAGAAGGCACAAGCCAAAAGGACACCACCCTGAGGTTTGCCCCTGGCCCCTCACTCACCATGTCCTTGAGGGAGGCCACTGTCATGTCAGGGCGCACTGTGAGCCAGATGGTGACAGTGTGCATGTGGGCATCCTCCACGCTCACACACAGCCTGTGTAGAGAAAGGGGCAGGGCAAGGGCTCTAGCCACAGGTCAGCCTCGTCCACCAGACGCAGTGGCACAGGATGTCTGCACACATGTGCGAACACACACCAGAGCCCATGGGGGTGGGGCACCTCATCTTCCCACATTTGCCCCACTTGCAGGACCACTGCTTGCGACACTTCCCTTGGCTCCCAACTCCGCATAGCATGAGAGCCTCTGCCATCTGGTCTGCCCCATCTCCCCTGCCTCTTCTATCTTCTCTCGTGGCTTGTTAGCCAAACCACCCACAGCTGCTACTACTGACCAAGCGCCAGGACTAGTCAACACATGTAACACGTATTACCCCCAACCTTCTCAGCACACTCACAGGGCGGGACGACTACATCCTTTTTCCCGTTAGGGATTAAGCTCAGGGCCTCTACACTAAGCTATATCCCCAGCCTGTTTTTTAATTTTTGACTTCAAGACAGGGTCTTACCAACTTCCCTAGACTGGGCTGAATTTGTGATCCTCCTGCCTCTGCCTCCCAGGGTGCTGAGACTGATTACGAGGCCTATGCCATTAGACCAAGATTTCTTTTTTTAACAGATACAAACATGTTACAATAACTTCATCAGTAGGTAATTAATAACTGTTAGAGGAAAGATTTAACCCCAAACAGTATTATTCCAAAGGGATATTTTATCTTTGCAGTGAAGGAGACAGAACCCAGGGCCTCATATATGCTACGCAAGCATTCCACCACTAAGCTTCCCCAGCCTGATATCTAAAATACCAACTTCCTTAATGATCTGCAAATGTTTTTGGAAGAACAAAACCATTTAAAAAAAAAAGAAATATCAGAACTGACACCAAAGGAAACAGAAAGTCTGGGGTACAGAAGAGTAGATAAGTCTCACTGTTCACAGTATCTTCCAAGAGACCTGAGAAAACACTGCAAGCATAAAGCAAGGACAACAGAGCCAACCACAAGATGAAGAGTTTAAAAAGCGACGTGAGAAGCTGGGCCGGGTGCCGCAGACCTGTAATTCCAAAACTCTGGAAGGCTGAGACAGGAGGATCACAAGTTTCTGCCCAGCCTGGACTTAACGACTTAGCAAAATCATGCTAAAAAAAAAAAAAAGGACCATGAGGCTTGTGGTCAAGATGGCAAGTGAATAACAGCACTGTACAATGTCTCCTCATCAACTCACTTAAAAAGTCAAGAAGAAAGCTAGAAAAAGACTGCTTGGTGTAGCTAAGAGGAGCATCCCCCAAAACTGAAAGGCGACCAGCGGGAGGACAGAAACTCCAAAGGACCTTCGAAACCAGAGGGGGGAAAAAAATCCCCGCGGTTAAGGAAACAGCGGCAGCCGGCTCCAAACGGCAGGCAGCTGCGGATGGAGGAAAGTGCGCAGGGACCTGAACATCGGACGGAGTGGAGCTGGGAGAGAATGGAGCACACAACAACGGGAGAAGAGGCTGCGGGCGGATCTGAAATCCTGAAGTCACATCGGATGAGGAGGAAAACAGCCGACCCGGCGAAGCCCCAAGCTGCCGGCATCCACAGATCACAAACAAGGTCCGGAGGCCAGAACCTCAGCCCGAGGTAAGCACGGACCCAGTTAAGTGGGAATTATTGGCAGCGGGTGGCCCCAACCTCAGAAGCACCAACCCGCCGGTGTGTGTACTACAAACACAGCGAGGGCTCCCCCTTTGAAAAGGCCCCAGGATCCCAGATCAGAAACGGGGCTCAACAGCCATTGCAGGCAGTGACGTCAGCAGGAGCCATTTTCTTCCCTGCGCACCAGAGACAGTCAGAGGTAGCAGAACCATGGGGAAATGTGGTAACAAATCTTATACAAAAAGATCTGACTCCCCAGGGGATGGTACAAGGGGTGCCGAAATTGCAGAACTCAAAAAAACAGATGGGCAAGAGTGATGGTGACTTCTGGGCCCAGATAGCCAGTGAAATAAAGCAGGGATTAAAGTAGGAATTAAAGCAGGAAGCAAACCAGGAAATAAAACAGACAGAGCAACAGCTACAACACCACTTAGCTAAGCAAAAAGCAAGCCTTGAAAAGCATATAGGAGACCAGAGAAGAAATGCACCAGAAGATAATGAAGACAAAAAAAGAAAATAAAGAACACAGCAGAGATATAGAAAAATTAAATGCAGATATTCAGGAAATGAAAAACACGCAGGTAATAATAAGCAACCACTTTAAACAACTTCAGAATAGAATGTCAGACCTAGAAAATAAAATGACTAAGCTGCAACATACAGGCCATGAAGAACACAAAGCAAATAAAGCAAATCACTGCAATGGCTGACAGATGATTCAAGGAGAAACCACCTCAGAATGATGGGAATCGAGGAGAAGACTGAGGACAAAACAAAATGCTCAAAGGACATGTTTAATGAAATAATGGAAGAAAATTTCCCAAATTTAAGAAAAGAAATGAACATGGAACTATTGCAGGCATATAGAACACCAAACAACTTTGATCAGAAGAGATCCTCATCACGACACATCATAATTAAAATTCTAGAAACCCAACACAAAGAGAAAATACTAAAAGCAGTAAGAGAAAAACAGAAGGTGACCTACAAAAATAAGCCCATCAGGATAACAGCAGATTTTTCAATCTAAACTCTAAAAGCTAGATCTTGGAGCAGTGTCATCCAAGCACTAAAAGAACATAAATGCCAACCAAGACTGATATATCCAGCAAAATTATCTTTTAATTTTAAGGGAGAACTTAAAACTTTCCATGACAGACACAGCTTAAAGGAATTTGCAGCCACTGAACCAATATTACAGAAAATACTTAAAGGAAACCTGGGAAGTGAAAGGGACACCAGCAACACCAACGGCCCCAGAGAAGAAGTGACAACAGTTAGAGGAGAATGAGCTGAGAAAAATGTTGGGAATTAGTGAAATATGAGTAAATAAGATATGAAAGTTAAGGAATTCTGAAATAACTAAATTTGCCTTCATGTCTGTCACTTTAAGTATATTTATGTGGTATAGCTTTGACTTCATTTAATGTAGCAATGTGATACAGTTTTAACTTTGTATTGTTGTAGCAATTCGCTTATCAGGTCACTAATGAAAGTTTATCCTAAGGAAACTGACTGATGTAAAGATAACCTTGTGAATGTACAAATATGCACCTTCCAGTATTCAGCTAAGGCAATTGAAAAAAAGTCACCTGTGATTTTCTTTTCTTATGATGTCTTTGTCATTATAGGCTGAAAAATATGCTTGAATTTTATTTTTTTGGATGGAGCTTTGTATATGTTAAGTATTCTTCCTTTTTTAAATGCTTGGAAGAATTCTTTGGTTAAGCTGTCTGGTCTAGAGTTTGTGACGATTAAAATTAGAGATTTTCTTTAATAAGCTTTTAGTGTCAAAAAAATAAAAATAAAAATAAATAATAAAAGGACCATGAGGGCCATGGGCCCTCCTAATCTCTAGTTCCACAGATTAATCAGATAATTAAAATTAAAAAATAAAAATGGGCTGGAGATGTAGCTCTATGTGACGTCTCTGGACTTGATCCCTAGTACCACATAAACAGAAAGAAACTCTTGAGAGGTGAAATGACCTGCCCTACATATCTCATAGTTGATTAGTGGCAGAACTGGGATTTCAAACTCTTAAGTCTCCTCAAGCCAGAATATGCTACACTACTTTCCCTGGGGATGATGGTGCACACCTGTAATCTCATCAACTCAGGAGTCTGAGACAAGACCATGGCAAATTACAGCCCACCCTGGGCAACTCAGTGACAACCTGTCTCAAAATAAAAACTATAAAAAAGGGCTGGGAATACAGTTCAGTGCGAAGGTCCTAGGTTTAATACCCTGTACTAAAAAAAAAAATTGGTTTGCAGCACAACTCAGTGCACTTGCCTAGCAAAGTCAAGGCCCTGGGTTGACTCCCTAACGCTACCACATCAGCTGGGCACAGTGGCGCATGTCTATAATCTCGGCACTCAAGCGGTGGAGGCAGGAGGCCAGCTTGGCCTACACAGTGACTTAGTTCAGGGCCAGCCTCGATAAAGAGCAAAACTCTGTCTCAAGAAAAAGAAAGGGGCTTCCGGTCAAGATGGCGGCTGAGTAACAGCATGGCACAAAGTCTCATCAACTAACTCACTTAAAAAGTCAAGAAGATAGTTAGAAAAAAACGTGTTTGGTGTAGCGAGGAAAGAGAGGCGCATCCCCAGAAACTGAAAGGCAACCAGCGGGGAGGCCAGAAACTCCGAAGGATCATCAAAACCAGAGTGGGGGAAAAATCCCCGCAGTCCAGTAAGCCGCCGCGGCTGGCCGCAAACGGCAGGTAGCAGCGGACGGAGGAACGCTCGCGGGGACCACAACACCTGACTGAAAGGAGCTGGAGAGGACGGAGCACACAACAACGGGAGAAGAGGCTGTGGGCGGTTCAGAAGCAGCCGACTGGGCAAGGTGCGGCGCTGCCAGCACCCACAGATCACAAACAAGGTCCGGAGGCCAGAACCTCAGCCCGAGGTAAGCTCGGACACAGACTAATCGGAATCATTGGCTGTGGGCGGCCTCAGAAGCACCAACCCGCAGGTGTTTGTACTATAAACGCAGTGTGCGCTCGCCCTAGAAAAGATCCCGAATCCCAGATCAGAAACGGGACTCAACAGCCGCCGTCTCAGGCAGTGACGTCAGCAGGAGCCATTCACTTTTCCTGCGCACCAGAGACAGTCAGAGGTAGCAGTACCATGGGGAAACGTGGTACCAAATCTCATACAAAATGATCTGATTCCCCAGAGGAGGGTGCAAGGGGTGCTATTTTTCCAGAACCCAAAGAAAAGGACAAAAATGATGGTAATCTCTGGGCCCAGATAGTCAGTGAATTAAAACAGGAATTAAAGGTGGAGTTAAACCAGGAAGCAAAGAAGGAAATAAATCAGACAGCGCGAGAACTACAAGAACACTTAGCTAAGCATAAAGCAAGCCTTGAAAAGGAATTAGAGGAGACCAAAGAATTGGGGAAGCGCAGGCACACATCTCCTACAAAAAGACCTGAAACCCCAGGAGATGAAGTCAGGGTAAATAAAGATGAATATGGCAAAAATGATGGCAACTTCTGGGCCCAGAAATTCAGTGAATTAAAACGGGAATTAAAGCAGGAAATATAGACAGCAGAAGAGCTATACCAGTACATAGATAAGCAAAAAGCAAGCCTTGAAAAGCAACTAGAGGAGACCAGAGAAGAAATATACCAGAAGATAATTAAGACAAAAGAAGAAATTAGAGACGAACACAACAGAGATATAGAAAAATTGAATGCAGATATTCAGGAAATGAAAAACACACAGGTAATAATAAGCAACCACTTTAAACAACTTCAGATGTCAGACCTAGAAAATAAAGTGACTAAGCTGCAACATACAGGCCATGAAGAACACAAAGTAAATAAAGAAAGCGAGTCATTACAACGACTGATAGATGATTCAAGGAGAAATAACCTCAGAATGATGGGAATCGAGGAGAAGACTGAGGACAAAAGGCTTAAAGGACATGTTTAATGAAACAATGGCAGAAAATTTCCCAAATCTAAGGAGAAATGAACATGGAACTGTTGCAGGCATACAGAACACCAAACAACTTTGATCAGAAGAGACCCTCATCACAACACATAATTAAAATTCTAGAAACCCAACACAAAGAGAAAATACTAAAAGCCGTAAGAGAAAAACAGAAGGTGACCTACAAATATAAACCCATCAGGATAACGGCAGATTTTTCAATCCAAACTCTAAAAGCAAGAAAATTGTGGAGCAATATCATCCAAGCACTAAAAAAACATAGATGCCAGCCAAGACTGCTATATCCAGCAAAATTATCTTTTAATTTTAAGGGAGAACTTAGAAGTTTCCATGACAGAGACAGCTTAAAGGAATTTGTAGCTACTGAGCCAGTGTTGCAGAAAATACTTAAAGGAAACTTGGACAGTGAAAGGGAGACCAGCAACACCAATGATCCCAGAGAAAAAGTGACAACAGCTAGAGAAGGAGCTGAGAAAAAAGTAGATTAATAATCTGTGAAATATGAGAAAATAAGATATGAAAGTTAGGAAATTAATAACTAGATTTGTCTACATGTCTGTCACTTTAAGTATATTTATGTGGTATAGATTTAAGTTCATTGAATGTAGCAATGTGATATAGTTTTAACCTTGTTTTGGTGTAGCAACTCACTTATTAGGTCACTAATGAAAGTTTATCCTAAGAAAACTGATGTAAACATAACCTTGTGAATGTACAAATATGCACCTTCCAGTATTCAGATAAGGCAATTGAATTTAATTATTTTTTATTCTTTCCCAAATTATCCTTTTGAACTACACGCTTTTAATTATTTTCTAGTGTGAACTGGTGGGTAAGGCCAGGTTTAACATTAGCAACAAAGATGCAGGAAAATATGGAAAAAAAAGCTTTTGGTGAATATCCCAATGAAGGGATTGGTTGGATTCAGAGAGGAGATATCAAGATTTGACTACTGCGGACCCATTAGAGGAATAGGAAGCTGGAGTAGAGTGGTGACTTCAGTGAAATGACTCAGGCACGGAAGATTAATATGTTAAACACTGTATGGTTTCTCGGACTTGGAAAACCCAGAACACAGACATTCTCTGGAACCATAGGAAGTGATGGCCGGAGCCGGGGAAAGGGACAGGGAGGGTATGGGAGGGCAAAAGATAGGAAGGGATTATGAAGTTGATGTGATACATAGATGTACGAAACACCCAAATTCATTGTAAATACTATGTATTACATTTGTATATTAATAAAAATAGTGGGGGGGAAGAAAAGAAAAAACTACTGGGGGCTGGGGTACATACAGTTCAGAGCTAAACCTCTTACCACCTACATATGTGAGGCCCAAGCACTGAAAAAATAAAATAAAATAAAACTATATGCTGGAAAAAATCCTACAGGCTGCCTACTGCCCACTAGGCACAAAGCTGCTCCCCCCGGCCAGCCCCGTGCTCCTCACCTGACGTCTCGTGTCGGAGGGGCCTCCGGCTTCAGCTGCACACTCAGGGGCACCCGCTGCTCTGCCAGCCAGGTGGCACACTTCACAGCAGCCTGTTCATCCCCACCTGCCACAGCCCGGGCCAGGCTCAGGGCCATCTCCTCTGCTGAAGCCGCACAGTGGAACAGTTAGCACTGGGGTTCCTTTTGGGTAGGGGGGCTAGATCTGGGAGGAGAATTTTGGGCACACAAGCAAGCTACTTCCAGTCTGTTGGAGCCTCCCCATCCTTCCACGGCTCACTTAAAAGCCCCTTTCTCTGCAAGGCTTTCCCCGACCCTCCTAGCTCCTCTCTGCCCTAAGCTCACCGAGTTCGTTTCCTTCACATTCCGAGTCTCCTATACTTCCATTCATTTATTCGACAAGCACTTACTGAGCTCATCACTCACTGTCCCAGAAACTGAGATGCAACAGTTGTTCAGATAAACAAGATCCTTCCCCCCACCAGATCTCCCAGACCAGCGGAGAGGCAGAAATGAACTCGTTTAACAAGGGGAAACCAGGCTGTGGGCCAGGGAACAAACTGGGCGAGGAGGTCAGGGAGGACCTCTAGGGGGCAGCACTGAAACTGAGGCCTGAGACCGGCCAGGACCGGCCAGAACCAGGGAAGGGTAGGGTACAGGTGTAAAGAAGACCCTAGGCAAGAAATGGCTGGATCAGAACAGAAGCCAGCGGGGCTCCAGGACAGTGAGCAAGGAGGTCATGCAGGAGAAGGAAAGGTAACTCAAGACGCTCAGTTCTAAGAGGATGGCATGACTTCCAGCGGCAGTGACATCACCTCCGCTCTACCAGACTAGATGAAGGGCCAAGCGATGAGGAATGCACAAGCCGGGCGTGGTGGCTAGCACTCAGAAGGCAGGAGGTCTGTGAGGCCTTCGAGGCCAGTCTGGTCTACATAGTGAGTTCATAATCTGCCTGGACTACAGAGCCAGACCCTCTCCCAAAACAAAAGGCAAGGACAACCGGTACTCAGGTCCCCACGCTCAATGCCCTGTGGCCTCTAGGGGTCCTCCGACCATCTCGGCCCAGAACCGGCCCAAGGCCAGGCGCAGGAGAGGAGGGAGCCCGCTGGGCCCCGCCCACATCCCACTAGGCCCCCACCCACACCCCCGCTGTGGCCCTTCCCACCCGAAGGCCGCCCCTTCTTCCGTCGGTGCCCACCTTTCTTGGTCTTCCCGTCCATAGGTCCTGGCAGCTCCCATGCCCTCGAGGGCGCCGCTGCTTCAGAAAACGCTACCTCCGGGTCACCTGAGAGAGGGCAGGTGGCTGGCGGCGAGCCGGTCAGAGCCTGTGGCCCCGGTGCTACTCAGTCCCCCTCCGTCCCTCGGCGTCCCGGGCGGCAGTCAAGCAGCATCATATCACCCGGGCCTGTGCCTGTGCCGGGCCACCACGCGAGACAGCTAAAACCCAAGGGACTCGGAGCCAGTCTATAATGGGCGAAAGAGGAAACGGGACAGGCGCGTGGGGGGAGAGGCCGAGGACGGCGGGCACCGCGGCGGGGCGGGCCCGAAGTGCCCGGGGAGGGTCCCCCTCTTCTCCCTGGGCACGCCCCTGGGTCCAGACCTCGGCTTCGCTCCCGGGACTCCCTGAGGTCCTGCCCCTAGGAGAGGGGGGGAGGGGAGCCGCTCTGGCAGAAGAGAAAGTGAAAGCGGAGGCCCCGGAAGTGGGGCGGGAGGCGGCCGGAAAGCGGCCTCTCATCCGGGACCCCCCGCCCGGCGCCACCTGGCGGCAGCAGCTAGCGCCTAGGCTGTCCCTGACTGACGAGCCCGCCGCGCCGCGGGGTCCTGGCAGTCCTGCGCGCTCAGTCCCCTTGTCCCGGGAGGCCCAACCCGGTCCCCCGGGTAGGCCACCTACACCTACCCTGGCGCACGAGCCGCAGCACGCCGCCGCGGGAAAGGCGGAGCCTGGAGCCTGGAAGGGGCGGGGCCTAGAGACGCTAGTGGAGCCCGTGAGGGGCGGGGCCACGTCTGATGGGCAGGACAAGAAAGAGCGAGGCGGGGCAGGTTTCTCTCTTGCCCGTTTAGGAAAAGCACTGCTAAGCGGCCAAGGACCCCAGGCTTACCTAAGCCTGCGGCACGTGTGTGCACGCTGAGTCCACGGTTCCGTCTGCTGAATGACCGAGCCGGCTCAGTCAAGGAGAGCTCCAGAGGAGGAATGCGAATTGAAGAATACGTGGACTCTTGCAAGGGACGCTGCAAAAGACGCTTTATTAGCTACAGCCTTTCTTTTCTACCTTACTTGCCTTCCCGCTTAACAGAACCAGTCCCGTGTTTCAACACCTGATCCAAATTTCAAACAGCAAACAAGCAAAACACCTGCCTTAAATTTAGTAAACAAGCAAAACAACACCTGACTTAAATTTCAAGCAGTAAACACTTCCTCGTGGAAAGGAACTTGCCCAAGGTCAGCAATGCTGAGGCTCTCAGGCCCAGAGGGCCCCAACATCTCCCCCTTTTTTATTTTTTAATGCTGTTTGGTGCAAGACTGTGCCTGTCTTAGGTTGTTCCCTTACTGTCAGAACTTACCCGTCATTGGACTAAATGCAGCATGGCAGGCATCCTGTCTTAGGTTGTCTTGACTGCAGAGAAATCTTATCCGTCTTTGACTACCAGCCTAATTACACACCAAAACTGGGGGGTTTGCCACATAGCTTAAGACCATTAATGTTAGCAGCCAGAGTTTGAAATCTTTCCATTCCACTACAAACAATAGTAGGAAAAGTCAAACATAAAATCAGTAACATTTCTTCCAGTAATATCAATCCATACAACATGTGGGAAAAATCTGGCCAGGAGGGAAACATTTTTTAACAGAGTAATGGCAACAGTTTGTGCTGCATCAATATGCAACAATTCCAGCAATAATTAGTCCAACTACTCTCATGGCGGCTCAATGCCTTTTCAAGTTAACAGGAAGCAACATTAAATTGTCCATTGTTTTGCCATGTAACAGTCAAGTTGCCTAGCAATAATACATAGGGGGTATTGACAGCCATCCCAATTTCCAAATATACAATTGTCTCTGTCCAGAATCACACCAACACAGTACCATGGATAATGCATGTTCTGCAACACTGGAGGGGGAAGTGGTCGAGGAAGAAGATATGTCCATTGGATTGACCAGTCCAAGATATAGCAAGAAGTCCCAGTTATGTTAGTCCATTTTGTTCCCATATGGCAGGATGCAACAGAAGAGGGCCAGGAACAAAAGTTCAACGAATTTTTCCTCACTCCTCCATATCAGCAGCATCATCAGGCTCAGCAGCCACAGGAAATTGTTCAGCAGTCCAGACCAGTCATGCAGGAAGCCACCGTGCGCCACCTTCCTTCTGCAGAAAAAAAAACACAAACATGCCCTCGTTCCCACATAAGTACGGGGTCGGGTCCACTCCATTTTCCAGTTACTGGATCTTTCCAATGAACATAAGCAGGATGTATATTAGTCGATATTGGTAATGGTTTGTTGCTCAGTAGCTCGTTCTACCTCCGCTAGAGCCTGTTGCGCCTCAGCAGTTAGAGGTCGAGGGGAATTAGGGCTGGAAGGTCCTTGTAAACAAAGGTTTAAGATCATTCATGGTTAATTTTAAATAAGGACGTAGCCAATTAATGTCTCCTAATAATTTTGAAAATCATTTAAAGTTTTTAAATTATCCATATGTAATTTTATCTTTTGAGACTTAATTGTTTTGGGATAGGGGAGATGCCCTAAATATTGATAAGGTGAACAACGATGGGCTATAAGGTCATATCTGGATAAAGGGTCTTGCAGGGCACTATAAACTTGTAACAAATCAAGTTCTGATTTAGAAGCCAATAATATATCATCCATATAGTGAATAATTGTAATATGGGGATAGTGATTTCGAATAGGCTCAATAGCTGAAGCTACAAATTTTTGGCAGAGTGTAGGACTGTTTGCCATACCCTGGGGTAAAACTCTCCATTGATACCTTTGCATTGATTGTTGATAATTTATGGAAGGAACACTAAAGGCAATCATCCTTATGTAAGGGAACTGTATAAAAACAATCTTTCAAATCTACTACTATTTTGTAAGTATCTACAGGAATAGCTGCAGGAGAGGGCAGCCCAGGTTGTAGTGCTCCCATAATTTCCATGGTTTTATTAACTTCCCTCAAATCCTGAAGCAACCTCCATTTACCAGATTTTTTCTTTATTACAAAAATAGGTGAATTCCAAGGAGAGTTAGAAGGCTCTATGTGGCCACTGCATAATTGCTCCTGCACTAGCTTTTCAGCAGCTGCCACCTTTTCAGTTGTTCAGGGCCACTTATTAACCTATACAAGGGAACCACTTTTCCAAGTCATTTTGTCTGTGTCGGGTACAGGCATTTCAGCAGCCCTCATGGAAAATACCCTAGGCCCCGTTTTAAATGATTGCTGGGCAATTGTATTGGTTGTTTTACTCCTTGTCCAATTTTATTTATTTTTTTTTGACGCTGCAAACATCAAAGCCACCAAGGGATCCTCGGGACTCACTGGCCTCGGAGGAGGTTCTGGGGGTTTCAAAAGCGTTTCTACTTGTTCCTGAAGCTGACTCATCTCGTTCTTAAACTGCTTTAAATACTACAAAACTCGATTTGTAAAATCAGTTTCAATTTTATATCCTCTCCCTGTTCTATCTGCCATAAAAACATTTGTAGGGACAGGCCAGTCATTGGCCACCCCCACATCCTGCTACATGGGGAG